>NSJW01000566.1:0-600000 GCA_019955255.1 Castanospermum australe | reverse complement strand
TCATTTAATCATTTAGAAAAGGAAAAAGAATGGACATATATTGTTTGAATTTAAATTCTTCGTTATTAGTCGAGTAACATAAAAATATTTATTTAAAGAAAAAAAATACAATTAATTTTAAAGTATAATTAATGAATCTTATAATTTATCAAAATATATTTTTATATAATAAATTTTACTTTTTTAACAAAATGATTATATGTCAGGAGACGATGCAAATTCATACTGTCCAAACTCGTGCATTCGTCTCTGCATAAAGTGATGCATGCATGCTGTCTTCTAAATAATGCTTCAGTTCAGTTCAGATTATATATTCATATAATTGCGGCTAGAAAAGCAAACCCATTTGGCTAAGTAAACAAAGATGAAAAAAAAGAAAAAATAAAAGAAGAAGAATGGAAAACTGTGCGTAAGTGGCCGGTGGAGAAATTCCAGAAAATTATAGGAGATGAAGTGGGTTTCCATGTTTCCCACTGAGATCTCTCTTTCCACCAGGTTGGCTTAAAGCGAAACTAAAAGGCTGTCGAAGGATGGAGTCACTGTGATGTCCTTCCGGAACCCTTTCGAGCCTATTTCGGATATTCATGTGCACACGCCCCACTTCCCCTTCAAATCGTTTTAAATTTTACTATAAGTCAATAAGTAGCTAATTACTGATAGAATAAAAAAAAAGTGAATTATCAATTTTTTTTGATGATTTTTATGCTTTCTTTGGTATTTTTTGGTGTCGCACTTACGATTTGCAATGAATTATGAAAAAGTTAATAATTCCGATTAATTAAGAACATTGATCTTTATTTATGTAAAAATAATTAACCAAAAAAAGGTATAATTAATTGTATTTTTGACATTTGAATTTCCAATAATAATCGATGTGAAATATTTTATATTCAATAACCAAACTAAATATTATATACATACATACATATATATAATATAAAATATAATTTAAAATGTCACCATTTTCTTCTTAGTATATAATCTTATCATATTTTTTAATACTATTTATATAAAAAATTGTTGTTCAAAAAGTATTTAAAAATTATTATTATATTTATTTTTCTGATATCCATTCTTAGTATTAAAAATCATTACTCAATTAGTTAAATTTATAATTAGTAAAACTTATTTGGATACAGATATTTTAAATTTGTTATGGTTAGCTTTAATTTTAACAGTTAAATATAAAAAACTCCCTTCAACTTAAAAAAGATAAAATAATTCCTCCGTCAAAGAAATTCTAATTCACTAATGACATATGCCATGTACCTATTACATGCTTACTTAAAATGATAAGGTAAAAATGTAAAATTTGTTTCAAACTTTAATTTTGGTGTCATGTACCTTTTAAGTTTTGAAAATTGATCAAAATACGTAAAAATTTATTCTTATATTTTGATCATTTTCAAAATTGATGAGATAAATTGTAGATAAATCAAAGTTTAAAGAAATTTAGTATTTTAATTAATTTATCGTTTTAAGATAGTACGTGAGCATATGAGCATATGGCATTTTTCTTTAGTGAGGTGGAATATCTTTGACAAAGGAGACTTTTTGCATTTTTAGTAAATTTCAAAGGTTTTCTTGCACATTTAATAAGGTTTAATATATTTTGACTTTTTGAAACTCACGAGGTAAATCACATGTAAGACAAAGTCGAAAGGAGTATTTTGCATTTCACTCTAATTTTAAAAATGTAAAAGAAAAAAAACAAGATTTTTTATACCATTTCTATGTATATGCTATCAGATTCAAGATACGTCCTATATAATATATGGAAAATGTTTCTAGCAAATCAAAATGAGCACATCATTTTTACACCCGTTAACAATGACTTAATTATTAGTTAAAAAAAGTATATCAATTAATTAATAGAATAGTAACTAATTACTGATAAATTTTTAATCTATTACTAATGAATTAACCAATCGATACACTTTGTTAACTAATAATTAAGTCATCAATAGAATAAAAATAACATATACAAAAAATGATATCCAAATATATAACTACTATATATAGCAAATTGTTTCAGGTTTTTTTTAGGCGAATCATACATAAGCCTAACTCATGCTATCGCAGAAACCATAAATACGTCAACAACTAATAGAATCCACTTCGATCCTATCTTAGTTATGATTTTAATTTATCTTCATGTTTTGTTTTGTTTTTTTTAAATAATTTTCTGTGTGGTGATAGTGAGATATACATATAATCTGTTCGACCGAATGAAATGATGTAAATATAAATATAATCATCTGATTATTTATAAGGAGCAAAGGCAAGAGAATGAAATTTTCCCTTGAAACCCATTATTTTTCTTTATCTTTTATTCCTTTTTTGAAATTAACTGGATAGAAATGAGGCGGAGTAATTATAAACACTATTTTAAAATTATTTCATTTATATATATTTTCATTCTCTTTCACGCTTATTAATATAATTAGAAAATCAAATTAAAACATAAATAATAAGTACAAAAATTGTGATACTTTTCTTCCAATTTTACACACACATATATATATATATCATAAAAGTTTAGAATAAGAAGAATCTTTTTCTATTTTAACATTAAGATAAATTATCAATTACAATAAAGATTTACATAAAAATATAAACCGCCTATTCCTTTAATTAAAACTCTAAGTCATGAGTTGTAATAAATAAAAAGTTGATCAAATAAATCAAATTATATATATATATATATATATATATATATATATATATATATATATATATATATATATATATATATAATTACTGCAAAATCTGACAACATACAATGCATAAAAGAAAGTCAAGAAATAATCAATGTACAAATGGGGAAGCCATGGAATTCATAAAAAAGAGCACAAGTTCAAACACCTTCAAACAAGTGCAATGAACCTATAATAAAAGGGAAAAGGGCCCTATGACAACACACACTCCCAAGCAAAAAGCTAGCTCTTTAGAGAAGTTGAACAGGAGAAAGATTTAAAAAGTATGCAAGAATCAGAAGAGAAAGTTAAAAGAAAAGTCCAGATTGATTTCCATATATTCATTCTCTCATGGCTAGCTAGCTAATCGGTATCCACAAAAGCAAGCCATCCTTATTAATTTCCAGTGCACTACTCTTCACCCCTTGGGTATGAAGCTAAGCTATATAAAGCTTGCTAGCCACCATATGATCTACATCAATGGCACTTACTTGTAAACAAAAATAATAATAGATAGATATATATAGTCATGAATTCCAATTAGCTAGTTAGGGTTTCCATGCTGATGCCCAAACTACTGGTTCCTCCTTCCATGTCAAGTAAATTCCTGAGAGATGATCATCTCCTTGTGGCACCAATAGCGACCAACCTGCACGGTATCTCTTGAGCAATGCCTTGACATCATCGACAACATCATCGCTGAACCCAACTGGGGAAAATACCTCCTTCAGCCTCCCACACCACTGTGTTCCTCTCTCCCTTCTCTCACAGTAATCTCCTGCAGCTGCAACATGTCCGAATTCATCATTACCACTGCAAGCCAAAACCCTAACTATGCTTCTCGAGCACTCCCTCTCTAACATCAATCGCTCGTTGCTTATTGGGGGAAAGCTCTCCTCCAGCATCTCAAAGTAGAGGGTGTAAAACCTCAGGCACTCTTCAAATCTTTTGACAAAGTCATCTGTTGAGCTGCAAAAATCAGCTTCTTCCTCAACAACCGTCACCACTCGAGGACTAAGCGATTTGAACAAGCGAATCACAGCACCCCTCTCCTCGTCTTCCACTCTTCTCAACGCCCCAATACAATTCACAGCAATAGCCTCATCTTCTTGAACTCCTAACCCCTCTCTCGTGAGTCCTCCTAGATTACTTAACCCATGGATCACATTAAACTCAAAGGGCACTCCCATCAGCCTGGCAAACTTCTCCATTCTCTGGCCAACTTCCTTCATGACAGACCCTACTGTGCCAGCCGTTACCACCACGACCGTGAGCTTCAAGCGAGGAGTCTCGTCATTTCTGGTGGCCAAGGCTTCCAACAGAGTAGGCCACTGGGTGCAAAGGGTGTTGCTTATATCGATTATGTGAAGCTTAGTCTCGCCTTCCAAGGCTTCCAAAATCGCACCGTTTGAAGCTACATGTCCAAAAGTAGTCCAAGGGCTCACCTCTTGAAACTTGAGTATCAACTTTCTGGCTGACTCGAAGGAGTGGCTTTTCTCAGCCACCGAGGTTAGAGTCTTGTAGCACCTATGGCCAGACTCTGTGGCCTTGCAAAAGAGAGCTTGCAAGAAGTAGGAGGCCAATTTCTGATCGCAGTCTCCATAGGGGGAAGCAAGCTCGTTCAACATCCACAGAAGATGGTGGATTTTGCCGGAGTCCCTCTCGGAGATTGCTCTGGCGCACTCCTTGAGGAGCTTGGAGGCCCATCTACCATCCTCGCAAGGGTCGCCGGAGTCCGAAGAACGGCTAGTCGATGTGTGGCTGTTTTGGTGGTGGTTGCTGCGGTGCATGTCTATGGCTGCAGCATGACCAATGTTGATCTGCTGGTTGGAGTGAATGTTGAAGTGCGTTTTGTTTGCAGTGCGAAGACTTATGTCCATCTGCGCACACTGTGGTGTGGTGTGGACTCGGGCCTGTCCCTTTTGACTCCGTGACACTCTTTGAGCCTCAAAGGCACCTGTGCTGTGAGAAATTCCAATCTCTTTTGTGGTCAGAAATGGCCAAATACAAAACCATGGTTTGGAAATTCTTAACGGGCCATATTGTCACAATTTCTCATCGCTGGCTCTAGTATTTAAATAACTTTGCTTGTGTATTACAGGAGGTATGTACTGCTAATAAATAAGTACTACTTTGAAGCACAGAGACTATGTGGTTGTCTTAGAGATTATATATAAATACTACATATGCTTCTATAGCCTGCACAAGCACATTCTTATTCCTTATGTCTTGTTTGAGCAGATTATTAATCAGGAAGGTACCTTGATTCCTTATGTCTTGCCTCAGAGTTATATATATATATATATATAGTAATTCTATTGAAGATTAACGAATAAATTGAAGTGATATATATGATTATATAGTTGTGCATACTAGAGCTGACTGGATGAAAATAAAATTATATTTTAAGAAAATAAAATAAATTGCAGCCCTAAAAAGGAGGAAATATTATATGTACGTTAGTGACACTGATAAAGTTTATTGCGGCTCCATATTTCCAAGGACTTACTGCTGGCTCCCTTCTGAGAGTTTTTGATGCTCTGAATTAAACGCCCACTACTACAAAAGCCAGGCATATAAGTCTAGCTCGCTGTCTGTTAACTGATTGTTTTTATTGTATGTGATGATGGGTATTCGATGTCATGCTAAATATTATAACCCATTGTCTATATAGATAATTAAGATGCGGTAGTTAGGGTAGTGCCAATGGATGATTAACTGTTAATTACCTGTAGAAAGCAGTATTGTAATGTTTTGTAACTCCATAATCGTATGAGTTTGTAACACTATCTACCTAGCTAGCTAGATATACTTCTTTAAATTAAACGTGGTAGCTTAGCTATACGTAGGATTTTAGAACCCTATGACGTGAAGAGATTCTTATTATTCTTAATATTGTTTGGTACGAGGGTAAAAATAAAAGTAAATTTTTATTGGATGGGTTTTCATACAATTTTGTATAAGAAACGCATCCCAAGAAAATTTACCTATATTTTTATTTCCATATCAAACTAACCCTACGTATATATTTGAAATGGTAATAAAATTAAGGATAAATTTTCATGAATGATTTTTTTTATACAAAATTATATAAATATAAAAAAACTCATGCATGAAAATTTATCTTTTATTTTACTCTCATATCAAACTAATCCTAAAAGTAAGAATATGGCACTTATCACAATATAACAATACAAGTCATCATATCAAATTTATAATCTTATATAATCAAATTTAAGTGAGATTTGAACCGCTGAGTGCAATATTCTTGAGAGTATTTAATAATTTGTTCATGACATGGAAGACGAAAGGAACCCATCAATTTCTTGTAGCTTCTAGTTTAATCACACAAGTGGGCTTGAAGGGATAGAACATAAATTCCCACACGAAATATGTGGGTGTGGAATCCTCTGTCACTGAATGGCAATCAGATCGTTCTAAAAGAAAAATAACAAGCAACATATTTCTTTAGAGAATGCAAACAAAGAGACGATGATAAAGGCTATAATGCAATTGATAAATACTGTAACTATTTATTGTAATGTCGCCTGTGTTATTAGATTCTTAAAACCTTGTTGACTTCGCTGTTAATCTAACAATATATTATAAGATATTTATGAAATATGGACATTTTAATAAAAAAAGTCATGCCTGTGTTAGACACGGCACAACACGATAAGATATTTTAAATTTTGTTGTATATTTGGTTTGGTATCGTATGTCTGTGTTAGTATCCACACTTCTTAATCTAATACTAATTAATTGTATCATCTCTCATTGTCTCCCTGTTTTATTTTGGGCAATCACTTATTTTACTTTCTCATAAGCATGAATGAATGTTCTTATATGGTTGGTTGCTCTTACTAATTAATGTTAAAGTTTTCTGTATTTGGACTACTATTATTTGTGTATTTTATTATTTTGTTAAAACTGGTTGGATGGTATAACCTAATAATCCCTGGAGCCCATACTCATGTTTTATAACATGATCCTATAGGCTGGAAAATTACTGGTCTTTTAGGTCTTGGGTCTAATGTGTAAATGTACTGGCTAAATAGATTATGTGTAGGACTTAGTAACCTAGGGTCCATGATAGGTGGAAATTAGGGTTACTGACTATTTTATAAAAGTCATGATCTTCTCTCTACTCCTATACTCGTTCTGTGATTCTCTGCCTTATCTGAAGACACGGCTACAAAAGTGAAAGAATGAGGGAAAAATCATGATTTGTCAAAAGGCTTAAAGATCTATTCAATATGTTTTCAAGAGGTATGCTTCCTTAATACTCGTATTTGGTGTTCTGAATTCTGATATAAATGATATGAAATTATTTAAGTATATGAGTTTAAAACTAACAATTAATTGCTTGATACTGGCTAGCTATATGACAAAGATAATGACAGAGATGCCTGACGATGACCTCCCTTCTTCTTTTATTGGTATCTTGAGGGTATATATCACCTTGTAAAGTTCATAATAAAAGAAATTGATTGCATGCATCCAAAGTTAGTCTAGAAAATTTGATCGTCCCATTATACTCTAAAACGCCAAATACGTTACCACTGCCTAATCAGTAAAATTATGATCCTATTACTAAATGTCAAATTGCAGAAGCACAGAGACTCAGCGGGCAATGGCTTTTTCTTCATTTAGTTTGGGGAAGGGACTTAGTTTTGTTTAACCTAAAAATGAATCTGAAAATATTATTTATTATATATAAAAAAATGATTTTTAAGCTTAGAATGCAATTTAGCATACATGTGTGTTTTATATTAAGATGAGTTTTGACAATGTAATAGCTCAAAATTATATATATGGTATCCAAATGGAATTTTATTCCCCACTAATGATTAGACAAGAAGACAAGGCTGAGAAAAAAGCTTCTGTTACCAACATGCACTCTAATCATTGGAGAAAATGTCTTTGCCATAGCCTCATCTGTTTCTTAATTATTTTACTTTGTAAAAAAGGCTTTTTGGGCGATCCTATTGATGGGGGTCCATGATTTTGCGACTTTCCTTGTCTACTTGTGTCTCTCATACATTGCATTCTGTAAGAGATAAAGTGTGTCACGAAATTATCAAGGATTATACTTTTTTGACATGATTTTTTTGACAAAAATTTCGATTATATTCGTTGGAGATTATCAAAATCAAAAGTTAGATTTGAGGACGGCATACGCAACATTGATGATATAATTTCGTCACTTTTTAGACATATTATATGATAAAGGATTTTTAAGCCATACTAATAACTTCCAATACTCAATTTTAACAAAAATTTTAACGCAGTACTCAACGAATTAGCAACCTTAAAAAATTATATATTTGTTGCTAAAATTAAAAATGATAAGTTCGTTCAATGGTCAGAAATTTTTTTTCTCAATAACTGAATTAAAAAAAGAAATTAGTTATCAATAAATTACACAATAATTTTCAAAAATGTTTATCTTTTTAATTTTTTCTGTTTTGGAAATTTTCAGAAAAATGCAGTTTGTCAATCCAACCCTTGTCATTAACGGCACATATTAGATCCTCTCAAGCAATAATTGATCTCATACTGGTTATGCCTAAGTCATCTTATATATCCATGCCAATGTGCCCGAATCTTGCCAAGCAAGAAGATAGACTGCAGATGAAGGATTGATTCTTCCTTATTATAATATTCAATTGTGGGTCCAGAGAGTATAAGTTGCATTTAAATCTCCAAAGAGTAAAATACATATAAATTATGAACATCAAAATCAGATTTTTAGAATTTTAATTTCCAGTGACTTTTGTATTTTATGTTAATGGAGAGGCTTGCTAAGAAGCTGCATATTTATATATCAGCAAGCAAGATGAGCCTAGATTCATTGAAATGAGCAGCATGAAGGGAATATCTAGTCTTATCAAAGGGTGCAAGCTTCAGATGCAAGCAATAATTACAGATGCGGGGTGGAAAATTGTAGCCACATGACTTGTTTCAAAGACTGGCACAAAGGAGGCAGCACTTTTGGGGATGCTGATGTTACATGCCTCCACTAACAATTCCCCCATATATATATATATATAAAATAAGCGTCCAAATCTAATTCTCCTCTGCATTTTTCTTCTCTTTACAATAATTACGTATGTGTTTATTGATTTTAAATTGTAATTGTAATTATAATATAATTATAAAAATCATAAATAATTACAAAAAATTATGATTGATATAATCACATTCACGCAAAGATACATAAATGCATGCAAGCAAAGGTAGACAATTCTAGAAACTTTGTTCGACTTGTGCTACCACAAACCGTTCAACCCAATGCAGTTGCAGGTATATAAGACAAGCATAAGCAGGAAGCAGAAGCAAGAAGTCCTGTCTTCTACAACTGTAATTCACTGGAGATGCAAAGAAAAAGGTGACAGGTAGGATGACTAAATTATATGGTAAAGGCAATGTGGTGATAGGTTTAATTGGAACAGCTATATATATACATATCGATGCCAAGGGCCAACTATGGTGGCAGTGTCAGTAATATGTATCGATCTCTAAGTTGCATCAGCTCATGAATACAGGCCATGGTCGTCTGAATATTAGTGCTAGAGAGAACAGCTAGCAACAGTCCTTTCAAATACAAGCCATATAAAAACATTTGTAAATAATTAACCACTAATTATGTGCTGCATTAAGACTGCATTCTCAGCTACTTCCGATAATAATAATTAAAAAAAAAAAAGAACTGGCCTGCAACCTTCATCCAAGAAAGGGAAAAATATGATATATCATCACTGAAACATGTTTTAATTAGATTGTATTAATTAGAAGAGTTGGTGCTTGGTACACCAGAGTGAAAACATACAGTAACTTACTAATTTGTGTTGAAATTTCATTTATGATAAAAATAAGGGTTTTGTTATTAAAGGACAAAAATAGTATTTATTATATATTCTTCATTAAATCATCTTAATTATTAAAAAAATATTAAATATGTTTTAAATTTTTAAAACATTAAATGCTGGTACTTTTTATTTAATATTTAATATTTTTTATTTTTTAACATGTGACTTAAGGGTGGATGTTAACAAAACCCTAAAAATAATTAGAAATCATACATGGCAATGCCTTGAAATAATTTTATAATATTAAAACCTATAAATTTGAAAGCATATTTTGCTGAGATTTTTCTTTTAAAAAAAAATGTTTCAACGTGATTTTCCTCACTAACTAACAGAGAATTCCGTATAGTAGAAAGTTCTAAAGGTTTAATATATATATTTTAATGATATAAATGTGTACGATTGAGTTGCATAGAAAAAACCATACTGAGAGGAGAGCAGAGAACTACGCTAAATAATGAGGAAGAAAAATTTTGTTTTGCTCGTTCATTCCTTGCCGACCAAAGGATGGAAGAAAAGGAGGATAAATAAAAAAAATTAAAAAGTGAAAAGACTAAAATAAAAAAATGGAAAATATTAATTGCTTGGGCTTCATAATAGTTATGTGAACCATTTTAGTTAAACTTGTTATGTATATCTAAGCCTTGTGGGCATTCGTTATATTATTTATTAATTTGTGTACAAATTTTTTTTGTATAACTATACATAAATTTGAAGATAAATTTAAGGAATGTGTTAACTCTATGACAAAGTGGATTATATATTCGTCTGTCACTCTTATGCCAAACTATCCTTCAGTCCCACACTACCATACAATATCAGCCAATTTGATTAACTTTTAAATACTCACCATTTTTTTTTGTCTGGGGGACGGGGGAGGAGATGGGGAAGGTTCCTTATTCGGAATCAAATTCTTTTGGTACGATATACCAAGACAGCATGCCTTTTATCACGTGTACTACAGATCTGACCACAAATACTCACCAAATTTCAAGTTGTTGAAATATCATCCCACATTGATGATGGGCCGAATTCATCCATTGTATACTAGGCCTTTAGACTTGAGTTAGACTTAATTATTGCATTCTCGCCCTTTCTCTCTCCCCAATCACCGGCAGCGCCATTGACAAATACCATGATTTTTGACATATTACCTGGTACATGTACATCTGTAACATGGATACACTGCATGAAAAAATAAATAAATAAGGGGCAACTTGTGGATCTTGATGAAACCTTCACAATCTGATATTATTGTTTGATGGTTTTTGTGCATCAGTCTTGTATTGTACAGGGTTGGTACCCGTTTCTGAACTTCATACTCATGTGAAGTTGAAAAAAAATGTGAAGCAATTTTGGTGTAAAAATTGTGTTTTTACCACCAAAGGCAAATTCTGGACACCCCTGGTCTACCCTTTCAAAAAAGAAAGAAAACTCTAACTTTTGTATGTACAAGCCTGCGCCTGATTCCTATACTGGATTCTTTGGAAGCTGCTTGCGCATTTACCTTCCAATACCTGGTCCCTGGTTGCTAAGTTCTTCTGACCTAAGTAGACTATGGTTGATGGTTTTCATTAGTTATGGCCAATCTCTTGAGATGCTCCCACTTCCAAGGCATTTGCTGCTGCGGGATGGGGCTCCACAGAACCATCTGAAAGAGGATAACAGTGATCATGACGAGCTTTTATCGTCCACAGCACAACCAGAAACACCATGATCACTGCAAGAAACACCGTTCCTGCCCATGTCATCCGAGCAAATTTCTTCATAGGCTTGCACTGCTTGAGAATGACTTGAGAAAATGCATCTTTCACCAGCTGGCATCCCAGCAAGTGTTCTACGCTAGGATACACATTTAGTAGGTCCTGAATTGAGCTTGTGTAAGCCTCAATTATCTCGTATTCACTGCCAGATATGAAACCTCCATTGTCACAGGTTCCATCACTGGCATCGGAACAAGTAAAAGGCTTCAACACCTTTTTAGAGGAGGATCAGGGAAATGATGGTGTTAGTAATATCTTGGTCTTATAAGGGCAGAAATTGTGTTTGTCCGTAACTAAATAATTTCCCATGTCTGTGGCTTACCTTTGGGATATCTCCAATTCGAGTAGAATTAGCTGGGCAGTTATCTGGCTGGTATAAATATTCAGGTGGTGCTGAGAAAGGATTGCACACCTGCAGGACTGATATTTTTGCATTCACCTGGAGAATTACCAAAGAATTATAACCTTATGCCCATATCGGATAACTACATGAGATACGAAAATTATAGCCCTTTCACTTTAGCAAACACTGAGAATTTAGAGTTACTCTGCTCTGGTTTCAGTTGAATCCATTGATTCATAAAGAACTATTTATTGGAGAGTTCTTTACACATTACACTCTGTTTGGAACAGACACAGGACAATGACCAAAACATCACTTCTATGACATATGAGCGCCAGTATGTTGGGTTGACCACTAACACAATATGAATAATATAACAGAACCACAGAAACATTGTGGGTAAAATGGCAATTTGGTCTTTGAAAATGTACCTTGTTCATAATTTAGTCTTTGATTTATATTAAGTGTATGATTTAGTCCTTAAATTATTTAAATTTATCTTATGTTAGTCATTAAACGTAATAATAAAATGACTAAATTGGAACAAATTTAAATAATTAAAGGACTAAATTATATATTAATTAAATCAAGGACTAAATTACGAGTGATGTACATTTTCAAATATGAAATGTTATTTATATGACTTGGGAGGCACAATTTGGTCTTCTTTGTCTGATCGTTTGTAGTGTTGTCAAAATATTGAAGGGGAAAAAGAAAAGTTGGTGTTTGAGATCATGCGAAGATTACCTCATTAACAAGTTTGTAGATCCCTGCACTTACATTAGCTATGACTGATTTTGCCGCGAGCAATTCATCACAAGGGAGGATGGAGCTTAAGCTGTTGTTATAGGGATTTTCTTGAAAGTTGTCAAGAGCTGTGCACGCATCATTAGAGAAACTACAACATGGGAGAACTCTTTTCAGTAATACACTCCAACTTCTCTTTCTAAACATATTAATGCAGGGGGAAAAATTGAGAATTCTTGAGGATGAACAAAACAATCAGTAAATTAGAAAGAAGTTGGTTTTACTTTTCTAAGAAGAAATACAGTCCAAATAGTAGCCAGCATATCACTGTTGTCAACCAGCACAGTACAACAAGCCTGTGAAAAGAAGAGGGAAAAAAAAAACAAAAATCATAGATGAAAAATTTTAGCTCCAAGTAATTTGCAACACATATCATATGTAAACGCAAATACAATAGCATCTAAGGTGCCAAGCAAATACAATTTAGCTTCCTTACAGGTAGAGTGCCCTCCTTAACCTCAGTACTCCAGAAACTGTTCCACAGAAAATTCCAACATTTTATGAGAATTATGTCTATTTCATGTAGAAGAATTCCTTCAATCATGGGTATAAAATCTAAACAGGATACAAAGATCTGACATTCTCACGAATGTGAAGGTAGAAGTCATTGATGCTATGCACATAAACCAAATAGAAATACCTGACAAAGCTGTTACAGCAACCAAGTTCAAGCTTATAATCACAATGGTTATTACAAACCTGCAATTAATAGCACTCCTTCATTGCCATGTAATTCGTTATTCATTTTACATTTTTTCATGAGGAGAAAGAGAGACAGAAAAGTCTTACACTACTTTGAAACACTTGTTAATAAGGCGCCTATTCTTCCTAAGTTTCTTTTCGATATTTGCAGATGCAGCATCAAATTTCTCAGCTGTAGAGTCAAGATGTTTATAAGCCTCAGCATTGATATTGGATTCCTTCAAGTCACTTTCGATGTCCTTTAATGCTCCTGTTGTGTTGTGTATGATTTCTGATGCCTCGTATGCTGTCTTGATTAAAATATTAACTGAAGTTCTTGCTTGAGAATGGAATCTTGCACTCCCCGCAAGAACTAACCCACTTGCAGCCCTACAAAAAAACAAGAATCACACATACATCACTCGTGGAAACCAACAGAACTTGTGACGTGCCAATTCAAAATGATTCTCTATTATCCAATGTGGAATCAAGATGAATTTCCTTCGCATTTCCGTTATTCCTTTCAAAACTAGTTTTGTTCATATTACTAGAGATTGCACAGCTCGTGCCTTTCTATTTTGTCACGTACATCCACCATGCACATGTTGTAACCATATAGAGTACCAACTAGTGCGTAATATATTTAAGCAAAAGGAAAATGCTACGCAGCCAGAATTTTTTTGCTAGAATTTTTGATAGATTGATATGACATACTTGTTGACTCTTGAATAGATGAGTGGTCCTTACCACTATCAACTTGGAAGGCTTTTTTATATCCTTTCCTTTACATGACTGCTATTGACAATGCCTGTCTGAGGTTTAAAATCAAGTCCAAGTGAAACCAAGAGTAGATAGCATCTCAAAAAGTTTTGGCATGCTGACTAGTGGGATTGAATAATCCCCAAATACCCACTTCAGCAAAAGGAAAAGAAAGAAAAGATGCTCCTATTTAGTGATATAATTTTTAGGCTATACACAAATATTCATGACTTACACAGCTAATATCGTGAGCAATACAGCCACAGGAATTCGTGAAGGATCACAACTCCTGTAATTACAAGGAAAGATTTTCTTCGTCCTTCTTCCTCCATCACTTTTGCAACAGAACTTGCTTGTTACCAAAAAGACTCCATATAAGATTCCCCACAAAAGGCAGAGCACCCCGATTGCATATCCATATACTCCTGTGAAGATCACTGACTACAAACATTAAGGACAGGTTAAAAATATCATTGATGTTGGAAATTAGACTCAGACAGAAACCCAGAGGCAGAGAGACTTACACCCCAATAATGCTTCTTGTTGATGCTAAATCCTCCTCTGTATTTCTTGAAATGATCTAAAGGATCCACTCTAATAGTATTATCCTTCTGCCTAATGGGTTCTGACCCATTATCTGCATCAAATAAAGTGCTCCTTATAAACCAGGATACATGGAGAATCTGTAACACATTGGTGGCTCTACTGGGGTGGAAACAATATTCAAATGCATGCTGGATAGGATAAACAGTTCTTTTTACTCGTTAACTTTTGACCATCAAATACAAAATTGTACTCCAATGCTTTCTTTTACGTTTTAGAGTTTAGTAGATTACATAGAATTATTAACTTTCCTTGTCTGTATCTGACTTGCCATTGCTTGCTCTTTAAAGTCTGACCTGAAGGGCAAGATAATCTATAAATGGTAGAATATAATAATAAATAACTGATCACATATCCATAATTTCCATGTATTGTTTTCCTTAAAATTTATCCTCATTTTATGATTATGTTATTTAAAGCTGCCCATTTCATGATATTTGACTTTTCAAGCATAACATACATGTTCGTATATAGCCATTCCCATGCTAACTTTGTAATCTTTCGAGATTAAATGCTTCAATAAGCAATTGCAGCAAATCTAAACTAATATACTTAGATTGTAGAGAATCCAACGACACCAAATATTACCTGCTGCAGAACCACTGGCCGGGGCTACTTGTGCTGCAATTTCTGGGAAAATTAACACTATGATCACTATAGTATATATTAGGCTGCCGTTGGTGATGGCCATCTTTAACCTGTCAAATTAACAACCAAGATATTGATATCTTCTGCAGCTGCTTAACAAATTGCATGGCTCTGGGGGCTAGAGACTAATCTAATTCGATGTACTTTGCTTACAGGTAAACTACAATCAGTGGTGATTTGTCAACTAGAGACCGAATCCAAATCAACCATAAGACAGAAGGGGAATTTCCATGGTTCAAATATCAAATATTGCACATACAGGTTTCTATATATATATATATATTAGAAAACTGTGTTATATATCTATATATATACACACACACACACATATATGATGGATAGATAGATAGAAGAAGCAATCTGCTTCATGTGCAACGCATTGCTAGCAGTTTTCCATGGGGTAATGAGTGAGATTTGAGAACTTAAAAAGTTACCTTTTACAAAATAGAGTTGGTTACGGAAAGAACCTTTCACTGTAGAAGTACTAGGTAGTCTTTTCAAATGACTTTACCTGATAAACTGAGAGATGAAAAGCACTGAAATTCTTCCCACAAGACCTCCAAAAAGCTTCGGTGGCACTTTCTATGGAATGGCCTAAAATTATGTCTTCCGAAAAAAAAAACATGGGCTTAAATTCTCAACCAGAGGATACCCAAAATCCTTTTATCAACAGATTGGCACATATATATATCAAAACTGACGTAGAACTTTCCATCTCAGTTCTCTCCATAGAATACACTGCAGCTGAACCATCACATTCTCAAGTTTTAACTCTTATACAGAATAATATATATATATATATATATGAAAACACCTGGGAACGATCAGGCTATATTCAAATGCCATCTTTCCCATGTTTCTTAAAGAGCAAGAAGCCAAAAAATTTCGATATATATATGTGCATGCTAACTTTGTAATCTTTCGAGATTAAATGCTTCAATAAGCAATTGCAGCAAATCTAAACTAATATACTTAGATTGTAGAGAATCCAACGACATCAAATATTACCTGCTGCAGAACCACTGGCCGGGGCTACTTGTGCTGCAATTTCTGGGAAAATTAACACTATGATCACTATAGTATATATTAGGCTGCCGTTGGTGATGGCCATCTTTAACCTGTCAAATTAACAACCAAGATATTGATATCTTCTGCAGCTGCTTAACAAATTGCATGGCTCTGGGGGCTAGAGACTAATCTAATTCGATGTACTTTGCTTACAGGTAAACTACAATCAGTGGTGATTTGTCAACTAGAGACCGAATCCAAATCAACCATATGAGAGAAGGGGAATTTCCATGGTTCAAATATCAAATATTTGCACATACAGGTTTCTATATATATATATATATATATATATATTAGAAAACTGTGTTATATATCTATATATATACACACACACACACACATATATGATGGATAGATAGATAGAAGAAGCAATCTGCTTCATGTGCAACGCATTGCTAGCAGTTTTCCATGGGGTAATGAGTGAGATTTGAGAACTTAAAAAGTGGCCTTTTACAAAATAGAGTTGGTTACGGAAAGAACCTTTCACTGTAGTAGTACTAGGTAGTCTTTTCAAATGACTTTACCTGATAAACTGAGAGATGAAAAGCACTGAAATTCTTCCCACGAGACCTCCAAAAAGCTTCGGTGGCACTTTCTATGGAATGGCCTAAAATTATGTCTTCCGAAAAAAAAAAACATGGGCTTAAATTCTCAACCAGAGGATACCCAAAATCCTTTTATCAACAGAATGGCACATATATATATCAAAACTGACGTAGAACTTTCCATCTCAGTTCTCTCCATAGAATACACTTGAGCTGAATCATCACATTCTCAAGTTTTAACTCTTATACAGAATAATATATATACATATATATATGAAAACACCTGGGAACGATCAGGCTATATTCAAATGCCATCTTTCCCATGTTTCTTAAAGAGCAAGAAGCCAAAAATTTTCGACCTCAACTGAAACACCTTTGGATTTTCGTCATCCTCTGAATCGTCCCTCTGTTAAACTAATTCTCGTAACACAAAAAACCCAAATCAAAAACTCCCAATGGGTTGGTTTTGGGATAGCAGGGATCATTAGCCTCCTTTAACCGTGGTGGCATGTTTTCATCCCCGAAGTAACTTCGTCAAAAAGATAACTTGTGATCAATTGTGAGCTTAAAAGCTGTAAGTTTGCTTGAAATGCATGGTGATAAAATTAAGTTTCACCGGAAAAAGTGGTGTAGTTTAACACCACTCATTTTCTTTACCAAAAAATAAGCCCCAAATAAAGAATAAAAGCATATTTTAAGGGGGCCAATGACAAATTAATCGTGTCCAAACACTGCCTTTCATTCATTTTGAGAACCCAAAACCCCGATGGGGCTTAAGTTACGAATGAACATCCGCATGGCCACCGCAACATCCGCATGGCCATGTTGTTTTGAAGGCACTGAAGAAAAACAAATGAACATTTAAATATTGTACGATTGCGATACTTTTTCTTTGTTTTTTTTTTTAACTCATACAAAGTGAACAATGGAAGCCTAAAAGCAAATTTCAACAAATTATAAGTGGTTTTCGAGTCGTCGTCCGTGTTTTTTATATTTAACATCTTGTTAATGCATGTCAATTAGATGTTGGCATAGTAAAATTGAATTCGTCTTGAAGTATGATAATTATAATTTAATTGTAAAACTGTATCTATAGTTTCGATTCAAAGATATTAAATCTGTAGGATATCCTATTTCTGATTTCAAAATAAAAAAGACACCTTATTAAGATATTCTGAGTTCAATTCTTCAACTTTAATAAGAAAACTATAACTGCAACACTTTATTTTAATGAATGTTACATATCATATTTGATTTATTTATTTATTTACTATTATTATTGATGAAAAGTACTTAAAGGTGTTGATAACATTTTTTTTAATAAAAAACCAAGAAAGAAAAGCTATCATATTTACATGTTACATGTCGCAATGAAAAGTTACAATTATACTTCCATATTACCAATTTCACTTAACCAATTTCATTTTGTTCACACTCTCATACAACCCATTAAAAATTAATATAACTATGACGAAAATAATAACAAGGCTTGACAAAAAAAAAACTTCAAATTTCTTGTCTTTAAACCTCTTAGCAGCCCAGTATGCTTGATAAAATTGTGTAGTAGGTCAATTAAATTAAACTTTGTACAAATTGCAAAGAGAAATTTTTAAATAAGTATTGTTTACTTTATACGTTCTATTCAAAAATTGACATATATTATTAATTTTTTAAAAAATAATATATATTTATAATATGATCCATCAAATTTTATATATATTAATTATTAAAATAAATAATATTCACCTACAAATTTTTCAATTGAAAAACGATAGTTTCTTGGAACCAAAGGCAATCCTCTTAGTATGTAAATTAAACCACTCAAGTCAAAATGACGCGACCGTTGTGATGAATTTGGAAATTGAATCCGAGAAATTTTGAACAAGACCGAGTTGTTTGGACTTTAAACAGACAAATTGACAACACAATCGTCCCAGTGACAACGGCACTGCTCCTTCATCAAAGTCAAGCAACCAGCGGAAGAGACATTCATGATTCAACAAGCAAAAAGGAGTGAGAGAGAATTAAGCGGCTACCCTACTAGAAGCCAAAGAGATCCACTTAACACTACAATCACAAGTAGGGTAGAAATAAGTTAATAACCTTTGGCCTAACCTATTTTTAGTTTTACCAAATCCAATCCATTTATTATATAAGTTAGACTTAACCTAATAAATTAACTTATTTATCTATTATATATATATAGTTAAAAAATTAATATTTATACCATTTATCATTATTTATTTATATAATTTATTAATTTTAAAGATAATTTAATAATTTTAATTAAAAACATAAGTTATTTAAAAAATTTTAAATATAAATTTGTAAACCTAATTTAAAATTTTTATGTAATATAAACTTTAAATACACTTGTAAGTCAAGCCAAGCTTTTTATATTTTCATAAAAAAATCAAGCTAAACCTTAAAAAAAACTTATATTAAATAAAGACTAAATTTAAGTCTAATGTTTTACAAAAACAAGTCAGGCTTATTTAAAGAAAACTTAACATAGCCTATTTTTACCCTCAACGACAAGTACTTGTTAACCTGATAGAACAACCCATATTTCACCCATGGAAAATAATGTAATCCGATGTTGCCTTGCATCAAACAAATTGCTTGTAATGCATATGTACCTGCCAACACACGTTTAACTGAAGAATTTGACTCCTGCTATGTGTGTGTGATAAATTTAAAATCGAGATGATTTTGCACAGAACGGAATAGGACATTTACAACCGGAAAATGAATGGTACCAACAAAATACGGAGACGATAAATGAAATTAAGTACTACTTAATGCTATAATTCCCTAAAATTCAATCCAAAATTAATACCAAGAATACAAACTAATCCCTACAGTAACTACGACTAAGTTAGAGCTCAATAAGAGAACAAAACCAGCATGTAGAAAAAAATTTATGAAGGCTAACTCAGCAGGATGGTTGTCAACTTATTTCACTCTTTCTTCTTCTTTTTGTCCAAAAGAAGCAGATAACGATGAATGAGAAATCATCGGTGCATCGGATGAGTTGATCTTGGAAGTATGGAGTTGGCTAGCTCTTCATCCACCTTCACAGGAAGAGGTGGCATTTGCTTCATTACCTCTGGCAGGTCATTCAATCTGCCAGGAAAATAAAGAATAAATAAAAGGAAAGTGTTTTAGTGTGAGTCATATTGAAAATAATTAACACACATAATTCAATCAAAGATACATAAATGTGTATTTCTTTTTGTTAAAATTCTGAATTAGAACTCTAAAAAAATAAGAGCAATTAACCAGTAAAATTTTTCTTCAAAAAAAAAAAAAAAAAGCCATCTACTTTCTAATGGACTTCACAATTGGCACACTCCACACTGGGCTACAATCTCAAATAGTAGAAGTTGGAAATGTAGTCATTTTTTCACATCAAAAAAAGCACAAGAAAATTGTGGGTGGTTGGAGCCACGGTTAGATTTTTAAATTATGGATTACAATCGAAGGAAAGCTTGGAACTGTTATGTTCTCAAAACAGAAAACATCACCAGACATGATCCAAGGCAGGGAAAACAAGATCATTCAATTTAATTCAGTTTTTAGTTAAAGGCAATATTTTACAATTAAACAGTTTGTTTTCCAGATATTTTCAACTCTGCTAGAAAATAAAAGCAAAGATGCTCCAGGAGTCTGAAGCCCAGTCAGAAGCTGGAAATTTTGGATCATATGCTATGGCAACTTGACAGAGGGCTAAATGCTTTGCAGCAGGGTCTCGATGTATCTTGTAGATATACACACAAAGCAATTTTTTCCCTTGATTTCCCTATTAATTAAGACTTAAAAGAGGATTTGATGAACTTATATTTTTTTCCCTTAGTTTGCCTATTGATTGAGCTTACGGACTTGCTGTCATTCACAAACCACAATGTAAAAAGAAAAACAAATACATCACTTATTCCAAAATGCTTTCTTATATAACTTACTCATTCATAATTTTAACAATGTTATCTCTCGTTTGGCAGAAAAGATTGATGTTCTCCTGTATCTGAAAACAAAATGGGGAAAACAAAAAAAGTTCTAGGTCAGCATTACAGTCACCAAGAATGACCTAAGAATGGAAATGATACTGATAAACTAGAAAACCACTTTCAGAACATCAAGCTATATTACAGCTATCAGAGACATTATGAAATACCCAGCTGTAGTCAGTTATGCAGTTTCACAACCTCCTAAGATACCATGATGCCAAGTTGTTGACTAAATTTGCACATGATACAAGACAACAGCAGCATAAAGGGGAAAAAATTCAGTGAGTATAAAGCATTGGTATACAGGGCATGATTGCCTTAGTCAACATGGAATGTCTCAAACCTTATCCTTTATTCCATAATTCACCAAGATAAATAAATTCATACGTGAACTGTCCAAACGTAAGTTTAGGAATCTTATTCTCAATCTGCTGAAATCAGGTAACAAAACCTTACTCCCCACACTGCTATTTAAGTTAAATTTGTCTTATGGGCTTCAGAAATAAGGCATATCTAAAAAGACTGCTTCAATTATTGATTTGTATTGACAATTTGACATTGATCCACACAGCTAATACACACATAAATAACAAGGCTGATTCAGAAGTTTTGTTTTGGCATTTTAGGTCAAGGGATCACTTTCATGCACAGTAGGTAAAATCAGTTTAAAATGGCGTCAACTCACCTGAAGAGCAGTAAGATTTGCAGAGATTTTATTCAAGGCCAGCGCATTTTGCTCCAATAGGTCACCTGTGGGACCTCCAATTGCTGCAAAAAGCCCAATCCAAATTTCAGAGGAGATGCTTGAGCATTTAGAAAAGAAATGCAAATACATGAGATGTCCAAAGTTAAGAGAAATTCCTAGCTACAAGACATAAAAGCCTGTATTGTCACGTGGGCAAACCTAAAAAATTTTAAAGCTAAGAAAAATTCACAAAGTATAGAACCAACCTTTGTAAGAGATGCCATCATCATTGTCCATTGTAATCATTGGTGGAGCATATGGGGTAACGTTGGGTCGAGCAGCAAAGTGAGACGACTTTGCAGCAGGATCAGAAACTCTTTCCTGGATACAAAAATAGTCATTCCCTAAACATCTAAAGCCCCACTGAACATGAATATAAATATAAAGAAAGAACCTAGAGTTTCCAGTATTGCATAAACGCAAATATATTCTGTTTGCTTCCTTCCTTTTTGTCTCTTTCTTTTTCTTTCCTGGCATTTCTTTCACCTAATATGCTAAATTTGTCCTTAATTTAACAAGTCATGAAATTGAGGGGTGAAAAAATGCCATGCTAGCCTTTTCCTGTTTAGAAAATTTAACAAATATGATGCTTGGTCTATCCCAAAAGCAAAATAATAATAATAATAATAATAATAATAATAACCATCATGATGCAATTCCTCAGAGAAAGAAATGAAATGCTTAAAAGGAACACACACACACACTAAGCAGAATCTGAAGCCCACATGAATAGTCCAGGCAACATTTGCTCCGTGAAAAGTTCAGAAATCCAGTTACAGAAGAAGGACCAAGTATAACCTAATTCTGAAATACTTTTGGACTTGTGTACAGGGTTGAAAATATAGGGGATACAAATTTTATTTGCTAGGGAAGTTTAGTTAAAAATCAGCATCAGCTCTACAGAAGCTGATAAATGATCTAAGGCTGTTTCGTAAAAAGATACAATAAATATTGGTGGAACATACTAAGAGTTGTATAGACATCAGCATGCACTAAAATTTATTTTTGTTCACTTTCATTTATAGAAGTTGTTAGCTTTTCATCTAGTTAAGTTTATAAACATACACATATCAAAAGCCTGATAATAGTCTAACCACACAAAAAAATAAATAAATAAGACCATAGACTAACAAAAAGGTTATGATACATTAGTTAAGTCAATGTAATTGAGCAGTATACAGAAAAATAACACAGCCAACGAGTTAACCCATTTATTATATTACTATAGTGCTTTCAGATTTATTATTGGTCCAAAGTAGCAAGTTAGATGAAGAGGTAGAGGGAGAGATGTTTATTTAATGTATTATTTGCTCAAAGGACTAGGCATCAGGGACTCTCCAAAGTCAAATAAGCAATCTATGAAAGAACATGAGCAAGGGCCAGTCCTCAACCCTCATAACTCAAGGTTATATTATACAGCAATCAGATGATTATCACGTAGCTTTACTCATAGGTGCTGCATGGATATTCAAAACAGCTTTCTCTCAATTAAATATGTGCAGTGCTGTGTGCGATGAAAGTAGGGGTGCCAGTGCAAATGCATGAGCGAACAAGAGAAACAAAGACAGAGAGTATTTAACACATAACATCCACATAAATAGGTCTATACACCAACAACATGCATAGAACAGTGAAAGATATTAATAAGCACATTTCCATAGGCATGCAGAAGAGTAGAACACAAAACACTCACTCAGTTAATACATTAATAACAAGAATATCCCAAAAATGAAAGTAATACCTTTTTATCTTTACTTTTCCTTGTCAAAGTATGATCATCCTTCCTTCTCTTGCTATGTTCTTTTTTCTGTAGAAAAATGCAAACCAAGTATGACATTATTCAGAGAAAATAATTACAATAAGAAATTTGGGGCTTCTTCGGAACTTTCAAAAACCATTTTCGTTAAATGTTTGCAATAGACTATCAGATCTCTATGCTGATTAAATTGTAAACTTGACTCCATCAGGTTCATATCAACAGTTTTGAATTCAAAGAGTACCCAAAAGGAAAGAAAAGAATTTTGCTTAAGAGGGTTAGAAGGTGGAGGTAAATGTGATCTTATTATAGAAATGGCTCTCATGAACAAGCCCCAAAGAACCAGCTCTTAGTAACTACCTTCATTTTAATTGGAGAGAGCATAAACTAAGTCTTAAGCAATCTCATATCCAAAATTAATAGTAAGCATCTTGTTTTCTTTTTCGTTATGGGTGGGAGGGTTATGAAAGTGTCTAGCACATTCTAATGGAGGAACCATTCATCAATTATCCTTTTCTTTCAGAAAGGCAAGATGATAGGTCCTAACCTTTAGACAAAAAATCATATTACATGTCTTACCTAATTCAACAAGTCTTTCTATGAGTTAAGAATATTATCTAAGTTGAAGAACAGGTCTAACAAACCCACAAAAAAGGGGGTGCAAGAGGCCAAAACTCTATAGAATTTATAAAAAATATATACCATTATTTGGTGGATATTTACCATGCATTGACATATCTAAGATAAAATTCTCATGTCTTCAACACACAAGAAATTCTCACAACCACGAAGTACCCGTATTAAATCCTTGAACATTTTTATCACAATCTTCTTCCAAACAAGAATCATGATAATTACATAAATGACTTAAGTCAGCAACAAACAAGTACACAGCTTACATTCATCCACCTGACTCGAAGTGCTACATCCCGGACTGTCTTATTCTGTAGCTGTGAGGCTATCTTTGCATAGCGTATTATGTTAGATTCTGATGCAAACCTACAAGGAAAATTTTGGAATTTTCATTAAACCTTATAGGACTTAGCAAATACACATTGCAAATCAAGGAGCAGGTGTTAAAACAAGTTGTTATAACCAGACATGCAATGGAGATTAAGGAGAAGAGAAATTGACACTGAATTTAACGTGGTTCAACCTACAGGGAACCGTAGGTCTACATCCATGGGCAAAACAGATAGAAAATTCACTATGATCGATGAAGATTACAAGGAGTAGTTTCTCAATACTCAAACCCTAAATCCCAATACATCCAATGCTCACTATGAAAGATATTATGTGATGACCTAACTGCTGAATTAACTATATCTATATATATAAATCCTTGAAGGTCACATCATGGTTTTGTCCGGTCAAGCCCAAAAACTAAATACAACTTACAAGCGCCTGATTACACAAGTTTTTTTCTCTTTTGACTGGCTAACACAAGTTAACAGCACGACAACTAAAATTAATTTACTGTACAATATAGGCATAGAATGCAATTCAAGCTTGTGTGGTTAAGCAACGAATTAAATATCTGTACTGACAACAATATTCGATTTCAAACTGCAATAGAAACCAGCATAAGATGCAGCTAGAAGATATGATCACTAAAAAAAAATAGAAAGATAACAAAAAATAATAATAATAATAAATCCAATTGGATGTGATCCATGCGTACTCCTATCCATTTAATAGTACAACCAGTTTTGCGATGCGCTACTTTCTGGTATATCTTAGTGTAAATGGAAGAAAACAGACGATGACCAAAAAAAGCCAATAGGAACTCAGGAACAGGAACTCATTTTGAAATGAAGCTTTAAATATCCTCTCTTGATAAATTGCCTACCAAGAAAATCCAACTTGTCACCATGAAAACATGAAAATATGCATTCAACCGATTTTCAATTTCCAAAAGTCCAAATCGAATATAAATCTTGGAATTATATTTAAAAAAAAATCCAATCAAAGTTCTGAAAAAAAAAAATAAACTCAAACAACTAAGCAACAGCAGTTCACCAAAAAAACAACAGTGACCCAAGAATTCCTATTAGAGTTTTTGAAATTCAGATATCATTCAAAGGGCTGACCAGAGGCGCAGAAAATTACTCACTTCGAGAGTCCTTCTTCAAGAATCACCTGCTCCTCCGCTGTCCAATCCAACGATATACCAGGGTTGTGCTTCATGGCGAGCGCCGCACCCGAGGTCTCCGGAGCCGAAGTCCCGTTGCTGGGGTTCCCGTTGAACGAAGACGAAACATGGGTCTGCTCCTGATGGTTCCCAGACGGGTTGGCCATAGATACCCACCTCCTCAAAATATCCAAGCTTGAATCCTTCCACACGAATACCACGTATCCGGCGAATTCCAATCAACGGGGTATCACAATTGCAGTTGGTTCCCGCCAATTACCTTGACCCGCCACCAAAATTGCATAAAAATAAAAATCAAATTGAGAAAGTGAGCTTGATAAAGATAGACATCAACAAAATGAGACTGAAAGGAGCCATAGGAAGAAGAAGCAGTGATTGAAAATGCCAGAGAGAGAGGGTTTTGACGTTTGAAGGTGGAAGTGAATTTGCGCCGCAAGGAAGAAAAAAGGAGAAAATAAAAACTGGGTTTTTTTTTTAGGATTGATGAGATTTTGGTTTGTTTTGTATTTTGTTCTGGCTGTTCTGCAACACGTTACCCAATATATATACTGTAGACGCTACGCTAGACGGAATTTTGTACGGGACGAACTTCTAGGTTTTTTTTTTATTTTTCAAAAGAGTGAGAAGTACACAGTGGCTAAAGTTTTTATTCGAGTAGACACTCACGGATTCGAAACTTTTTAGTAGGATTGTAATATGCTAATTACTTTTTTTTCTAAGTTAAGAATATTTTTATATAATTTAATTTATTAAATTATAATCTTTATATTTAAAGATAAAATTTATTTTTATTATACTAATATTTTTTAAATAATATGCTAATCACTTTAACAAACCATTTATAGGTAACTTAAACTCTTTTGTATCAATAATAATAATTTTTCTAAGTAAAAATATAATTTTCATTCTTTATTTATATTATAAATTTTATTTTTATCTCATAATTATATTTTTTTTATTTTTATCTCAAAATTTTTATAAAACTCACTAAATTCATTCTAACTATTAATATTATTAAAAATGTTAATAAAATTTTTTGACATCACATCTTATACGAACAAAAGTGTATAGTTGATACTATTTCACTAATATTTTTTTTAATTACTGATTTCAAGACCAATATGATGACTTTTGAAAGTATTTTAAAAAAAATAAAAATATATATAGTTGTAGAATGAAAACAAAACTTATATAAAAATTAAAGGATAAAAAGTGAAAATTTTTCTATAATAAATCATTTTCTTTCAAAACTTCTATATTTATGAATTAACAAAATTATGTTTTTTATGTAGATTTATTATTGAAAATCTCATTAAATTAATTTATAACAAACAATTGGGATTTCATATTAATATTTGAGTTGACTAAGAATTATATTTATAAAACTTATAAATCGATGATTGACTTAGAATATACTAAATTAGTAGGTCATTAGTGTGTTATTGACTAAACTGCACAAAAATAAATAAATAAATGAACATTTAATAAAAATAAAAAATACTTAAAAATATAATGACTCCAAACTAATGGAATTTACAATACAAGTAATTATTTTCTACAACAAATTTATTATTAAGTAGTCTAATTTATGTCAAGTTAGTGAATCAATTAAGTCAACAATTAGGGTTAAGTCAACTAAGTTATATAAGAACTAGTTAGTTCAACTTAGTCATTATGGGTCAATAACTTAGACATACAAATCTTTAACTTTATTATGAAACATTATAAGTTTCATTTTTGTCTGCTAATTATATTGCTTCATTTTCATTTTAAATCTTTCCAAATGTTATTATATTTGCCCCCAAATCACTAATTAAAAAAAAAAATTCTAGTTGGAACAATGTTAACTATGTACATGTATTTACATAGCATATCATGTTAGCAAATTTCATAGCATTTTTAATAGCATTAGTAATTAAGATGAATTTAGTAAATTTAAAAAAAAATAAAGATAAAAATGAAATAAAATATAATTATAGGATGAAAATACAACTTAGAGTAAAGTTAAAAAAAGAGAGTATATTTTTAACTTTCTTTATGGGTTTGCTCTCTTTTTAATTTAAATATCAAAATACTTTTATCTTTGTAATGCTGAGAAGTTATAATTTAATTTATTTTAATTTACATGGAGAAATAAGATGACTTCTCTGTGGTAATTGGGGAAGGAGAAGGGACAGAGAGGGGGAGATGGGAGGGGCTGTGTGAGGCAGGAGAGAGAGGAAGAAAAAGAAAAGAGAGAAGAGATTCATTTTTTTTTAATATGACTGATAATTTTTTTTAACATAAAGAAATCGTCTTGTCTATGATGATTTTTTCAAGTAAATTACAAAAAAAAATTGCAAATTAAAAAAAACTAAACTATTTTTTTGTTTGGGAGGTAGGGGGGGGGGGGGGGAGGGGTTGGGTTTCATTCCCATCCGAGATCGAACCCATGTATAATTTCTCAAAGCTTCAAGCCTTTGCCACACATCCACGAGCCTGACCACTACTATAAAAAAAAGTTTATAATAGTCTAATTTCGGGCCAACAATTTACTTTGGGACCAACAATTGTAAGTAAGGATCACATTTGCCGAGTTTGACCCGGCATAACAAGGAAAAAGAAAAGCCCAGCATAACAACCAAATTATCGTCTATCAATAGCACAAGCACCAGTGGGATTAGGCTTGGATGAAGTGCTAATTAAGCTTGCCTTGAAACATCAAATCCCATCCCTTTCCCCCTCCACCACCCAAAAAAAAAAAAATAGCACAAGTACCTAATGGTCTAACGGTTTGTTTTGGTTTTTTGTCAACGCTAATGTGAGTTTTCATATTTTCAAGGTAATTCTTCTTTTGACAGAAAATTTTTGCTTCTTTTCAAGCTATAATTTGGGAAAACTAAAATGAACATCAAACAAAATTATAGGAATTAAAATATTAATTAAACAAATTTGTTTGGATTTTATCGAGATCTAGAGAAAAACTAGAATCTCACACAATACGGGTTTTAAAGTTGAAGATGAGGTGGACCAGAAAAACAATGTTAGTGGACCAAAGATTGGTGAGCACCCAGTTTAGGCGCATGAGCATTGTCTTCTCTAGTGACTAGTATGCCTGAAATGCAGATTCTAGTCACGGGCCTAAAGATGCTGAAAATTCCAAAAGGATAATACAATAAGCCGGTATTAGTGAGAAGGCACAGAACTATTAAGGAGTTTGTCTCCATAACAGTCATATGACAGCCACCAAGCACAGACACGAGACATAATACCAGTACGATATGATAATGATATGGCGATACGGTAAAATTTTAAAAATATAAAACACCAATTCAGTATATATGTACTAAATTACCAATAAGTGACTTGGTTAATATATGCATTTTTTGCACTAACTGCTAAACTGAATCAATATTTTAGGGTACTCCCACCTATGAGTAAGCTAAATTTGGCCCACAACATGGGTCATTTTATGAGTGAATATACCGTTTTAATGTCTTACGGTAACTAACTTCACTCCTATCTTATTACTATTGCTTCTTCTATAACATTTTTTTTTTAATGATAACTAAAGTTGGCTGGCTAGTATAAAAGAGCCACCAGCCATGGAAGTATCGGTTGTGTCTGTCCGTATCAGACACAGACATGGCCCAGATCCTGGGAAGGCAATCAAGTTGCCGTATCCATGCATCACTGTATGACAGCCATTTTCACATCAAAATTCCAATCCTTCTTTGAAGTCACAAAGCTCAGCATTCATTTCAGTTCCACAACACAAACTTCCATAAAAACCACCGAGCAAAATCCCATTCTCATCTCCATCTAAAACCACAATAACCAGCCAAGGTCAGGTTACCCAAACATGACCCCTTCAAAAATCGATTGGGGAAGACCACCGTACAAACTGGACGTACTGAATATTCTCTTCCTCACCTTCCAATAAATAAAGGGAACACACTAGAAGGAGACAATTTCCTGCATCCTGCCTTCAAAATTATGCAGTTTCTAGATTTCTAAAGAACCTAGCTTGCAGAAGCAAACAAAATACCATCCATGACTGCAAATTGATTAGACCTGGGAGCAACCAGAGTGACGACCATCTTCTTGTCAATCTTTTCACTGGCTCCAAGAGGAGGAAAAGAGAAAGAGTACACAATAAGCAATCGCAAAAACCAGATGCTAAAGGGAAACAAAAAATTTATATTAATCAACTTGATTTATATTATTTTTATTTAGAGAAATAGGAAAGAATAAAATAACTATCCAACTAACTACAACTTCGTACTTCTGAGAATAAATTTTACGTGCTGGAGAGAGACCAAACACCAAAACTATGTTTTGGCATTATAATACAGATGGATAAAATATATTGCTGAAATACTGATACATAGTTCATATATTTTCTTATGCATCAGTACTTGCTTTTCCAAAAAAAATGTAAAGCAGAACAAAGTGCATTTACCTCATGAAACGTGCAATGAAGATTATGGAGGTCCAACAGCTGGATGAACCTCCAAAAGCCAAAGCACTTTATGCTACGAAGTCTCCCATCAAAAGAGGTTAAGTAATGACAAACAACATGTGATCACCATACTTCAATTTGGAAAAGTAGAGCCATCTAAGTGATACTCAGTGCCATTCAGCGCTTTTGCCGCCAAGAGTATATTGGCAATAATATTTCCCTAGTCCCCCTTCCGTGCAACATGGTTCTTTTTCTTGATAACCTGTAAAGAGAAGGGACTTCAATTTCACCGACAAAATCCAAGAAATATAGATAAAACTAAAGGGTGCCAGGGGTGGGGGTCCGTATATCAGTATATGGAATAGTCCTAACATGGTCATAATTGACCTTTGTCATGTATTTGGAGAAAACATTAATGGAAATGCATAGCCACATAACATAATTATAGAGAACAGTATAAAGCAACTGATTTAAATTTAATTTGCTTTTGCACGAATATAGTAGCGTTAGAAGAAATATGTCTTCTTAAGTATTCTGTTATCAATCTGCATGGGTGTTACAGAAAGCAAGCATCACAGTTCAGCAGAATAAGATGAAGTGGAACAACAACATATTGCTGCTGTACTTCCTCAACTTGTTTGATCATTAAAAGATCAAAACTAGGATACTGAAAATTCATCAAAAAAAAACAAAAGTAGGAAAAACTTTGCACCCTCTTTTATGATTGGCAGATAAAGGAAAATAACTAATTCAGCACCTACCTTGTAAAAATATTTCTTTCGGAGTTTGGTTGCCGTGGTTATGCATCTTTTGACATTGATCTTCAACAAATTTTTCGTTGAACATCTGCAATATGTAAACTTGGAATGTCAAATTAAAAAATGCACAATATTCCCTTAGTTGATTTCTTGTCTTCTTCCCTCTGCATTATGAATTGAAATAACCTCAAGAATATGCAGAAATTTGTTTCAAGTAATGAATCAAGGCGGGGAAGTCACTGAAGAGGAACTTAAGATGGGACTAAATAAAAGAAGATAAAGAAAAAGAATTTTCACAGCACAGCATTAGCCAGACAAATAGTAACCCCAGTCCCCTAATGCAGGTTTTAGTTAATGAAATCTTAAGTTCATGCATAATATGAAACATAAGAATCTAAGTGAGATCAAAAGATTAAAATTATCATTAACAAGAAAGAAAGTTATCAACTATAATAGGTACAAGCTCCTGATAGCACTGGTTCAGATTATCACAAAGAAAATGGACAATTTTATTCCTCCACTCTATACTGCTGTCACTGGGACTGCAAAACAGATGGGCTAAGAGTAATTTTCTTACAAGAAGAGAAACAAACAATGGACTCCAGGGCATTCGAGAGGTCCTGGGCTCTCCCACTTCTAGTCCTTTTCAAATTCTTTTCCCCCTTCTCTCTCAGCTAACCTGTTCCTTATGTAGTTGACCCAGTCAACTATTACAAAGTTAATGTTAGAGTTATAAAATCATTCATGTGTCTTTACCTAACAGCTTAAGCTTTTGGAATAGTTGGTTCATGACATGGTATCAGAACCTTCACTACCAAGTGATCAGGAGTTCGATCTTTACTGCCTCTATTCTTCACAATTAAGTTGAATTTCAGGACAAGGTAAAGTAGGCCTATACATTGTCCACGCTTCAAGCCCAAAGGGCTCTTGTGTAAGGGGGGTGTTAAAGTTATAAAACCATTCATGTGTCTTCACCTAACAGCTTAAGCTTTTGAAATAGTCGATTCATGACAGTTAACACTACTCTCTTCTATTCTTCCTAACATACACCCTTTCAACTAACGGGTGTCTATCAATACTCTCCCCAAAACTTTCACCTTGTCCTCAAGGTGAAGGTACAAGTAAGAAAACTGTAGTAGTTAGAGAAACTTCCACCAGGGTCCCATTGTTTGAAACTTGATGGCATGGTCCCCAATTCCCTGGAAACTTCCTTTGCACCACTGATCGAAGCAGGTCTTGCATCATCCCTAGTGTGCCCAATTCCATTGTGACACCGAACAGTTGATCCAAAGGTAGGAGCAACAGCACCATTAAGTGCTCCAAGATTCTGCGCAGTATCAGTCAGTTCCATGTTTGAATCATATAATTATGGTGCTAAGTATTGTGTTTTGATATGCTCTGCAAGGCTATAAACAGAGCCTTTGTCAAGCCTGCAACTGAGTGTAATCCCTGTATAACCAGTCCTGTATGTAATCCCCACAGAAATAGCATGGCCTCCTCGCTCAAGAACATTCTCACCTCCATTTTGGTGTCCAATTTTGCCCAATAAAATCTGCCTTGCTTGTGGGTGTGCTGAACCTTCATATAAAATCACTACAGACTTCAAAGCTGCAGGCACAAAGAAGATTGGAAGCTTCAGCTCTGGATAAGAGAATGGATGTCGAACACCTTTCGAGGAACAAACAATATCTCTGCCCGTACAATGAAGGAACTCCTCCCCACGTTGCTCTTCCTCGGTGTTTCTGCCATTAAAATCAGGTATGGATATGGCCTTGGGTATTTGAGAACCTACCTTCCCTGTTCCAGAATTCAAATTGGGTTGTAGCCCAATCTTTGTAGCTGAAATCTTCTTAATTTGTCCCATTAGGTCCAAAAAAATAACTCCCATTTTTCAGCCCTAAGCCCTCTTTTTGAGATACCCAGTAGTTATCCTCACGAAGCTGGGCTTGGCCCACTAACTAAGAAAAACAGCTTTTTTTAATTTCTGAGCGAAAACCACTTTTCTGCCTACTAAGAAATTCCAGCCTCTAGACTTCAGCAGCCCATCCCTTTTCATTATTACTTTGGGCCTGACCCACTAGGGTTGCACAATAATTCCAATATCCCGTTTCTGCCCCTCCATCTTGCTCCATCCCCCTCTTGTTCGTGAAGCATCCTTGCAGAGGGACTTCAATGGCTACGCCCAGACCATAATGCATCCCCTCAAGGTCTGGGTTTAGTGGCTTTTGGTCCGCCCTAGCCTCCCTCCCTTTTCCAATGGTCCCTCCCCATGGCAATCTGTATCTTCTTCCATGCCCCTTCACAAGCATCGGCAGAGGACGCAAATCAGCCTCGAGTGACCCACCAGCCGCCGTCCAAGAATCTGTATCTGGTGGCTCCGGTGGGGCTAATGGGTCGATCAGACATCTCGAAACCCATAGCTCCATGGTTATCGCAAGCTCTGATACCAGTTGATAGCACTGGCTCAGATTATCACAAAGAAAATGGACAATTTTATTCCTCCACCCTATACTGCTGCCAATGGGACTGCAGAACAGAACAGATGGGCTAAGAGTAATTTTCTTACAAGAAGAGAAACAAACAATGGACTCCAGCGCATTCGAGAGGTCGTGGGCTCTCCCACTTCTAATCCTTTACAAATTATTTTCTCCCTTCTCTCTCGGCCAACCTGTTCCTTATATAGTTGACCCAGTCAACTATTACGAAGTTAACACTACTCTCTTCTCTTCTTCCTAACATACACCCTTTCAACTAACGGGTGTCTATCAGCTCCTTTCACCTTCCTAAAAAGAGGACATCAGAACTCATGAAACAATAATACCAAGATATGCAATTATTGCACAAGATTAACGTCTTCTCAATAATTATACCAAAAGTTTATTTATGGTGGGAAAACATCAGGAAATACACAAAGTGCTTAGTAAAATACAAGTGTCTAGAAAAAAGTTCTATTACACTCTCCACTTCAGACTTCCAGATCAAAACATAATCCAGGCCATGTAAACAGAATAGGTACCAAATGCCACAAATAATATACATAAAAAGCCAAAACAATGAGACAGTAGTATAATAATTACAATTTTCATAACAGCAATTAATTGCTGGATAAAAAATATGAACAAAAGATCAATGCACTTGCCTTTATTATATCATCAAAGGAGTGGGTTTCTCGAATGATCTTCTGGCGGTTTAAAACAAAAATTGCCGCAGCACAGAATATGGGCAACTCATCATTCCCTTTCCTTGTTAAAGAGGAAATAGTGCTCATTTGAACTGGATCATTTCTTGGATAGAAATTCCTTGCCAAGCCACAAAAGGTATGGGATGACAGTGACTTCAGTTTGACATCAAATACAGAGTGATCAGTGTTTCTGTTATTTGACTGCAAGCTGGCCTTTCTGCTGTCATTTTCATTATGATTTGATTGTGAACCAGTCTTCACACTACCATCATCTGAAGTATATGCATTTTCTTCTCTCATATCATCATTTGAGTCTCTGGGAAGATGTACAGCCAATGCTTCCAGACATTTCTCTTCTAAATCGTACGCTAATGATTCATCAAAATCAGCTGCCCACATCATCTGTATTACACGAGTACTGTGACCATGTATTAACAATCTAAACAGAACATATATCAAAAGGGTTGGTTAATAAATGGGACAAGGCATATCTATTTCTAAATTAGAATCAACATTCACATAATTTTCTTTACCATAATACTTTCAAAGCCATATGCTCAATGTTTGTCAAAAAAAGCTCTGACTCATTAATTACCCTTGGATAATCATATACATGCTTCCTAAGACACCAATAAATTCTCTCAAACTAATAATTGGTAGGTAGGGGAGGTTAATCTCCATTTTTCAATTGACTTATTGTACTAACACAAATCAACCACTCTCCCTCAAAATCAAATAGCAAAACTAGATATGCTTGCTTTGGAACCAGCATAAACTAATCCTAAAACTAGGAGCATATTTCACTCTTCTCCAATACCACCAACAATATCTCCCCAAGCAGAAGCAGACAGAAATACAAACAACAAAGGTGTTCCACCAAGATTAAACGTAGAAGTTTGCATTTTATTTGAAATTTCAAAAACTTGAGAAAGGTAATGGGATTAGGGAGAGGGGAGATTGGATGCATGGAGCACAAACCTCCCACATTGAAAGAGCCTCATTAAAAGACAACTCTCGCCGAAAGAGTACTAGCAACATACGGAATGCAAAATGAAGGCTTTCAGCACCAATGTTTGACAGGTGAGTAAACATTTCTCTGTCTGACAGTTAAGGATATGCCATAATGCTCGCAACTGCTTCATCACCCTAGTTGGCCCTTCCATTTGAAAATTTTCTCTCTGGAGATATGTGAAAGAAAACAAACAAGTCACTGAAAACAAAGTTACATTGTTGAATCTTAGCCAATTTTGCAAATACCATTCTCCTTAAAAGCATCTCAAAACATCAAAATGCATCTGCGTTATCCTCAAAGAGTACAACAAAGGGAGACAGCAAATCGCTCATACCTAATACAATATTCAGTTAAAAAAAGAATGTAAGTTTTAGTGTCCAAAGTCAGTGTAAGAGGACTTCCAAAAATAACACAAGCATCTGAATGAAGTCAAGAAATTCTCAGGGAAAAACATAACCTTGGCAATAGCCAGTTGCAGGATCAACCCATGCATAGATAGCGAGAATATCAGACATTCTAGCTAAATTTCTAGTGTCCCCATAGAATTCAAGATGACTATCTGTCCTCACAACATCAACAACTGAAAAGGAACATTCTAGTTAAAGAAAAACTTAGAGGAAAACTAGCCGTCATCAACAAGAAAAAGATAAACTTTCTCTGTCAAACTACAGGGAAGGGGAAGACTCGAAGATGCATTATACAGCAAAGATACCTATCCTATGCAAGGTCCAAAGCCATTCCGATACTCTATCTTCACTAACAGGCCTTCCTTGAGAAACTGAGGCGCTTATCATAGCTGGCTGCAGTATATCTGATATTTTCAGTTGATTTACCATCTGTGCTTCATAAACTGGATTAGTGGGCAGAAATTCTGGTTCATCCTCATCAGGTGAAGCAATTTCAATTTCAGAGTCACTGGGATGCCAGGCTACAAGATGTTGTCAACCATTGGCTTCAATGACTAAGTCTTTGTTATTAATTTGAAAGCTATGCATTATGTCATCTTCAAATCTTAATTTACATTGTGCAGGAAGCTCATCGCCATGCTTCATGCATGACTTTTTATCTTTTCCACTCTTTTCAAACTCAATAGTGACAGGTAAAGAAGGAAAATTGAAATGTGATTCATCTTTTTCTCTCCCTATGTTTGGGGAACTGCAGTTTTGTGAACCAGAAGAATCATATGCTGCATTATCTGTGCTTTCTCCCAAACTAACTAGGTCAAACCAATCATTGGAGCTTTCCTGCTGGCTTGTATTTGCTGCCTCTCTACATGTAGTGCCCCCATCACAACATTTTCCTATTTCAATATTATTATCATTGGAAGTTGATCTTTCCATTTTAGCTTCCATTTTCCTGTCATCTTGAGATGATATCCTCAAATCCATAACTTTGGATCCAACAACATAGGCCGATGAACCAGTTCCTACACTTGAATGCATTGTTTGGCAATCCTTAATCAGGTCCCTATAACGTTCCCTGCAAGGAAAGTTCTTCACAGTGGTCAATAATTACATATTCAAGAACGCAGGCAAGATGTACACTAACTGAAATATATCCTATTTTCATTGAATGCCAAATGCATTTAACAATCATACTTTCAGTTATTGACACAACTACAAAAATAATTGCCAGACACCAAAGGAATGTATCCATGCATGCGTTAACATATGGCCACGTCCATGATATAGGAATATAAGTTGTCAGAAAAATATTCAATTTAGCAAGTCATAGAGCTAGCTCCTAAAACTTAAAAGCAAGCATAACTTTTACAGCATACTAAGTTGTGAATTTATTGGCTTAAGATCATAGCTTCAATATACATTATGTGCAAAAGAGACATATTTAAGATCCAGCAAATGTTAGAGAAAAATAAATCAAGAGAGTAAATGGCCGCACACCTCCTAGCTGCTCTCAACCTTCTTCGGTACTCTGCCGTGCTGCTCAGTGCATAACAACTTAGTAAAAACTCCCAAACTTCAGGTCTTATTGATGGATCTACACCCTAATAAGCCGAAAAAAGAAGTGAAATGAATAAGAAAAACCAACAATTCCTATATTGGCTCAAACTTCAGAAAGAAATTTCACATGTTTGATGACTCCAGAGAGCAGATGTATAATTTTTTATGGATGTAAAAAATTTTAAACTTAAAAATTGAAATTAATAATCAATAATGTACAATAAATTCAGAACACCGTATGCAAGTGAAATAATGTTTGTACACCTGAATGAATGATCCAGAAAAATGCTTTAAGCTTCTTATTATGTGATTTGATAATTAAAAATCCATATATGTAGGCAACTAGGTATACACATTAGAAACAATATAAGAAAAATAAGTCAATGACAACCACTAGCAAAGAACACCCTAAGAGCTAAGGACCAACAAACTTTCAGACAGTAAAACTAAATTGATATTACATATAGTTGAGCAGGTTTGGGGAAAACAAAAGTCCAAAGCCATTACAACCACCACACACAACCTAGTCCCATAAAACATACAAAATTAAGGTTGCATCAAATTCATGAGAACACAGCATGATAATTTTGGAGAAGATGATTATGGTGATGATGAAGAAGAAAAGAAGAAAAACAACCCAAGCATGAATGACAACATACCCCTAACACTATCAACTTGAGTGCCTTCTTGAAACTAAACATCTTTCCCTCATTATCAAATGTAGCTTGCCACTTGTCTGGCTTAAGCATTATGTTTACCTGCTCAGTGAAGAATAATAAAAATCATTAAACAAGTAATTTTATAACAAGATTCCATTTCTATATTAAACAATGAGATCTCCTTAGATGGCCATTAGTATAAATGAGAAACTGAGAGGGAGCTCCAATAATATATATTTGGTTTATATATTAAAAAGAGAGGGGGTGTGTGAGAGTAGCTAAAGAGGTTCTCAAATCTCAATATGTATTCATTTATAGAAGATCTTGGAAAGGTCAATCGGCCCTGCAGTTCTAGGGCATCATCCAATGCTGACTCCACTGTTAACTTTTAAGTTGCTTCAACCTACATATTACAGAAGATACATTAGGCTGATTATCCAGAGCCCATCTTACACAGAGGGCTTCATAGTTGAACTCAAAAGGACCATTGGACAATTTTTTTATACTAAGTAAATGAAGAGAAGGAAGCATCAAATCCCAGTGTATCTTCTAACTAGATTTAGCAGGCGTAACCGATTGTTCAAGAAAGAACATATTGCTGCCTAGTACCAACAGTGTTCGAGATATTGAATAAAGTAGTAAAGCACTATAGACTTATAGCGTACTCTATGAGACCGTCAATTATCAAAAAAGTAAAATTGAGGCTAATGAAAGCAGTTAACCCAAACAGCATAAAAAAACCCAGTAGTGTTCGTAGTTGGATAGTCTTACAGTTATAAAAACCTTTACAGGCGACTGAGAAAGGCAAGGATCCCCAATGTCGCGCACGATGGAACCCACTTTCTGCAAATTCAGAGTCCCAGCTTTTCCGCAACTCCATTGCTTGTCTTCCCCGCCACAAAACATCACACTCCACAGAACCACACCCTCTCAGCAAGCGCTACCACCATCACCACAATCACCCGAGTCAGGAATGTCAACAACTAACCCCACAGCAAAAAACCATAGAAACGAGCCTAAATTTCATGCCGAACGATGATATTTGATTTTTCTTTTTTTAATAACATCGATATTTCTTCTTTTGCAGAGACAGAACGAACAACAAGAGTAACGACACGAGCCCCAGAATGTGAACACTGGAAATGCATAATTTTTTTTTAAAAGTTTACAAAATTATGCCAAAATGTGATGAGGAATCACAGTCAAACTTGAAACAGAGGAATCGAAAAGAAAATCAAAGGATCGTAAAGAATCATTGAAAGAAGAACAAGCATTCATACATATAAACATAGAATGCGCACGAGATTGAAGGAAGAAATATGAAGATTGCTTCATGTAGTGGCTGCGATGGAATCTCTGAATATGGGCAAGAGGAGGATTGAGGAGGAGCTCCTCCGTGGCTCCGTCGCCATTTTGTTCACAAAAGAAAAGACCGTTTCTGTACTTTTTTTTCTTTTTTTTTTCCTGGTTAAAAAATACTTTTGATAAGTAGGAAATAAAAATAGCTTAAGAAACACTAATACCATGTTTGACAAATGTCATTATTATTGACAAGTAAAAAAAAAAAGTCATTATTATTGAGAAATATACAAAATTAAATTAAAGGGTGACAATATAATTTATATTTTTATGTTTATTTATTAGCGATTACACAACAGTTATATCATTATTTTTATATTTAAATATATTTTTAAAAATAAAAATGTAACATAGTTTTAACTATCATTAAAATTCAAACACAAAAACTATAAAAAAAGATTTTTTCTTTCGTATTCAAATTTTATTATTTTAAAATATTAATTTTAAGTTTAAATTTGATTTATTATTAGTATAAAACTTTTTATACTACCCCTTAATCTTATATTAGCAATAGCTTAACTTTTTGATCTTATTTGATACATAATCAAAAATGAAAATAAATCAGATAACTTATCAAGGACTATACTTAGTCTATTTTTTATTTTACTAAGCTAGAAATATTTATTATATAAATTAAACTTAAACTTTTATGAAAATCTATTTAGTTAAATAGAATAGATTTACGTTTTTTAAAATATCTATTTAATTTAATAGGTCAGTTTATTTATCTATTTATATATATATTATTAAAAAATTATAATTTTTTTTATAATTTATGATTATATATTTATATAATTTATTAATTTTATGTATAATTTAACAATTTTAATTAAAAATATGGGCTTATTCAATATTTTGAAATATTAGGCTTATTAACTTAATTTACAGTTTTTATATAATATAAGTTTTTAAATTAGTTTGTACGATAAGTCATGTTTCTATATTTTTTCAAAAAGGCTAGGCCGAGCCTAAAAAAATCATATATCAGGTAATAAGTCAGGTTTATATCCAATGTTTTAAAATAAGTTAAGCTTATTTAAATAAAACCTAACTTAACCTAATCTTTTTAAGCCCTTATATATATAATATAAGGCTTAATAATATAAATTTATACTATATAATTTATTTTATCATATGTTTGGTGTAACATCTAATAAGATATAGTTATCATATCTACTTATTTTTACTCAATAATTGTATAATATATTAATCAAGTGTCAAATAGTTTGATAAGATTATTTTATATCAAGTTAAATAAAAATATAATATTATAATCCCAAATAAACTCTAACCATCACTCTTATATTATTTTCCTACAATTAAAACTTATACTATCGGGTCATATATTATCTTATACTATCAAATTATAATAATAAATTTCTTTTAATGATATATTAATATATAATTAGACAATATTTTAAAGAAATTTATACTAAAAATTAATTAAAATTAAAATTTTATTTTTTCATATTTAAACGTATTTTAAAAAAGGAGAATGATTATTATAGCAAAAGCTTTTCGTGAAATGAGTTACGAAAAAATAAAATGAAAGCTGTATAGTGATTTTTTGTATTTTTATTTTTCGTTATCGTATAATTTGAATTCAAAAGTTAGAAATCAACTATCTTCCCATGTCATTTGCGCAACTGCTTCGCAAAAAATTTCCCTACGGAATATTAGTGTTCTTCTAAAAATAATAAAGTCATAAAACAGTTATAATTGTTTCTAAAATTTAAATATATCTATAGAAAAAATACATTAAAATATAAATTTATTTTATAATAAATTATTTAAACTGTTAACTAAAAAACTGGAAATTGAGAGTGAATTTGCTAGTATAAACAACAAAGTCACAAGCTAATTAAAAAGAAAACAAAAAATTAGCACGCCGTAGCGTTGGCGTGAATGAGTTGAAAATGATAAAATTTGCTTAGCATAAGTAAATTCATTGTACACACTTTTTTTTCGTTGGATAAGTGAAGACACTTGAAATTGGGTAAAAGCATTTAAGTCTACATAATTACAAGCGTGCGTATAATGCTATTATTATTTGGTTATTGTTATTCTTTTTTAAATATTTTTAAAATATTCTTTATTAAATAACAATCACATATTCTTAATCAAACTAGTTTTCGTGATAATAGGATTGTAATACATGTAATAATTTATTTTGGTGATTATTATTGAGTTGGTATTAAAGTATTTATTTTAAAATCATGATAGATAATATTGGACTACTTAAAGGGTCATTAATAATATTTTTTTCTTAATATATATTCGATCAGTGAATTTAACTTAACTCAACTCCTTATGTGCGAGTTAGATTTGATCGAATTTAAAAAAATCTCTTAATTCAGCCCAACTTACTATTTTAATGAACGAGTTAAGTATAAATATTTTAAACCTAATACAACCAAACATGAAACTTCTAAATTGTGGATGGGTTCTCTAAGATTTGTGTTAATACCCAATCTTCTAAATTTATTTGACCTGTATTTAATTTATAATTAAAATTTTATTTAAAAAGCTTAAAATTTTTTAAAATTAATCAAAATTAAATATGCACTTTTTTTTAATCAGGGAATATGGGAAAGGGAAAGAAATTCGTTCCTCACAGGAATCAATCCATTGCACTGTTTACATTAAAGGCAAATGAATTACCAACCAAACTACGTCTTTAACTGCAAATATGCAATTATTGTTAACCCACTGTCTTAAGTCTCAACCATGCGGGCCACCATATTTGAGCCCTTCTCATTTTGAGTAAGCCCCAATTGAATTCACACTTCGATACATGCAGATCTCACTAGAGGCGTACAAAGTTTCCCAATAACAAAATCGGATTCAAATAATTGTTACCTTTTATTATCTTCATTTTCATCACTTAAATAAAATAATGTTAACCAAAATAAATTATCTCCTAGTTGACTTATATCTCTTTTACTTTACAGTATTTTATTAGGGTATAAGATTGAAGATAAAAAAATAAGATATTTTTTTTATTCTTGTAAAATATTTTCTTATATTTTGAATGTAAGACTAATTATTACTTTAGATTTATCACTTTTTACACAATGTTCTTTAGTGAAATCAAATTATAACATTGTAAATAAAATTCGTCTTATCCAAACTCTTATCACAGATAAGTTATACACCTACACCCTTGTAAGTAATAAGATAAAAGGATTTGAGTTTAACAACAAATAAAACTTCCAAAACTTCAAATCACAAAATTTTGTATTAGCATTAATTATATTCTATTAACTAATTATTATGTATATTAACCTATTAATAGTGGATTAATGATAATGGTATTAGTTAATTTGTGAGATGTCTTGTGTTTAGATTTGGTCATTGCTACAAAAGTAAATTAATATATACATTTAAAAAAATAACAACTAAGTTTTATCCCATTAAATAATATCAATTATAACTATGTTTGTTTTAGCTTTTGACCCAGCCTCGAGACGTGGGGCCAAAATCTCATTTTAAAAGATTCTCTCCAATGCTATGGGTCAATTGAGATCATTAGATTATATTCAAAATCAAAATCTCTATAAAATCATTAAATTAAATAATTTTTTTTTATAATTTTCCCTAATATATATTTTTTTACGTCTTCCTATATCTTTTTAATTGTGTTATCTTTCATATTTGATTATTTTCTACTAAAAACTCTGCTAATAGTAAAAAGGAAATTTAACAGCCTATTCATAACAAAGTATTATTTAATTATTTAATTTATAAAAAAAATATTTTAATGTTTTATTTAATTTATGGCTCGGGCTGCAAGATTAATAACTCTTCATTACACTGGATATAGATTTTTATTTGTGTGCCCAACGATTAATAGTAATTAACAAAAAAATGCAGTTAACCTTCATTTAGTTTATCAACCATAGTCATGTGCTGTGTTCATACAAATCCTTAAACAATAAATGCAATTGATCATCATGTCACACGTACCAAACCTAACAATCCTAATCGCCGAATAGATAATCAAAATAAAAAACTTTTGTTGACGATAATTTGTACTTTCAAGGATAAAAATTAATAAGACGAAAGTAAACTTTTGATTTCTTAACTTTGTTTCAATAATTATTTTCATCTCATAATTATATTTTATTTTATTTTTATCTTAAATTTTTATAAAACTCATCAAATTTATTTAATCACTAACATTGTTAAAAGTGTTAATAGAATTTGCTCACTTAGCATTCAATGTGAATATAAGTATACAATTGACGTGTTCAATTATAATTTATTTTTATGAATTAGTAGGTGTGACAAGTTTTGTGTGTTTTAAAAAGATTTATGATGAAAATAAAATATCATAATTGTAGGATAAAATAAAACCTAAAGTAAAACTGCAAAACAAAAAGTATAATTTTTCTTAAAATGAATTTTACGTGTCTTTTTTGTAATTTTTATATTTTTGTATTGGAAGAAATTATGTTTTCATATAAATTGATTATTGAAAATTACATTAAATTAATCTATAATAAACAATTAAAATTTTATTGTAGAGTACGTGCATCCTCGTATCCAAGACTAGCTTCCTCTTACAGACTCCAAAAACAAAAAAAGACTAAGTTCATATTCGGATGATCTTAAAGGCACACCCATACTTTGACATAGTACATTTAGGGATTAAATACTCGAGCTTGCTCAATGTTCGAACCTAATAATTCAAGTAGGTAGGACACCTCTTTAACCACTAAGCTAACCCACTAGATTAAATAATTACGATTTGATATAGATATTTAGGTTGACTTAAAATGAAGCAAAGTTTTTTTTCGGGTAATTTAAGAATTGACCAAAATATGATTTGAGATTGATACTTCTAATATTTTAATTATGAAGAGATTTGAGAAATTTCTAATTATGTTGATTTTGATATTAATGATTAGATAATAATGTAAAATTTTTTATATTGATAGTGAATCAAAATTAAACTCATTTGTAATGAATTTGATTTTGATCCACTATCAGTGTAAAATTTTATTTACACTATCATCCAACTCACATTTTATCAAATATTTAACTCTTTAAATAATTATTAAATTAATTAAATTATTTTAATAACTTGATAAATAATAATTAGATGATAGTATAAAACTTTTTATACTGAGATTAAAATTAAACTTATTTATAATAATTAATTTATATAAAAAATATAATTTTATTTAATGCATAAATAAAAATATTCAAACAAAAAATAATTTATAAAATTCATTATAAAAAAAGTAGACTTTTCTTCTCATAATTTTATTTTTATTTCATAATTATTTTGTTTCATAGTTATCTTAAATCTTTCTAAAATATATAAAATTTGTCTCATATATATATATATATAACGTAACTTTCATGACAGCCTAGCTTAGTCTGGCGTAGAAATTGATGGGAGATAATATCACAGACACAAAAGATTCGAATCCCTCACTCTCCTTAGGATAATGGTATATTATAAAAGAAAACAAATATTTTTTTATAGATATATTTAGTATTATATGTGTAAAGGTTGCTTTTTGTGGAAAAATATAAGACATGGTGTAAGAAAAATGATAAACTAATATATAATGTCAACCAGTTTTGGAAAACTCAATACCAAACCTAAATAATCACGTCACTTAAATTACAACTATTAAATTAAAATTATAACTTAAGAATAGTAATTTTTTCTATTATAAATAAGCAAAGTAATTAAAAATTCTAATTACTTTGTCTAATTATAATAAAATAATATGACTCTTCCACTATAATAATAAAAGTGTATTGAGAATTTATAAAGATATAATTTAATAATAAGTTATTTAAAATTTTAATAGAATCAATTTTATTTACTTTTTTAAGAATCAAATTTTATTAAAAAATATTTTATAAAAAAATATAATTTCAATATTTGAATAAGAATTAATTTTACAAATATAAAATGTGGAGATATATTGCAAGAATAAAAAAATGTATATGAAAGAAGTTTTTTTTGTATCATGAAAAATTCTTATGTGCACATGAATCTTTACATTATTAATTACCTTTTAATATTTCTCATTATTTTTATATATATATAATGATAAATAATTTGATCTACAAAATTGATATAATATATTATTAAAAAAATTATCTTATACTGAATACATTTAAAAAATTTGTACATTATTTTTTACATAATATAATATTATAATCTTTTTAAAAAATTAAATATAAATAATAAAAAATTCCGGATAAACAAGAAATCTAATCACCTTTATTGTTTGTCCCAAGATTCCAAGTCCAACTGCTAAAGATTCAAAAGTTCTGTAGTAAGCCTTACGCATTCCACGTGTCAAGGAATCTCACAAGCTTGTCACATCTATTAATATATGATCAAAGTATTTTTTAATGTTAATAAAAAGTATTTTTTAACATTCACTAGCTACCGAAATTACTACATTAGCCTCATATATAAAAAAACATAAAACATTTCAAAAACTTGTGAAATCTTTTATAATTAATATAAATAAAACTTTACATATTTTAAGAAAATTTGATTTAGTTTCGGGCTATTTATATGCGGAGAGTCTATTATTATTTTTAATTATTTATTGTTATTTTTATTAAATTAATTTTGATTTAATTTTTTAAAATATTATTTTATTTTATTTTTATTCAAAACGTTAATTTATTGTCACTTTTATATTTATGTCAATATTTAATATATATATATATATATATATGTATAATTTAAAATTGTACGAGAATCATATAAAATAATAAATAATTATTAAGAATCTTTTACATACACAAATAACCTGTCCCAATAGTTTTAATAGTCTTTGAGAATGAATTTTAGTAATATTTATGTTTTTCTTTATTTTTTACATGTTTCTAAATTTATTGAACATATATAGAAATATTTATTTATGAATTATTAATAAAATAACTCAATAATTAATATAAATTATGACGAAGTATAAATAAAAAATTGATCAAGTAAATTAATTCTATTAATATTTTAAGCTATACATTGATCATTCAATAACTTCTATTAATAAAATAATGATAACATTTCAATTTTGTATTTTGTAGTAGATTCAAGGATCACTAAAATACTTTAAAAAGGAAATCTTAACAAGTCAAATATTTCGGAATAAAAAAGTACACTATATTTGTTAAAAAATGTAGTCACGAACATCCCTTTCCATGTAAAAATATCTCATGAGGATGGTAACGCAAAATAGTTTTAAATTCATCATATCATGCTTTTTCGTCTCAATAAAACACCCCACTTTTGGGATTTTTTTAAACAAAAGGTGCAAGTTTATCACATTGACAAAATATTTATACTATTATTAAAAAGGGGTTTACTTAAAGTGACATTTTTTTATTTTAGTAAATAAAAGTATAAAGTTTTTCTTTTATTATGGTTGAAATGGGAAAAGAAAATCACATTAAACAAGAAAAATTAAATTAAAATTAATATTTAAATATAATCCTAAACCACATCTTACACTCACTTTCCTAATTAATTTATTTTTTTTAAAAACTATTTTTAGTGTACTATATTTTTAAGCCAAAATTCAAATGTATTCAATTAAAAAAATATATTAAAAATTTGTATTATTATATTTGAAAAAAAGATAATACTTGCTCATTTTAAGGGCAGCATACTGGCTTCAACTAATATATTTGAAAATGAGAAATAATCACAATCCTTGAAATGTTTGTAAGAATTGAAAATTAAAGCAATATAAATTACTCAAGTGAATTATATAATACAATCCATATACTCTTCAAAGTGGTAAAGAATTGGGTTAATTTTAGAACACACTCCATACACTCATTAATTAAGTGACATAAATTAACACAATAAATTATGAAAAAGTGAATTGTACTGTTATGGTGATGGCCCGAGGAAAAAAAGAAAAAGACAAGGGGTATAGCATATGCTTAAAAAAGCAAGGGATATATAACTTTAAAGTCACCATAAAGTTGATCACCTTTTTGTTTTTTTAGTAAATTTTTTTTTAATTTTATAAAAATATAAATGTTATTATTTTAATTTTTTAAAAAAATTTACTATCAGTTTAGTCATTAAATTTAAAAAATAACATAATTTTCATCTTTTAAATAAATTAATTTTAATTTAATATCTTAATTCTTTAATTTAGTCTCTTAATTATTAAAATTATATCAATTTAATTTTTTTTATATATAAAAAAAAAAAAATAATTTTAATATTAATTTTTAAATTTAAAAATTAAATTGATGATAAAATTTTTTAAAAAATTAAAATAATAACACTTATATATTTAAAGAAAAAATATAATTTAAAAACCAACAACAAAAAACTTTTAAACATGGAAATTGCATGATATCCTAAAAACAGTGTTGAACACTTGAACAAGAATATATAAAAAGAAAGTTACATGCTAAATATTTGACCCAAAAGGGAAAAATGGTAAAATTTGGGTATTTGGGAAAAAAGCTTAAAGTTAAAAAAGATAAATAAAGTAACACATCATTCTCGTGATCCGTCATTTGTTACACGTTATAATTTTTACTTCCTTTTACACATCAATATGATGTCAATCAATGAGATTCAACGAACATGTGAATAAGGGTAATTTGATAATTTCATAACAACAAATTGATAACGCGCCGTCTTTATTTAACATTATTTTGATTTAATAATAGAGAGATTTTAAAATATATTCTGTGAATAATTAAGTATTTATTTTATACTCAATATATATAAAAATCTCTCTTAATATAATTTAGGTAGTTGATTTATTAACTAAATAGGTGTACTCTCTATTTTAATTATTTAAATTTAAATCTTAAGTTAGCATATAAAAAATTAATTATCTTAAATATATTAAATTAATATTAACGTACATATTACTTGAAAAGAAATTTATTATCATTAAAAATTGATGCAAAAGTATTCTTACTTAAAAAAAAAAATCATGTTTGAGAATAATTTAATTTTAAAAACTTGTTTTTAGTAAAAGTTCTAAAAGAGCTTAATTAAGTATGAGCTTGAGGATAGAGTGTGGTTTATAATCATAACGGCCTGGGAACACCGTCTTGCCATTTTAGTAACCAATTGTCCAGTTCTGTGTACTTGCATCTTACACCATCCACTTTCAGTTCTGAGCCTTTCTTTTTATAGAAACTATCTCTTCCGTTCCTTCCCTTTTTACTGTCACTGCATTCACTGCAGGGCTGCTGTGCCCCGGTTTGGGTCTCAGAATTTCGAGGTTGGTTCTTCTTTACCTGTCCGAACGAAAACATTTCTTGGGTTTCATGGGTTGGGAATTCTGAATTTGATTGTAAAGTTCCAAGCTTTTCTCTTCTTTTTGTTTTTTAACTGACTTTTGGAATTTGGAGGACGACTTGTTCAATAACGCTTCACATATAGCACAATACAATACAACAACTGGGCTCCTCTCATTGCCAATCGTTGTCAAGCTTCACAAATCCTCGGTTCCTATTATGTTACGCTGTTTCCCTGCACTTGCTTTTGAGCTCAGGTCGAAACATTCAGGTTTTTGGGATCCCTAATTTCCGTGTTTTAAGTTAAATTTGTTGGCTTTTTTCAATCAGTTTATTGTTCACGTCACGTGTTCTGATGTTTTAAACATGTTCTGTCCTCAATTCATTTTTCAGTTGTGCCTGTTTGAAGATTGAATCTCTCGTGGGGCTTTGGTTAATTGCTTTGAGATACGGGAAACACCGGGTTTAGGACGTTGGTCTGGGGATTTTGAATTTAGGATGTGCTGGGTTGCTGATAATTACTTTCAGTAAGACTTTAACATCAAAAGATAGAACAAAGGACTTCGATATTATGATTTCTGAATCCTGAATCCTGATCCTCTCAAGTTTCAAAGACAGGATTTTAAGTGAGGTGATGGATTTTTTGAATGGTGAGGATAGGCGAAAATGAGTTTGAGAGATGAATGTTAGATTAAAAATGTAGAGGGCTTTAAATCAGCTCATCTGCTCAAGGAAGTGCTCAGTGAATTGCCAAATTCTATATATTCATCTTAGAGTTCCATTTGTTTTCCTGTAAAACTTCCCCATGCAATTTTCCTCTAGGTAGGAGCAAGTTTAACAGGAGCAATATTTTCCTCTGCAGCTTGCATTTTTGCTTGATGGGTTGAATAATTTTCTTTTTGAGATCAATAGATTTTTAGTTGAGTTGTTATTTAATTTCCCACCCTCTTCTGAGCATGTGCTTGCACGGTCTTAACCTTGCAGGCTTGCACCTGTAGCAATTTTCAAGAAGGTAGCTGATTTGTGTATACAATGTCGAAGACAGTCTGGTGAACAACTTATAGGCCTCTGGAATGCTTGTAAACTGGGAAGGAACGTCTTGTGCAAATTTTTATTCACAGGAACTCTTAACATTGGTTGAATTTCAATTTCAAGTTTGATCTTCAACCTAAGCATGGAAGACCCCTTTTCCCCTAAGGGAAAAGAAATTGGGTATTGTACAACTCCTCGAAGTCAGTTGGAGGGATCAACATCATCAGATGGTGAAATGAGAAATTCAACTTCAGAGGATATGCTTAACAGCTTCTCCGAGTTCATGAAATTTGATACTTATGCTGGTTGGTGCAATAGCCCATTGATGACTGATCATGCTTTGGCTAATGGGCTTTCATCATTTGCCTCAGCACCATATCCATCACCTGATGGATTCAATTTAGTGGAACAGAGCAGTGGGCCATTCTTTATGACAGAAGTTAGTGGAAATTACAATGCTGTGGAAAACTCCCCCAGTTGTGGGGAGAAAGTTGTATTTCGGCCAATGGACACCCAACTTGGGTTCTCAGATGATGTGAATATCTTAAATTCTAAACCAAAATTGAATGGCTCATTTCAACAACTTAATACCTTGGACATGGAAAATGACATAATCTCCAGGCCACCTGGTTGGTCGCTTGACGAGAGAATGCTGAGGGCTTTGTCCTTCTTTAAGGAATCAGCTGGTGGGGGATTATTGGCACAAGTTTGGGTACCGATAAAGCATGGTGATGAATTCATCTTAAGCACAAGTGAGCAACCCTATTTGCTAGACCAAAACCTTGCAGGGTATCGTGAAGTGTCAAGGACATTTACATTCTCTGCAGAAGGAAAACCAGGTTCTTTTCCAGGGCTTCCTGGTCGTGTGTTTATCTCCCAAGTTCCTGAGTGGACTTCCAATGTTGGTTACTACAATAAGACTGAGTACTTGAGAGTGGAGCATGCGATTAATCATGACATTCGTGGATCAATTGCTATTCCCATATCCGATCTGCACTCTGAATTGCCATGCTGTGCCGTACTGGAACTTGTCACTACAAAGGAAAAGCCTGATTTTGACAGAGAATTGGACATTGTTTGTCATGCGCTCCAGGTTGGTTTTTCTTTTGCTATTTTCAGCTTATAATTCCGTTTCTGTCCTTTGCTTGTCTCGCTGCTTCTTATGTCGAGTCTGTTATCAGTTGACCTTGTGGCCTTCATTGTACAGTTAAGAATTTGTATTCACAAAATTTATTCCTCTTCTATTACACAAATATAGTTGGAATGACATATCAGCAACTTTTTTTATTTTTATAAATGTTTTATATATTTTCACATTATATTATTATTGAAGGTAGTAATGATAAATTTATTCATCATGAATTTCTGCAGCTTGTAAATTTAAGGACTACTAGGCCTCCACGACTTCTTCCCCAGGCATCTACTGAAACCTATTTTTTTTTCTGTTGATTTTCCCCCACCATAAGAAAATAGAAGAGAAAAAAAAAAGATAAATTATCTCGAAATATGGGTCAGGTGGAGGGGTTTGAGATGTAGTTTATCTGGATTTCCGCACTTCTTAAAAGATTAATTCTTTTTCTGCAGTGTCTTTCAAATAACAAAAGAGCTGCTTTAACGGAGATAATTGATGTGTTACGAGCTGTGTGTCAAGCACATAGATTGCCACTGGCACTGACATGGATTCCCTGTTATTACAGTGAGGGAATAGGAGATGAAACTACAAGAATACAAATTAAAGAGGGTCATTCAAGTTCTAGTGAAAATTGCATACTATGCATTGAAGAATCAGCTTGCTATATAAATGATAGAGTGGTGGGAGGATTTGTTCATACGTGTGTTGAACATCATCTTGAGAAAGGGCAAGGTATAGCTGGGAAAGCTCTTCAATCAAATCATCCATTCTTCTATCCTGATGTGAAGGCATATGATATTAGTGAATATCCGCTTGTTCATCATGCACGCAAATATAATTTGAATGCTGCAGTTGCAATTAGGCTAAGGAGTACCTACACTAATGATGATGATTACATATTAGAATTCTTTCTGCCTGTCAATATGAGAGGAAGTTCAGAACAGCAACTTTTGTTAGATAATCTCTCAGGTACCATGCAGAGAATTTGTAGGAGTTTGAGGACAGTTTCAGATGCTGAATTATCAGGAATAGAAGGCTCACAAGTGGGGTTTCAAAAGGAAAAAGTCCCAGGTTTTTTCCCTATGTCTAGGAAAAACTCTCAAATAACATTAATAAATGGGGACCAAGATTCGGTCCAGAAGATATCCTTGAATGCATCTAACCTGAGAAACAATGGAATTGAAGCTGCTCATAACCAGGTATATCTTGATCGTATCCTCTATCCTTGGACCTTAATGAATGAATTTTATCATGTCACAAAATTTATCATAGCATGTTCTTTTTTAATGTGTGAGTTTGTGAATAACTTCCCATAAATGTATGACTACCAAATGTATGTGATAGACATTTTTAACATTCTTCATATATTTCATATAGAGGTTGGCCAACTAAGAAAACAAAATCAATTGATAGGAAATGGGGTTCCTGTTACGGTTTGGAAAAAACCATTTAGAAACAATAATAAACTCTACTGCATGAAGGACCACGATGCCATCACTGCAATTATATGTCAAGTGAACTGTGTTGGTATGGCAGATTTTTCCCTGGTTGTTAAGCAAAAATGTTTTGGTTACTTTTCTACATTGCTAAGCATTGGAGCAAGTCCTTATCTGCTTACATTGTTAAGCATTATGGGATGTAGTGCTTTGGTGGTTATTTCTTCTTCTGTTTGAAAGAAAATCCGACAGGGATGTATGTCCAGTCTAAATTTTCTCCCAGAATTGATTATTATTTATTATGTCCACACTCCAGTGATTGACTGTTAAGAATTTATTATTTAAATGATAAACCCTATTATTTAGATGATGGAAGTGAAGTTTAATATGAAATGGTTGCTCTATCTGAGGAAGCATCTGTTACAAGTTAATAGCTAAGGGAATAGAACAAGGGGAAAAGTAATGAATGTCCATCATGTTTCATTTATGTTATAAAGGAGTAAACTAATGGAGCAAAAACTTGATATAATTTATGCATAAACTTTGTGAGTTGTTGGTGTAATGATTTTTACTGTCTTCTGAGATTGAGCTTTACTGATTGTAGGATTTTGTCTTGTAGGCAGCGAATGGATCAAGAAAGCAGGTCGAGAAAAAGAGAAGTACAGTGGAGAAGAATGTCAGCTTGAGTGTTCTCCAACAATACTTTTCTGGTAGTCTGAAGGATGCTGCAAAAAGCATTGGTGGTGAGACTCTGACGTTATTTGTGCTAATTTCTACATATTTATTGACCTGGCTTATTTATTTTGGCTTATATGGGGGATGTTACTTATTAATCAGATCTGCACTTGTTTATATTGGTTGATCTTAACCATCATTTAGACTGCATACCATTAGGTTCTGAAAGCCATTATAGCTTTCTATTTTCTTCTAAAGTTACTTGGGAAAATAATAAACGCAATTCACTGAATATTTTATGAGGTAATTATTTAGAGTGAAAGACACAAGAGAGATGTTACAAAGTGAGATTTGCAGTATGCTAGTGTCAAACCTAAGTGAATTTTATTAACATCCTTGTTAATAACAAAATTTAAATTTGAGAACATTTACAGTTGTTCTATCTTAAACAAATAAATCCCTTTCATTGACTACAGAAGATCTTAACTATCTCTGAAAGGTGATTCTTGTTAATTGAGACGAATTTGTTGTTAACAAATATTTCTTCTCTGAGCAGTTTGCCCAACAACTCTAAAAAGGATATGCAGGCAACATGGAATTTCAAGGTGGCCATCCCGCAAGATTAATAAAGTGAATCGTTCATTAAAGAAATTACAGACTGTGCTTGACTCTGTCCAGGGAGTGGAAGGAGGGTTGAAGTTTGATCCCTCTACGGGGGGATTTGCGGCAGGAGGGTCAATCATCCAAGAAATTGATGCACGTAAAAGTGTTCTGTTCCCTGAGAAAAGTAATGTAAAAGATCCTCAGCCTGTTACACATGATGCAGTCTCAGTACCTTTAGCACCTCGTAGTGAAGGTGACAATTCAGCGATCAAGTTGGAGGATGATGTTGTTTGTTTGGTGGGAAACCAGCTTGTGTACTCAAGAAGTGTGCTTATGCCTACATCTTGTGAGGGAGAATTGAAGAAAGCCAATGCTTCTTCTGTTGCTTGTAGTGAAGATTCAAAAGCAATGGCCATGGATAATGGATCATGCCAGACAGCCTGTCTTTGGACCAAGGCTCAGGATTGTCTTGAGCAAGCCTGTCTGGGTTCTGTTCTTGAAAAAGAAGGGGATAGATTCCGTGATATTGTCTGTCAGAGTTCAAGCTCCTTGATTGCTGATGAGATGGAAATTGGTGTGGATGGCGACGATGGGGTTGTTGAACATAACCACCCTACTCCTTCAAGCATGACAGACTCATCCAACGGCTCTGGTTCAACGATGCATGGCAGCTCATCAGGCTCTCAGAGCTTTGAGAACCGGAAGCATTCGAAAGTCAAATCAACCTGTGTTAATAGTGGGTCAAAAATTTGTGTCAAAGCTATCTATAGAGAAGATACCTTTCGATTCAAGTTTGATCCATCTGCAGGTTGTTTCCAACTATATGAAGAAGTTGCGGCAAGATTCAAAATACAGAATGGGTCATTCCAGATCAAATATCTAGATGATGAAGATGAATGGGTGATGTTGGTAAATGACTCAGATTTGCAAGAATGTATAGACATATTGGACGATATTGGCACACGTAGTGTGAAGTTTCTCGTTCGTGATATGCCTTGTGTTTCAAGCAGCTGTGGCAGTAGCAGTTGCTTATTGGCAGGCAGCTCATAGTATACGAGATGCTGCATGACTTCAATGCGACAATTGAAGTGTTGCTTTTAACATTATATCGTTAATTTTTCACAATCTCATGTGAGTTCTGCATCTTTCTGGATTCTAAATCCATGCTGGCTGGAGGAGTTTGCATTTTAGCCACCTATGCCAGATGCAAAAGTTCATTTCTATCGAGTTCTTGCTCTACCAATGGTGTCATTGTGGCCATCGAGTCAAATATTTCTTGCAGTTCAATCTTCAAAGAAGGAACTACCTTGAAGTACAGTCATACTTCTTCTGAGTGGCTGTTTGGAAGATAGAAAGATACAAGTCACATGGGAGCACTAGCATGTCAAATATGTAGTTCTCTATATGTTAGATTAGAAGCAGCATAGAAGTTATAATTGTAGTCAGGACTGAGGTAAATAGTTGTGCAGTGCTTTAATCTCAGTTTGTATATATTTCCCATGAGATAATATAATTAAATATAATTATATAGAAAGAGAATACTATGGATTTGAGTCATTGCTTCTTTTTAGTTTTTTCTCTCCAAACGTAGGAACATACGAAGTAGAACGAAATGGAATTAGAACTTTCCGACATGGAAGTTGTGGTCGGGCTTCAAGCTTCAACTACCATAATCGGTGGTTTTCTAATGACCATGTTACGGTAATACCAAGGCATACAAAATTAAATTAACTAGAATATGTGGGTTTTTGTATCTATAACTGTTAGGTTGTATGTTTGCGCATACAATTTTTTGATATAGTTTGTCCACATTTAAAAGTAAATGTAACAAAGCAGAATGAAAGTATGAGTTTTCATTAAACGAAAAAAAAGAACTCTGACTAGGGCCCTAGCAAAAACCTTTGTAAATTGGTGTGTTGTGACTTACACGACAGTAGTATCCTTTGCTCAGCCAAAAAAAAAACAAAAGACTTACGTACTATTCTATTTGGTACTTTTGGTAGATTCACACCTGTATTTGTGTAAAAGAAAAAGTGTTTTTGTGTGTCTGCAAATAGAGTGTATTTTATATATATATATATATATATATATATATATATATATATATATACACCCTATGAAATTTAATTCTTTTTTTATATTGACTAAAACTCCTGCTTATTTGTTACTGTAGCCACGCCTTAGTCTATATACAAGTATGCATAATAATATGTAAACATCACCCATAACAAAATATCTGACTATATCAAAGGAAAAAAATGCGTCCAATATTTGTTGTAATGTCTTAATACGATTCACGTAAATCGTTGCATATGTGATATATAAATAGCTTACTTAACTTTAGTTAGGTGATTGATAAGATTGATATCAATGATAAAAAAAAAATGTCAATCATAATAAAAGGGGTAGGTCAAATCTAAATCCAAGTCTTTATTTTAAGAAAATAAATCTGGATCCGTAACTTGAGAGTGGAGAGGGCCCACAGAAATGGAATTCAGACATGGAGTAAGCAAAAGTCTTTGGCGCAGTCAACACGTTCTTGGGCACTGCCACACGCTCTAATTGCCCACGTTCTCTTCTAGTGTAAAGATTAAAGTATGAAATAAAAAAAAAAAAGAAAAAAATAACGTCTCGATAAGAACCTCGGCATCCACCGTCCACGTCCGCAGCTTATGAATCAACGGCTTAGATAGAGCTAGGCGCAGCCACCTTCTTCTAAGACCAAAACATAGCAACAATCGGCGCGAGAGGGATAGAGAGAGAAAGTCCCCGCAATTCCCATGGAGGCGAAGCCCCAGGCACCAGGTTGGTTGGTTAAACATTGATCATCCTCCAACTTGTTTTTATCTCTCTTGCGATCTTGTTTTCTATTCAATTCATACATCTTCGTCGTCAATTTTTTTGTTGTTGTTGGGGGTTTCGATTGGAGATTGATTTTGTTCGGATGCTCATGAATAGGCTTTCATGGATTATAGAATTTTAGATTCTTGCCTGTCTGCAAATTTGTAAGTCGCGATGTGCGTTTCGTTGCCAGCTAACATAGTAAGAAATTAGAATGCAAATTATTATTGTTGTTGTTGTTTTTGTTTTTGTTATTGTAGTTGTTGGTATTTATTTTCGTTATTGAAGCCGAAAAATCGAGGCATCGAACGTTAATTACGATAGTCAACTTGTTCTTTTGGCTCTTGCTCGTCTCAGCTTTTTGGACTCTGATTTTTGTTGAGATGATGAATGTTTCATTGTCGTGAAGATTATTAATTGATTAGATAGATGCTACATCTATTGATTTGGCAATTCTGGAGATTCAGTCACGGGTTTGTTTAGTTCCCGGAATATTTTTTTTTTTGACGGAATAAGTATGTAATCTGAGCATTCTGAAAATAAGAATGTAGTTTCTGACTGAGGCAGCCTCAGAGTGGAATCATGTTTGAATTATGTTCTAATTTATTTTCAGAAGATTGTTAGTTTCGGAATTTTTATGTAACCCAATCGGAGACCTCCTATCTATACAACTGCTTTAAACCCTAATCAACATTTTTTTTTTTTCAATTCATGAATCTTCATTCTCTGTTACCTGCCCACTTCCTAAAACCTGCAACAGGAATCAAACTCATGACTTTGACTTTGATATACTTTGTTAAAACTGAGCCTAAAGCTATAGCTGATATTCAGGGCATAACTTCTTTTCTTTTTTTTACTCAAGTGCATTAGCCCAAGCGTTACAGTTCAATCTAACTTTGACCTACCTACACCTTGCCAAAGCTGGATGTTGGCCCAAAGCCAACAATTTATTCTAAGATTGTTTCCCATGTTTGTAACATTTTGTGACTATCAAATATAAGAAAGAAGGAGCTAGTGCAAACCCTCCCATATCTTTTCAAAGTTATTTGATCGGCTCCATTGACATGAATGGTTGTAGTAAACATGATTGCTTGATTCAATTTCCACTTATTTTATGGACAGCATGTTTGATTTGGTGACATCCAATAATGTTTGAGAGGGAAAGGTGTTCAATGTCTTTTTCCTCTGTGTGTGCTGTATGCTGTAAGCCCATGTTTGTGTACACCCGCATCTAATTCGGCTAATGAATTATCTCCTCCCTCTCCAAGAAATTACCAACATTTTTATAGTGTGAATAAATTTGTGCTGCAGCTAATAGTCCTCCACCAAAACCATGGGAGCGAGCAGGTTCCTCATCTGGCCCAGCACCTTTTAAACCCCCATCAGCTGGCAGCACAAGTGATGTAGTTGAGGCTTCAGGAACTGCAAATCCTGGGGAAATAGTTTCGAGTTCTGATAAGATTGCAACTATCAACACGAATACTCTTGGGAGGCCTGTTCCCACAAGGCCATGGGAGCAGAATTATGGCAATAGCGGCTATGGAGGTGGTTTTTTATCTGTAGTGTCACATTTGAGCCCTGCCTCACCTCTCCTTTCAACCTTTCCTTTACTGTCTATTCACTTTTCTTGTTATCTACAGGTTATGGTTCTACTATGAATTATAATTCTGGATATGGATCTGGAATGTACGGATCTTATGGTGGAGCAGGAGGGTTGTATGGTGGAGGAATGTATGGTAACAGTATGTACAGGGGAGGATATGGTGGACTTTATGGGTCATCTGGGATGTATGGAGGTGGAATGTATAACAGTGGCTTTGGTGGTCCAATGGGTGGTTATGGCATGGGTGGTGGTCCTTATGGAGCTCAAGATCCCAATAATCCATTTGGTGCTCCTCCATCCCCGCCAGGATTTTGGATTTCTTTTCTACGTGTGGTGAGCTATATAATACTTTGGCTAATTTAGTTTTTCTCCCATAGAGATGAACATGCAAAATTGACATTGTTTCTCCCATTTTGGGTTACTAGATTGTGAAGTAATGTATAATTCTTTAACATTGGCAATATATTTCGTGTTTATGCTGGTTACTTGGATCTATATCAAATTCTCTCTTTCTGAATAGCCTTTATGTAGTACAATGCAATACATGTTGTTTTTGTATGAATCTCAGGTATCAATCATGGTATTAATTATGAGTGCCTGTGAGCCATGTGAGACAAGATGCAACAGAAGCTGGGATAATGCTAATCTTTTTTGTTGGGATTATAGATCTGTTATGAAACATCTTTTATTTAGAAGTACCTGGTCATCAAAGCAGTGTAGGAAAATTGGCATGTTATTTTGTGTACTTTTTTGTGTACTCTATTCACTAGTATCATTTTCACCATTGCATCTCTCGGTCCTTTTTTTTTTCCCTTTGGAATCTTTTAATATGAATATGGTTACTTTTTGGTTATTTATTGTTGAAAATTTTTCTTTGCATGTGTTGAACTTATTTCCCATTAAATGGCAGATGCAAGGTGTGGTTAACTTTTTTGGTCGGATATCAATACTCATAGACCAGAACGCACAGGCTTTCCATATGTTCATGTCTGCACTTCTTCAGGTTTTTTGTTCATCATTCTCTGTCTATTTTATGTTCTTTTGTTCATTTGATAATTGTATACTAAGCTCCTATGAATGTTTGAAGATTGAAATTTGACTAAATGCAATCATATATGCTCGATTTGTGTTTCAAATTGCTGTGAAGTTTTTGCTTTGGGGATGATCACTTATGCAAGAATTGGTTTTGTAAGAAAATGTTTTGTAAAAATCAATTTAATGTTTGGGAAAGCTGACTAAAAAGTGCTCAGTGAAATTTTTTTCGTAAAAAATCACCTTTTGGTGTCAAATTACGGAAAAGGGTATAGAGGTGACATGTTGTCTTTGAATTAAAAAATTTGTCTTTGGATATAGTTTAATGTTATTCGGTCACTTGGTCTCTTTTGCAGCTTTTTGATCGCTCTGGTTTATTGTATGGAGAGCTAGCTAGATTTGTGTTGCGGTTGCTTGGAATCAGAACCAAGCCCAAGAAGGTTAACCCACCAGGTCCAAATGGACTTCCACTGCCTGGCCCACACAATTCTTCTGTATATGAGAACTACATTGAGGGAACGAAGGCTGCTCCAAGTGGCTCTTGGGACAATGTTTGGGAAAATGACGCCAGTAAATGATGTGGTAAATTTATTTTGCATATAGAGTGCGTCCTAATACGATCAAAAGAAGTGAGAAACAGCAGCAGTCCAGATGAAGATACTGAAGCTGCAAAAGTCATGCATATCCTGGATTTTAAGTTCGGTGTGCTGTTTAGCTTTGCCTAGATCGGTCCTTGATATTACTGGAAACGGGATGTTCTGATAAATGAGACACCAGCACTACATTTACCTCATAAGCATTTTCTCTGAATCTGCAGGATGCTCTTTGCTATATGGGTGTATTATTTTTTATTCTGAATGTAATCTTGCATACCTGCTTAACTTTTTTGGGGCCATAAATCGCTGGTAAGTGTTACATTCATCAAATTTGGTTTTGAATATCATGTACCAACGTAGAGATATAAAATACGAGTTTAATACACTAGTTGGGCTGGACGTGTCGCATCTCTCTCCAATCAGAATTTTACATGCTACTTGCATGTTTTTGTGTTCAAATAATGCGTAGATATTTAGTCTTGAAATAAAAAATTATTATTGTAACCTGTGAGCTACTTCCGTCAGTTAAATATATTTTATCATAAGTACCACTGTATGATGGACGTTTCACAGGAAAACAAAATAGTACTAATATATGATAGACGGATTAATAATATGTTTGAAAAAGATTATTATTCAAAAAAATTATTTTTTAAAAATTATTTTTAGTAAAATTTTGATTATAAATTATTTTGAATATAAAGTAAATTAATATAAATATACATTAATTTTGAAAGGAATGAAGTTGGGGAGAAGTGGAATAACATGGATTCCTTCCTTTACAATTTTGTCATATTTTCTTTTTCATTTTTTGTGAATAATTTTTATTGAAGATTCTTTTGGTATCTTTTATTTTTATAAGTGTATCGATGTTTTTGGTAATGAGTAGTTAATATTTATTTTGGTAGAAATTAGAATTATCTTTATAAGATTTGATTTATTTGAATTATCTTATAAATTTAATTTTTCTGAGTCAGGAGTGATAATAATATGATCTTTTTTATGAAATGTGATTCTCAAAAATTGAACCGTAATATTCATATGTTTTATTAAGTAAAAATATAATTATTTATATAAATATAATATTTATATTTTAATTAAGTAGAACTCATGATCAAATATTGACAATTAATTATAAAGGATATTAATTCTCTCAAAAAAAAAAGTTAATGGAGAAACGTTCCTTTTATGTATTTTTATAAAATTATATTATACCAATAAAAATGTGACACTTCTCACACAAACTGTAGGATTACATTTACACTACTATATAATAAAATTTAGACCACATTTGAAGTATTAATGTAACAGTATGAAAATACATAAAAATTTCTTTACAAAAAAAAATAAAAATTTCGCTTGGACTCCTGGTATGTTAATTCTCGTGTATAAATATGATGCCACGGCATCGAAAATGTCTGGGGTATATCACATACTGACGTCGATATGATAGCTTACTAGAAACCTCCGAAAAGTTAATTAGAATAAGTCACGAAAGTATTTGATAGTTAAATGACTAAACATCTGTACGAAACTAAATAACGAGACATTCTGATCCATTTCAATTCTGACAATGAAAATTATAAAGGCATTAAACTGAATATTCCATAATTATTAATCCTGAGTACAGATGTCATAAAGATATGTTGACGACGGTTCACAACCTTTTTTCTCTTCAAACTCCAATCAATAAGACGAGAACAATCTATTTCCACAGAAGCCCCCACTTTTACTACTTTCGTGTTTTATTCGATTAATTACAGTAAGTTAATACAGTATTGGTAAAACTCTCTTGTCCCGACTCTCTTTCAACAGTTTGCTCCCACTACTACTGCTTGGCCTCACCATTGCTTGTCTGCAGTTGTCCTTGCAAGATCCTTACAACAGCTTCATTCTATCAATTTCTCCCTTTCAACTACAGTTTTCTCCTGCACGCATTCCTGCGCATTCGTTTAGTATAACATGGAATTGAAGGAGAACGGAACAGTATCATCATACATAAAATTCCTTCAAAATGAAAAGAAAAATGGGTTTAGTTGAAATGAATAGACAAAAGAGGAATTCCAAAACCAACAACAGGAAAAACCCACCTTAATTTGAGAGTGGCTTATATTTAGTAGGTTTTGCAGGATAGAAGGTCCAAGTTTCTGGGGTTCTGATAACTGACCCATTAAGAACTGAGGAAAATAAAAGAAGATAAAAATATGCATATAGAAATTAATTGAAGTTCTAACCATAATTATATGATAAAAAGCATGGGAAAACCTTAATAATTAAATATGAAAAATATTACCCAATAAAAAAAGAAAATTGCTTGTCATTTATATTTGGTCAAAGTGCCCTGTTTCAAATGAGGAAAACTTGATTATACAAACCAGATATCATTTCTAAGAGGATATGGGAGCTTAAAGATTAAATAAGGTTCAAAGAGTTGCCTAAGGAAGGGGGTGGCTCAAAATATCCATCACAGAAAATCAACTTAGTATGTGTTTGGATTAGCTTATTTTGTGGTCAAAACAGTTTATAATCAAAATCTTTCTAAGAAAGCTTTTAAAAAAAATTAATTTTTTCATAAAAAAAAATATACCAAACATGCTCTTATACTTGAAAGACGGAGAGAATGGCAGGGGAAGATGAGAAGGTATAAACTGAAAGATACTAAAAGGAATTAGAATGAAAACAATGTGTTTAACTTGATTTACTGATACATTCCAATCCACAATATAGCATAATCAAGACATTTTACTGCAACTAGTAAACATAGTAAGATTGCATACTCAATTCTACAGCCACTGGCGTAGATAGCATAACCATAGCGTTTTACATAACCAGCACCTTGCAATGAAATAAAATGGCAGCTAGTGTCCCACACTAGGACCATTACACGTTCAATTGTATCAGATGATACTAAGGCTTTTTTTGTTTCATCAGACATTTAAGAACAACCAAACAATCCCTTCAAATAACAAAAAAAAATTGAATAGACATCACTATTTCAGTTACTAATACGAGCAAAACTTTGAAACAACAAATGCATTTTGGCATATATATCACATTGCATGTCCATTCCAATCCAATTGAAAAATTTACCACTAAATAGACAGCCTGTGACTGAGATTCCTATCATCTATTAGCTGCCTCCGGTTCTAAAACATTGCAATAGTACAAAGATCACTTCTGAATATTAACCATCACAACTCAAATAAATGTGCCAAATTATGGATAATAAATAAAATAAATCGTTCAACAGAAAATGTATGAAAGTTCAATTCCATTCAATTGAGAAGAATGTTTTCACCAAATTAAGATGCGAACTTAAAATTTTAAAGCCATAACTACAATTTCTCCATTATTAATCTCTTGAATTATATCCATCAGTTCAAGCAGATCCCATAATATATTTTCTTCAAGCAGATTCATATAGAAAGGGAAAAAAATAATAAAACTACCAAAACTGACCATAAAATTGTATACATGCAGGGCATTCCTCCTTGAGAAAATAGACTTCCATTCATTTTAACATTAAACAGATCATAATTCACACACATAACCTACAGTGCTTTTTTCACAAAATCATAATTTTCCCATTCTCTCTTGCTCATTGATCACTACCCTCCTATTGTAAATCAAGCATCAACACAACACATACAGTCAACGCAATACAACCAAAATCACATGAATCCCAGGATGAAAGAAAGAAAATAAAAGAATTGTTTCACATTCCTCACTACCACTTCTCTCCCAGCTCCCTCTCCTCTATCTCCCTCATTAAAGAATTCCCCCTTTGAAGCTCAATCCACTCCAAACAACCATATGAAAGAAAGAAGCAAGAAAGTAGGAGGAGAAGAAACATATCTTACTGGAGGACAAAGCAAGACTCACAATAAATGGTGGCTAGCAGCAACTATGGTTAGGGTCAAATGAAGTAGAGAAAAGAGGAACTATCAAGGGGGTCTGAGGGTGAAAGGACAACTGTTTTAAAAAAACAATGATTAATGCTCGATAAACAAAAAAATTATTTTCTGCTTTAAATTTCTGCCGAGGAAAAATACAATTTCCTGCTTCTTCACAGCAACCCCAAAAAACTAGATTTTGTTAACACATAAAAGTGATGTAGTTGTTGGCCAAACAACATCGAAAATAGGTGATGGTGTTTTTAAGCTAACTGCACAGCCAAACTGTAGCATACGAAAGTAGACTAATGACATATGTATTTGAAAATATTTCCTAATATAAGCATGTTGCATTTTTTCTTTACTGAACTTAACTTTTTAAATGACTATATCAGTAATAGCAAGCAATTGATTGAGACTTCTATATTTGACAAACTCCTTGGAGGGAAGCAAAGCAAAGCAAAGCTCCTTGCTAAAAAAAACTCACAGTTCGTAAGCTTGATCCGAATATGCAAAACCAATTCAAAATGGTTTCCTCCAGTTGAACCTGAAAGCCTGAGTAACATTATCATAAGCCCATCAACATCTTCAGTCTTTCCATGCCACTGCAGTGTACAATACACAAGAGTTACTCATAAAAAGAGAAATACAAATTTGACTTGTTTACTGTGAATTTATATACCCATAAAATCATCTAATATCTTTGTGTTGAAAATTTTTACTGAAGAACATCAGAAAAAAGTTTGAATCTGAGATGTACTTCACAATGATGCCAATAAGTAAAGCAAGTTATGAGTTTTCAAATAAAAAGGTAACTAGGAAAATAAAATCATGCACATTATATACAAATTTTTTTACTTATGCCACCATATTCGACGAATGTAACAAATACCTATCTGGAAAGGATGGAATCAGCTTTTTAGTTACTCGAATAATAGCTGAACATTTTGCACGTTCCCCAGATGATGATTTTTCTTTTTCTTCTGCATGAAATAGAACATAAGAAGCAATATTGAGTACACGATTATCCCAGCAGGATGTATGTTTATAGGATGCAACTCATCAAATCTCTATCTTAATTGATAAATTTATACTGATGCACTAGTTAAATATTATTCACAAAATTTTAAAGTAAAGCATAAGGGCAGACTAGTAGAAGCATAAATTTTCTTCTTTAAAAAAATTGGGAAAAGAGACATGTTAAATGTTAAGAATGGAAAGCAAGGTGGCCACTCAATCTTCATTCATCCATTCCTCTACGTTGTCTTACAAATAAAGGATGCAACAGTTTTCACCTTTTCCATTTACATACTAATCAGACAAACCCTCAAATTAGGGTTTGAAACCTGACATATTGAAACTTTTGAGGAGGAAGAAAAGAGGAATTGCTTCTGTTTGTATTAACTCTGGTAAGATATCATCCTTAAAATCCATCACCGTATGAAAAATACCATTAGCATTCATACTTGGTCAAATGTAGATCAGCATAAATTGGGGAGAGTCTTTTGATCGAGTTGTGAATTTACATTTTACAGATAAGTAAGAAATTATAAAATTTTGGTATTTTAATCTTCATATCTGTTCATGATTTCAGCACTCCTAAAGCATTCATAAAATGGAGATTAGTTCCCGTTTTATTCAAAAAAAAAAAGATGGAGATTAAGAAGCCCGTTTTATCACCAAACAAAGATGAAGACTAAGGTTAACTAATAGAATAGGGATTAGCATATTTGGTTTCACACAAATCCTATAGTTACCATTAGTCTCTGACTCTGTGTTGTGTACTGAACTTGTAAGCAAAAGGGAACTCACAGAAGACATTTTACTTTTCAGCATTTATTATCTCTTTCTTTTTGTTGGTCAGACAAAGGTCAATTCATGCAATAACAATCAGAACAGGTATACTGACATACTTTTACTTTGCTGAAGTTGGAAGGAGAATAAAATCCCGAATAATGTCATAGATGAAAATTCCAGTTAATATAATATGTAGTAGCAAAATGGTCATACAGCATATTGTGGATAAATTGGTTATAAATAGTAGAACATTTCTTTTGATAATGACAGCTAAAATGGCAGAAACTTTCAATACCTTCCATATCTTCGATTTGATTATCACCGCTCAGGTATAAACTCTTGCTCACATTTAAATCTAAGCCTTCAATTATGGCAAACTCCTCCAATATATGACCTATGAGATTATATGCCAGCATACTTGTCTTATCACAAGCATCCTGGATAGTAAGGTATTGGTTCTTGCATATGCTGTGCTTGGTGGGAATGGGTTCTGTCTCCTCACAGAACAAATTAGCTGCATTTTTTGGATCTATTTCAGTGTCAGATTGATAAAAATCAAGTCTCCTGACAACATTGTCATCTGATTTTCTGTCAGGTGAAACAGCTGAAGAGTTATAGTTTTTGCTGTCTTTATACGTACTAAATTGCTCTTTGCTTTCTCCTTTGAATTGGTTTGTGTCCATGTTAAGTGGAGTGCTGCAGACTTTGGATTCCAAATTTACAGGATCACAGTTAGTAGGTTGAAGCTTTTCAGAATCACCATTCAACCTTCCACTTGTTGTAAGTACACAGAACGAAATATTTTCCTCAGTCATAGAGGTAGAAGGATGGAAATCAAATGGCACAAACTCCCCAATACTTTCTACTTCGTAATTTGAATTTACTGAATTGCATGTTCCATTTATGAATTGCCTATCCTCCTGAAATTGACTATCATCATCATCCTCATCACAACCGCTGTCATCACTTTCTTCCAGTTGCTCCATATAAGCATCGGTAAAGTCTTGATCAAACTCATGGTCAGGCAACAAATCCAAAACAATTTGTTTTGTCTGAGCACTCACACTTAGTATGCAGTCAACGTCTTCTTCAATATACTTCTTCTGGAATAATATGTGATCTGCGCTAATAGAACTCCTACTAATAACATCTAAGATCTGTGATAGAGACTTTGGAATGCTATCCATATCACTACACTCGAAAAGAAATTCAGTCAAGAGTTTTGTAAATGCTGTCCGTAAGCACCTATTTGATACTATAGCCTTTGGTTCTATGAGAAGCTGTAAATTTCTTAGCACTGGTATTGTCACTACTTTTTTAACAGACCATATAGCATTCATAATATCATTCTGCAAGGACATCACTTCAGGTGAGAATTGGTAAAATTCTTTTGCAAATATGTTATGACAACCAGTTGTCAATTTTAGTGATAAGTCTGCTATTGCCATGGCTTTGGCTAATGGCTCTTGTAGCTCATCTCTTCCATCAAGTTGCGAAAGCATTTCCCTACTAATTTTCTTCACTAGCTTGATTAGATGGTCTCGTCCCCATCCATGTTTGCAGGGTTGTAACTGAGGGATAGGTGCTTTCACTCCTTTAAGCTTTCTACGCATTGCAATCAAGGTCTGAGATGGCATGTTTTGAAGTCCACGCAGTACCTTTGCAACATCAGCTTGGTAAGATTGGGATCTTAAAGCAGACAAAGACTCACACCCATCTCGGAAATGCTGTGGATTGGTGAGAAGTTGAAAAATCTGTTTACACGTTTCCAGTTGCTGATGGTTATGGCTTCCGCTACCAAGAACATTTGAAAGAGAACCCTTGATAATCTTTTTCAAATTGCAACGAGTCATCTCAAACTTGACTGAGCCATCAGTAACTATCATAGCAAGAAGGTATAGACCCTTGGTGGTCAAATTATCCAGGCATGATGACATCATCATTTTTATGTTGGATATGTCAATCGAATGCATATCATCCTGAGGAACATTACTCTCTCTTTCAATACGGTGTGCTCCAAAGGCGCTTTCAACATGAGTTCTTACTGACTCATAAAATATCTGAAAGGGTAAATAGATTTTCTCATGAGCAGATGCTAAAGAAAACTCAAGCTTGTGACTATGTAACATGATTGTAAATAAAGATGCAAAAAGTAATCATCATTATAAGCAGTCTTCATTCAGCATCATCTCTCTCAGATAGGAAAAGATTAGACAAAAGAAAAAAAAGAAAAAGAAAAAGGTCAAATCTTTGTTTGTTTCTTATGGAAGGGAACTTAATTTTCTAAATGCTTCGTAATTTTCTACAATTATTCCCCCATCTGAACCTTAGGATTTTCTCCCCTCCCATTTTCAGATCATTGATACACTGACCTAAAAAATAATAGAGAATGAATACTGTTAACAAAAGAGATTATCAGCGAAAATCAGGACATAGTTTTTGGGTGCTGGTACAAACCTATATTGATTTACTTGGTATTTCCAATAAAGACTGCATTTAAACTAAAGCAAATATCGGGACCAACGCTATTATACCAAAGTTTCCTAGGATATAAGAAATCCTATCAAATATAAGGCAGATGAGGAATAAAATTTACAGGAATAGATTAAATGCTCGCAAAATGGGGAGATGGCTCAGTATGGCCCTACCCTAGGGATCAAGAGAGTAAATATAAACGGCACTAGCAGTACTATTTATAAATTTATATTATATAACATGTTAAAAACATGATAACATACCTAAACTAATTTTCTATTTTGCGGCTAAAGCTGATATAATCTTCAACAAGATGTTAAAGTTAAAAAGAATTCAATACACCCATGTAAATGAGCCAGCTGATCAATCACAAGTGAAGTGCAAAACTTGATGTCTTACAAATATTGCATATACTTTTATGATGCAATTGAAGAGAATAATATCTTGTGATCCGGGCATTATGCATTTATGCTTCATGTTTTTGCCTTCATAGAGCGTGTATTTAAAAAGTGCAATGCAGCTAAACTAACAGTAGACAACAAACAATAAAGGAAATACTTACATCATCCTCCCTGAGTAAAGACTCGGGCAAAAACCTGTAGACAACAAATAGTTCATTAGACTGAGTGTGTGTTTGGATTAACTTGTGCTGAAAATAGTTTATAATCAAAATCTTACTAAGAGAGCTTTAAAAAAAGCAATTTTTTTCTAAAAATAATCTATTCCCAAACATGCACTGAAACTTGAAAAAAAGCATTAAAGAACTGAGCAACTAACCTATTTTTGAAAAAAATGGACTTCTTCAACTGCTTCCTCTCAGATTTGGAGGGAAGAATGCCCAGCAACCACCTACGCCGGTTTCATATTAACTTTAATTGAAATAAAACGAAAACGAAAACGAACGTAAGATACAACAGAGAGTACCTCCTCTTGAGTTTAATCTGTTTCTCTTGACGCTTGATTTGTGACAAAATTGATTGCGCGTCTGTTCGGCAAAACTTCATCCTTTTTGAACAGTGTTGATCCAATCCGAGAGGAAAATATGCAGAGAAAGGGGTTTCCCAGAAGAATTAACTTGAGCGGAAAATAAAAAAAGGCGTGAGTGAGTGGCGCAGAGGAAGCACGAATCCGTAACCCTCAACGCAGCAGCAGATTTTTGGGAGGTTTCCTCTGTCGGTGAATTGCAGCCTTTCAGGAGCAAGTTTGCGGCAAGCTAGGTCTTGAACGATATGTTTTGTTTTGTTTGAAACGGAGGACTTCAAACTATTTCCATAAGACGGTGCCGTTTAACTTTTTTTTGGGGGGCGGGGGGGGGGGGTTTATGGGTTATTACTTGGTGCTGTTTAACCTTATCTAGACTTAGTAATATAAAAGGGATTATCTTTTTATCTCAATTTTTTAGTTTTTTTAAAAATTATTAATCATTAATTGGATACAAATAGATTAAGAGATAAAATTATCAATACAATATTTCTTTTGGTAATTAAAATATGTAATTATAATTATTTTTAAATATAGAGAATTATTTACTTTTTATACTTTAAATATATTTTATTGAATGACTTCAAATATATTTTATTATTTTACAAAATTATATTCATTTAATTAATTAATTTATAATTATTATAAAATTGTAGCTAATTAATTTATATAATAATTATATAAGTAAAAATAAAAAAATACAAATTAAAAGACATGACAATAACTATTATCAATATATAACTTTTGGCCAAAAAATTTATAATTTTGTATAAAAATAATGTAATTTTTATAGTGACATTTGAATAATTGAATTTTGTCTACGCCAACCCATTTGATAATCCTGGTGATAAGCAAATTAGAATCTAAGTGAAATTACAACTTGTAAAAAAATAAAAAAACTACATAATTCTATTAAGAGTTTGCTCACAACTTGGCACAAGGCATTAGTCAAGGATGGCCTCTCCACTGAAAACCGCAATAATTTAAATACTAATCTTCAACTTCAGAGATTCATCAATTGGTGGCAGAATCAATTTGGCATTTGGATTGGGTTCAATAGGGTAACTTAATGGAAAGCAAGACAAAATATATAAATGCTTCAGTAAATGCTTTTAACACTAAATAATCGCTCATAAAAGTCAATTTTCATAAAACAATAGAAGCGAATTTTCCTTGGCGTTAAAAGACTTCAATAAAATAATTTTTCACGAAAATAATTTTAATACACTACAAAAGTTGTACGGTACTCGCTAAGAGGCTCAAAATTGATATCAAGCTAACTACCAAAGCTTGTGATGCACACGTAAAACAATTATTGTTATCTAATAATTGACCTTTATCTAGCCATTACAAGCCCAAACTGTGCAGTGCATGTTGCAACTGGGGAGTCGAAGAATGATTAGTACTCATATCTCATCAATTTCACAAGCTTTACCATGATTGATCAAATGTTGCCTGTAGCTTCACAAGTCAGTACCCCCGTTTCCAAAACAATCTCCAGGATCCTGAATACGTTAAACTTGCCATACTCTTTAATTTCCGTAAGGTATGTAGCTTCAACCACATGAACCTTCTTTTTTTTTTTTCTTTTTCTCTTTTCGAGGTGTATGATGGTTCCATGTCGTCAATCCTCAGTTCCCTCAACAAGACAAAACTCAGTTTTAGATCATATTCAACTGTTCAAGTCATAAACTCAGACCTCTGTTCTCCGAATTTTCTTCTTCAGCTTGTCTTGCACGCGGTACTTCTCTCGCCTTTCCTCCCTTCGGCGCTTTCTTAACAACTGCTCATCTTTTGCTTTCTCTGCTTCAAGTACTTTCCTCCTCTTCTCTTCCTTAAGCTTTCGCTTTTTCATCTGCAAGAGGCTCAGATAAAATATAGAATGTCAAAAGATATGAGAAATTTGTCCTTCTAAATGGAAGAAGATTGGCTGCATCATAACCGTGTTACTGATTATGAACGCTACATAACTCTACGGAAAACAAAAACCGAAAACTTTAAATATCTGTTCTAAGCAATATCATTTTCAGAGATATTATAAACACCAATGGCAGGAAATTACTCAACTTGAATGAAAATTCATTTCCTTTCCATTACATAAATTTCTCAATAGGAATTTCTAAATAGGGTTAGTAATTTAAGATAACTTTTCAACATCAAAAGTATATTAGCATTACCTTAAGGCAAGAAAATGAAAAGAGAGAAACCATCAAGAGGTTGTAATCGAATTTTCCAAATTACAGACTAATCCATGGCTTTATATTTTTGGTTACAAGGGAGGTGTCCCAAGACCTTGGTAATGGAATGGAGTTAGGCAAGCTAAACTAAATGTAAGCACTCATCGGGGATTGAAGTTAAAGCCTGGATCAAGTGTTTCCCGAGGAAGTTGGTGCCAATAGGCTACAAGGTCATTTGCTAGTCCATGGTTTTATTTGAATAAGTTAGTGTGAAATAGAAGGAAAATCTATTGTGTTTGAAGTCATCCTTAATTTAAAAAAAAACTTGCCAACCTATAAAGTGGCTCAGAGATGCTTTTTTGCAATGGAATATCATTTCCAATCAATTTCACAATCAGCTTTGACATACTGGACTGTAATTCATATAACAAGAGTCAAGCAAACCAACTATTAGCCGACATAGATACCTTCTCATTTCTAATTAACTGGAGGTGTTGGACAAGAGCATGAACTTTACGCTCATGGGGTTCCATGACAGTAGCCCTTCTATCAGCAAGTAATGGCCGTTTCCGCTTGGGTATATCCTTGGGTTTTGATGCAAAAGGAAGAGATTCTTGCAGAGTCCTGGGAATCACTAGTGGATTGAACTTCCTTGGTTTTCTTCCAATTTTCTGCCAAAAGAAAAGGAAGAAAAGTAGAGACACAACTGTAAGGGGGGGAAATGTCTCAGTGCAACAGAAAGGGGAAAAATCTAGGGGTATCAAACCAGAACATACCTTGTAAAGTGAATCTTTGTTTACAGGTATAGGAAGATTGTGTTCTCTTCTCAATTCTGCAACAGTTCTCATCCCTTGCCAGGTCTGGTCACGAGGTTGCAATGCTGTTGTCAATGGATTATAAAATTGAGGAACTTCAACTTGAGTCCATGCACGCAAGAAAACAATGTCACTCATTAGAATTTTGTCTTCAAAAGTGCATCTGGCAATTCCTTCTTTGATTTGCCCTCCCTTCCTTTTTGGTTGGTTACCTATCTCTTCTTTTGCAGCCTGCCAGTTAAAAAATAACTTTAGCACAAAATAGATAGCAAATAATAGGTATCCAACTGACACTAACTAACGGGACAAACCATCAATGCAATATATGTAATTTTCTCCAAGTTACAAGTAAAAATACCTTCTTGACCTGCCCCCTGATCCCACTGACTGTTCGAATAGCTGCACCTTCAAACCGAGCTACTTCAAGATCTGAAGTAAACATATCCTTGATAAGTGCTGTCTTCTTGAATATCTTGCATGGGTAACCAACCAATTTGAGTTTCTTTACTATCCTTGCTGCATGATTAAACTCAAGTACAACTGCAGTTGCAGTAATCCTAAATGTTGCCTGATAAATCAAATAAAGCCTCTCAGGCACTAAGCAAAGTTATAAAAGGAACAAACAGAAGGATAAAAGTACAAATATAGCATCCTACAGTTTGAGAGAACTCAAGAAAAACCATTCAACAAGAGAAAAAATGTGGAGACTAACCTGGTTGCTTGATAAATTCTGAACTGCAACTATCCCAGTGTTGGGAGGGGCAAGAGGGCCCCAAAACATAGCAAGGCAATGCATGTGTTCTGGAGTGTATTTTAGCATACGATGTCTTCCATTGCAATCCTCAATAGCATAAACTGGGGTTGTCTGGTAACGCCTCCATCCAACAGAAACGATAATAGGGTCTCTAGTCTTCAGTACTTTCTTGTGCCACCTGTGACGCTTTAACCTGGCCTGAAGAAAAGAAAAAGGGAAAAATAGTTTTTTTTTTTTGTTTAAAAAAAAGTAGAGAGAGAAGGAATGATGAATTTCAAAGAAAGGGGAAAGACAGTAAAGTTTCAATCAACTTTAAATATTTGACTCAGGACAGCTAACTAACAAGCCATAACATGTTTTTGAAGCCAGTTTTTCAACTGTTCACACATACAAGCAGCTCACCATGTTCCTTTCAGTTGAAATTATAGGGTTTAAGGTACGGAAGGAGAAATTGTGAGAAGGAGGCTCTGAATAATATAAGAGATTAAGACTGACAGATTGATATGGTTTGTTATTCAAACTACTAACCTAATGATCTTATATATACTAGTAATCAGGTCAAGTATTAATGCTTTGATACCTATCATACTAGTACAAGCCCAAGCCCACTAATACAATAAGACTAATAACACTAATATATTCTAGCACTTTCTCCAATATAGATGGTCCATACCACTATCCAAAAAACAGAGACATAAGTTATTCTGTGTCTGCAACATCAAAACTCATAACGAAGTCCTACCCCGAGCATCCTAATATACATCAGCTATAAGCATTATTCCAAACCTAATTATAGGATACTCATTTTAATGATCTACTAAATTCTGTAAAATGTCTCCTGTCTTTGAGATTATTGCATTTACAAGCTGGCCAGTTAGAAACCCCAACCAATTGACTTTGAATAAACATATATTTCCCTTATAATCTCTTCCCCTAGACATCTTTGACTGCCAATAGTTCTCTACTTGAAGAAATTCCTAACAACTGTTTCTACTTAAACTTTATAAGGAACCATGCTTTAAAAAATCCCACTGACCTGCATGAATCCAACATTTTCCTCCCCAAGACTGACACCTCCAACCAATATTGGGTGGCAGGGATCAAAGTATTCAACCATCTCACAAGGAACATCATGAACCTCCAATCTTAGGTAAGTCCCTGTTCGGAAGCCTTCTATCTCTAATCTGGTAGCCTCATCAAGATCATTGAGTTCAGCTATATTCATTTGTTTCCGAAGCTCAATCTCCTCCTTCAACTGGTAAAAACAAAAGTACGTAGGCATTCTATAACATGGTAGTTGAGATTTAATGTAAGCAAAGAGTTTTACCTTGTCAAAATAGCTACTTTCATTAGCTTGGCCTCGATGGAACTTGGCCTCATCTTGATTGCCAGTTTCTTCCTCTGGTGACCCAAAGTCATCATCATATGTGGATCAAAATTAAGGTCACAAATAGGATTCCATATTGCCCCTGCAGAAAACTCCTCACCCAATACTTTTTTTTTATTTAATGAACCACACACACAAAAAAGAAACAAAGAATCGCTTTCCATGACATTAGACACAGGTCATAAACACAACAAGATAGCATGAGAAAACCAATCAAAAGTCATCTACATAAATTGAGAATGCTATGAATTGCATCCCGGGCTATATCCATTTTTCTGTCCTCTATGTTAATTTAGAAGGGGAAAAAAGAAAAAAAACTCAACCTTAGGATAGCACAGAAGCCATGAGACTTAAAGTTGTATCTTTACCAAAATCAGAATATTAAAGCAATAGTCCAAGCAATGTGTCAATCCCCTCTATTCTGAGAACCATTTTGTTTTTTTTTTTTCAGGATTTCAGAAAGCACAAAGCAATTGTTCATGTTATAAGTATATGAAGACAGAAAAAGGATATTGAGAATCAAATTTTGCACGAAGAGCAAGTTTCTTAAGCCTCCGCTCCTCAGCTTCCAAATCATCCCCCTTGTGTACTGTTGCAGTATAAGCATTATCTGTCTTATAATTCTCAAATTTCTCTCCTGTTTCTAAATCTTCAAAATCACCATAGACATCATCATATTCCTCTTCAGTATTAGCCTCTGGTACTGAGTTTCTGAGTGCAGCTTTTGCCAAATTGCTAGTGACAAAACGGTTACGAATCTCCTCATTATCTTTCTCATCCCAGTGTTTCAGATCCACAAAAAGTGCACACTTTGAACAATCTTCAGTGTTGACCATTCCATCATTCAATCCCTCTCTCATGCTTTGCTATAGATTTTAAAAGACAAAAGCAAACACACAAAGTTTTAGTTTATGAAGCAAATAAGCAGATATACTGAAGGCCAACAAATGCCTGTTTGTTTCAGCTTTAAAAAAAGATATCTTTAGAATCTGCCAACATGCACATTTTAGAAATTGCTTTTCTAATCCTCATTGGCAGGGGAAAGAAACATTGCAAAGCAATAATTACTAATTCATTCTAAAGATCACTGCCACGCAGTAAAAATAAGAAATAAATAAATAGGCTTTCAATCTCTCATAAATTGAAGAACACTTGTTACTCTGAGAGCAATGAACGCTTTGGTACAAGTAGTGCAAGGTAGTAAATGACCAACCTTTTTTACTTCTTCTATAGGCTTAAAAAAGTCATCTTCACTTTCCTCATCCTCACCATTATCATTCTCTTTAGAGGTTGAATTAACAGTAGATTCCCCATACACAAGTTGCATCAAACTAGGAGTTTTCCGTGAGAGAGTTCTTTCTGCCAAAGACTCTTTCCACTTTGAAACATTTCCCATGTCATCTTCTATGAAGAAAATCCAGAAAGAAAAGTCAGAATGGATATAAAGCCTCAAGTAACAAGTCACTGATTTTTAGCAATCAACATGGGAGAAACAAGTGAGAAAACAATATGTCATGTAAGATCTTCCTATTTTCCATCTAGATTGAACAATGATTTACCAAAGTATTGAGAGCGTGACTTCAACAAATTTACACAAACAGATAAGAACAAACTAGATACAAATCTTAACAATCAAAAGAGGAAAACTGCACCATCTGTGTCATCATCATCATTGTCATCGTCCTCCTCTTCTTTTAAAGATTCTGAATCAGAAGATCCCATGTCATCGCTGGCAGAACCATCCTCTTCTTCAGAATCCTATAAATGAAATCAGTCTAGAAGTTATGAGCACTCTACTAGAGCATTCTCAATGCAAACTGACATGCATATCATATGAAACAAGAATAAAAACAACTTTTTTCACACACCGAGTCAGTAAATTCAAGTTTAAGCTTGGTCCTAAGTAAATGAATTCCTGAAAGAATTGAAAGGCACTAACTTAAAACTCACCTTCATATCACTTTGATCAACATCATTTCCAAAGACTGCTCTTCGCCTTCGTCTTCCATCATGAAACTCAATATGTTCTTTTAAGTGGTCTCCAAAAGTAGCTTTGCTATCTGTTGCATCACCATCTTCATGATCAGAACCACAGGTTTCACTGTCTGTAATGGCATCTTGTTGGACAGCTTCATCCTGATCAGATGATTCTGAACCATCCAAATCCATTTCATCATTTTCTTCACCAACTATACCAGCTTCAATTGCTTGTCTAGGCTGATATTTATCCAAAATTTCTATTTTGCCATCCTGATCTACATCTTTGTTTGTACCCTGTGCAGCTTCTGATGACACTTTTGGCTTTTGACCAAAAAGATTGATAAAACTGTTCTCTAGCTTTTCATTAATTGAGTACTTGGTATTTTGAAGTGATTTCACCAAAACCTCCCCCACATCTCTGTCCTTTGCTGTCAAAAACATAAAAATATGAATTTTAATAAAAGAGAATCCTGGAATAGGGAATATATAGGTAGAATAGAACAAATTCACCATTGTGTTATGCATGATCTGACCTGGAAATGTAACTGGTACGTCATATTGTAAGAATGCAGGTAATAAAAGAGTAATGTAGAGAAGTGATAATAGTTCAAGGACAACAGAATATACAAAATACCAGGAATTTTTCTATGAAAAGAACTGCCACCAAATGACCATAATATGATTTCACCAACAAAAATAAAATGCATGAAAAAAGATAAACTATCCAATAACCTTTGCTAGTCATGGCTGAGTTTTCATCATCCACTTTTGAAAACTGAACTAAGTGCTCATTAATATTTATGTATACAGCATCTTTGTCGTACAAAAGATTCCCAAGGCCAGACATGGGAGCGTAGAATAACTTTTCCTTATCACGCAGTCCTTTCTTTTTTCGCAGCAGATGGTAGAGGACAAGGATCAGGTAAAACAGTGATACCAGCTAAGCCATAATCACCCACTCCAGCTATGTGCACCTGATTTCCAAAATACAAGTTAGAGTACCAACATTTGGGGGAAAATAAACAGAACACTTCAAGTACCACCTGATCACCATATCACTCTAAGCAGACAGTCAAAGTTAATACACACTTTGACCAAGTATCAAGTCAAAACAGTTAAATCATGCCATAACCAGATTCCTTTTATCAAATGTACTCTAAATACTTTAAGGAGAAGGAAATAGTTCTTGGGTATTTCAAGGAAAAAATGGTTACTGGAGTGCATCAATACAGTGTGAATAGTTAATTAGTAGTTGATAAACATATATAAAAACAGATGCACAAATTGGTAATTTTGAATTAAATTTAAGCAAAATTCTTATGAAAATTCAGAGAAAGACATATTAGGATTTAGGATCACATTAAGAAATCTTTTCCACTAATTAATCATTAATCAGTATACTGCAACAGAACCCAAAAATAAAGCATGAATTTGTTCATGTTAAAACAGGAAGATACAATGTGAACAAGGAGCAAACTATAATAATGAGATTATGAGGAATATATATTTAAAAGTACAAATATAGAGGAGGAGGAGGAAAACAATGCCCAATTTATTGCTCCAAACCATCTCAAGAATCAATTGAGGGCACTATCCCTTGCATATTGTCCCAAAAAGCTCTATATTATCATGAATTTCATTTCAGATAAAGTCAATAATCTAGTAGAACTGTTGAACACACCTTATTCCCCTTTTTCAAATTACAGCCTCTAAGATAACCATAAAGTGTGACTTTTCTGTCACATTTGTTATCTGCATGCACTTTTTCAGGAGGAGTGATATCTTCAAAGCGATCCACCAAAACATATGGGTGGGAAGTTCGCCAAGATAAAGGATGAAACTTCATAACTGAAATAAATCGAGCAAGATTGTGAACTTCACGCTTGGCATACCTGTTCAATTAGGAAAGGCAATATTATGAAGCAAAACTTGTAACAAAACTTGGCAAACACTATTAACCTCCAGGTGTAAAAGAAAAAAATGTATAGTTCATAAAACAGATTTTTGGTAAATGGTAATTACTTACTTTCCATGAATAAGGCCTGATAAGTAAAACAATTTAGCTCCATCGTAGATTTCAGTCCAAAACCGGTGTTTGAGGCGTTGTTTTGTTTTCTTCAACTTTTTAGCATCCTTGAATTTGTCAAGATGGGTGAGAACCCCCATGACCTTCGGGAACCCATGAATTTGCAATAAATTGAGGAATTCAAAGGTTTCCTGCAAGTGGAGAAAAAGCTCGAAAACTAAAGTATCTATTATGTAAAATTAATTGCATACAAACTTCTATCTAAATCATATTGTAGCATTATAAGTATAAACACATATATCCAACCCCTCATAAATCCTCCAATAACTCACCATTTCGAAACCATAACTCCCATCTATAAGAAGCAATGCTAGATCAGCAAACTTTGCTGCATCTATCATGCCATTTATGTCATTTGGGCATTCCACAAACTGCAGCCGCCTTTGCTTTCCTGACATATGCGATCAAACATCTATTTATCAGCGCCAACAGAGTTCATATTGATGGGCAGGTAGTAATATGGTAAAGAAAAATGTGCACAAACCTGATACGATTGTAATTGGACCTCGAACATCAGGCAAATTATGCTTCGTATAATGCTTTACCAAAGACTTTATCAAAAGTGACTTCCCAACCTGAAAGCAAACCCAGTATAAGGCAACCAGAAACAAATGGCATTGAGTTGTGCTGCCGCAGTTTCAAAATAAATCCCAAAATTGGAACTTTGAAGAAAAACAACGAGAATATGCACCTGGGGAGGACCCTGCACCACAACGACATAGGGAGCTGGTTCACCGTAAGAGCGGTCAATAATAGGGACGTGAAGGCGACGCTGCTCTTTCTCGACGGCGCGGGATTGCAACCGCTTGGCTTTGTTAGACGAAGAAAAAGCAAATGCCCTAGGGTTTTGCTTTTTCTGATCCTCTGCAGCATCTTGCTTCTTCTTCTTCTTGTCCGATTTGGCTTTCTTGGCGCCAGATTGACGAGACCTGTGAGGCTTATGTGATTGATCAGCATCGTTCACGGCCATGGAAACAGGTACCTGAATTCTCAGTCTCAGGCGTTCAGAGGGGTTCTTAGGGTTTATCGGCTTCCAGTTTCGGAACGGCTATAGCGGTAACGTAATATAGTCAGACCCCAAAACCCGTTCCTTACCCAATTTTAATAAATAAATTTATTATCACATTATTTAATAAATTTGATTTCATATGTAGTTTTTATTGTTTATAAAAAAAAGTTTATAAATCTACGAAGTGATGTCATTGCAAAAAGTAAATTAAGTGTGTGTTTGGTTTGATATTTGAAAACTTAATTTTAGATGAATTTGATTATGTAAACTTGATTTTAGGTAGAAGTGAGTTTATAGTAACATAATTTATGTTTAGAAGCTTTTATCTCAAAAGTTATTTTGATAAAATTAAGGGAAAATAGCACAGAAATGCCTTAAATTTTGAGTTATTTACAAATAATCACTTCGAACTTTAAAATTATCCCTATTGATCCTTAAACTTTAATAATTATACAAATTGACCCTTCCTTCTATTTTTCGTCAACCCAATTAATGAGAATCTGACATGTGACAGTTACATGATTTTTTGATGACATGTCACTTTATTCACCATTAGATGTAATGAATTTCAACCTTTTATTTGAAATTCATTTTTTATTCATTTTCAACATTTATTAAATTATCTTAATTGAATTTAGGAAATTTAATTAATAAAACATTCTTTATTAAAAAAAATCAAAATAAAAAAAGAAAGAAATAGACTCCAGAGAACCCCTTCGTTCAAAGCCAGATAGAGCATTGTGAAAGTCAGAACCTTGTCGTAACAGCATAGAACCTTGTCGGTGGTGGTTATAACAGCGTGGAATTGATGGTCCTCGTAGCAGTGTAAAACCTTGTCGGTGGTCGCCCCTTCGTTATGGTCCCTTCTTAGGGCAGCATTTTGTTGTGGTCCTTATAGATGGTGCATTTGCATCATGGTGGGTCCTCTTCCAGTGAATCAGGTGAATTTCTCTTGGTTTTAGAAACTTCTTTGTCTTGATTATGGGTGACTGTGGTCCTGGTAGGTGCTGAATGAAATTTAGGAGTTAGGGTTTAAATTTTGGACTGAAACAATATTTTGAAAGAATTTGGGACTTGTGACTTTAAACAGATTTTATTTACTTTTTATTCCAGTTTTTAGACTAATTAATGAATTTTATTTTTCTTCCAGTTTTCTAAATTTAATTTAGGACTTAAATGAATTTTACTTAATTTTATTTTTTTTACAATATTTTACTTTATCAATGTTGAGATATATCATGGTGGAATTTTGAAGATGATCCCTAAGTGTCAGTATGAAAGGGGAAGTTCAAAAGTGGTGGAGCATTGTCCATGATTGATTTTGTGAAGGAAGCAATGGAGCTTGGGTATAGAAATGTTGCTGGGTGGTTCTATAAGTATGATAATGAGACATTTCAAGAGATCAAAGGCATGGCAACCAAAGAGCATGTGTTGAACATTGCGAAGACAATGAAGAGAGAGGGAAAGAAAGTACTGAAATTGTACATTGAGCATGAGGTGGATTTAGCTGAAATTGTTGATGAAGTTCTTCCTATTGGTGAAGAGGTGCTTCATAGCCAAGTTTATCAAGCCGAACTTAACTTGATAGAGAAAGAATTTAATAGTGAGTCTAATGATCCAGACTATGATGAAGATGTCAGTGATAATGACATGGAAGATTTGGAGCAGTTTGTAGATAGCTCAGAGGATGAAGAAGAGGATATATTTGACATTGTTAGGGATCCAACATTGCTTAGACAAGTCAACAGTTGGATGTATAAGAATCTTTTTGATTTTGTTAGGACTGTTTTTTGGGTTATGGTGGACTTTTGTATATGGGGTTATGGGGGACATAGGGGACCACATTGAAGAATTTTTTTGCCTTTTGTAGTGTCTCAATGTATATGGAATATTTAATTTTTGGAACTTGGCCCTATATGTATATGTATTTACTCCATATTGAAAATGGAAATGTCTAATATTCACAATTACTTGCAAGTTTTCATTTTCTTATGAATTCTTATTAATTTACAATATTTGTTGCTGTTAATATGGGCTGGCATGGCTCTGGTGCATGTTCTGTTTTAGGTCTTGGTGCAAGTATTGAATAAATTGAGTGGTTGGTCTGGTGCAGGGTATGGTCTGATACTGTTATGGTTCAGTGCAGTGTTTAGTGTGGTGTGGTGACTGGTGCAGGGCCTAGTGCAATGTTGGGTCTATTACAGTAGTGTATATTTGGTTTTCTGGTTTTCTGGTGCATAGTCTGCAGTGTTTGGTTTTTTGGTTTGGTCTTCTGGTTTGGTGTAATATTTTTTTGGGACTGGTTTTCTGATTTGGTGTACTTGTTTGGTACAGTATTTTTTCTAGACTAGTTTTCCGGTTTGGTGCAGTTTATGTTCTAGTTTAGTGCAATATTTTTTTTGGACTAGTTTTTTAGTTTGGTGCAGGTTATTTCTAGACTGATTTTTTCGTTTGGTGCACTTGTTTGGTGCAGTGTTTTTTCTGGACTGGTTTTTTGGTTTGGTGCAGTTTATTTTCTAGTTTGGTGCAGTATTTTTTCTGGACTGGTTTTCTGGTTTGGTGCAATTTATTTTCTGGACTGGTTTTGTGGTTTGGTGCAATATTATTGCTATTATAGTTTTTGTAGTATTTTTTCTGTTCTGGTTTTTTAGTTTGATGCAGTATTTTTTCTGGTTTTCTGTTTTGGTTCTAAGGTTCGGTGCAGTGTTCTTCCTGTTCTGGTTTTCTTCAGTATTTTTTTTGTTCTGGTTTTATGCAATATTTTTTTCTATTCTGGTTTTCTGGTTTGGCGCAATATTTTTTTTGGACTGATTTTCTAGTTCAATTTCTGGTTTTCTGGTGCATTGTATTTTTTTCTGTTCTACTAGTGTATTTTTTCTGGTTCTCTGTTATGGACTTCATGGATTGATATCATTCTGATATGAACTTCGTGGGTTGATCAAGTTCTGGATTTCATGGTTTTCTGGTTTTCTGTTATAGTGCATTTTGGCTTCTAACAGAGTTAGATATGACAAAATCTCAATTTTCATGCACTGACAAAAACTTGGTAATTTCGTATTGACTATTGCACAAAAAAAAAAGTCCTAATTTGATCAACAATTTATTTTTTCTGTTAGAATTTGGAAACTTCTTTGTCTACTGACATCATTTTGAATATTGTTTCTTTGTATACCCAATGAAATCATGCCACGTTAATAATAACTAGTATCACCAATTAAGGCTGGCCAGCAAAGTCATGCCACCTTTCTTTGTATACTAATCATGCCATATTTCTTTGTATAACCAGTGAAGTCAAGCCACATTAGTAATATAACGAGTACCACATTAGTAATAACTAATGCCACATCATTTCACTTTTAAAGACTGGCCAAGATGATGCTCTTAAGAGCAGTTGGCTATTTAACAATATAACCAGTTAGCTATTCATGTGGCAATTTGCAGGTTTCAATTTGTGCCTTTTTGGATTTATACATTTATTTATTATTGTTAAATCATAAGAATCTTTTTTATTATTACATAGAACATTATGACGAATTACATATGGATTGAGCCTGCAATAACAAAAAAAATTTATAAAATGACATAAACCATTCAATGATATAATTTTATCATTGTAGTATCCATTCTAATTGAGACACAAAGTTTAACATCTTAAATATTTAATATTCCTAAGAAGAAAAAGGCTTACATACTCATATTCACCATTTCCTAAAATGGCTTAAAACATTAATATTCACCATTTACTAAAATGACTTAATTAACACACTAGTTTTCATCATTTCATATATTGGATTACAGACTCATGCTCAACTCATGGCACACACTTACATTTTCCTACACAATAAATCATACACGATAGCACAATAATTCCCTCAATCACTCAAGACACAACTAGCATCATACACGTAAGTTTTCTTTGTCTGCGAGCAAATTGAGCATTGGCCATATGACTTTTTTCTCTTTCTAATAGGTAGTCAATTATTCCCTTCATTTAATCATTCTCTTGGTTGCCATTGTTAATGGTGGAAATATTAGATGATTGAGGTGTGTCTACCCAACAAAAGAAATCACAATGACTTGGTTCATTTCACCTTCCATGACCGTAAAAGGGCCTACCAAAATTGTTGATTGTCTTTGCTCTTCTAGATCTAGTGAGAAGACCACAATAGCAATATCTAGATTGTCTTCCATATCCTTGGATAGCTGACAAGCGACTGGAACTCATTTGAAAATCAAACATCATAAAAGAGTAAATAAAAGTTATGAAAATCACACTCCTCTATTTTTTAACTTGAATGACCATATATAATCCAATTTTAATTTGTGCCCTGTATAAGAGAGGGAGGGTCTATTCTTATATGCTAAAAAAATTAGGTCATTCATTCAATACCCACTTGTTGATCTAGCTAGACTATTCGTTGTGTATGCACTAGTAGCAATACACACAGTCGAAAGGGAAAATTAAGCTTTTATATCATTGATTGGTCACAATCTATAAAAGCTGGATAAAACCTAAGTCTTAAGCCTATTCCAATATTATGGCAATTTTTTTTTGCTCATTTTATTCTCAAGATTCATCATAAAACCAACGCTTAAATCTCACTACACTCTTCGTCAAAAGGATAAAATTTAATTATGAAAATCATACATTCTCTCACAATGAGTCTTCAAAGGGACCACTGTCGGCTTCGATCAAGACTGGGTTATAGAAATCCTCTTCTCTTTCTCAGGTTGTGCTTCATTGACGACTTCGCAAGTCTCTTATCCTTCAAACGTCTTCTCCTTCAAGACGTCTGTAGATGCAGATCTCTTTTAATGTTTTTTTTAAAATATTTTTCAAGTTAAATGTTTTTTCTTTAATAAGATGATTTAATAAAATGCTGAAAATGAATAAAAAATGAATTTCAAATGAAAGATTAAAATTTATTACATCTGATGGTGAATAAAGTGACCTGTCATCAAAAAATCATGTGACTGCACATGATTAGATTTTTGTTAACTGGGTTAATGGAAGATGGAAAGAATGATCAATTTGTATAAGTATTGAAGTTTAAGGATCAATTGGCACGATTTTAAAGTTCGAAATAGTTATTTACAAATGACTCAAAGTTTATAAGGTTTCTATACTCTTTTTCCTAAATTTAATGTTATTTGAATATTAATAATTAAAATCACTTTTAGACATATAATTATAAAAAAAAGGTACGAGTTTTACTTTTAGATGTTGTCTATATTTTTTAATATTATTAAAAAAATAAAAAAACATGCATGATTAATTAGTTTTTCAAAATAATGACCCATTTAAAAATTCATATTTAAAAATAAATTTTTATGTAATGGACAATAAAATGCACAAGATTAAAAATAATTATTAGATATCAAGTATGTAATTAATTTTAAATTACAATTATAAACAAAAAAATATTTATAATGTAGTATAATTTTAAAATATAACTAAACTACTAATTACTTGAAGAATGCACTAGCAGATTTGGATTATTATGCTATAAAATATTAAGTTTATAAATTTAAAGTCAAACAGAATTGCTATCAGAAAACAGGAAAGGTGACTATTGGAGGGCAGAGTGGGAAAAGTGACACTGGAAGCAACAAAACTCACCGTGAAATTCCCAACACCAACGTAAAAGCTTCATTGTAATGCTTCTGGTTCAACGGGCTTTTAGGGACAAAGGTGATTTTGGTTGAAAACAACCAAACGCAATTTTTGGACAAAACGTCAAAAGCACGATTGATATGGCTTAACGGGCGTTTGGATACCCTAAAGTCTTTCTAGGTGATTCAAATCACCTGTACCCAATGAAAATATTGTTAATTCATAAAAAAAAAGTTTATAAAAAATATGTATTTTTTTATTATAATTTAATTTATTAAATAATATATTATAATGTGATTAGGTAATAATATACAATTTTTTATTTAAATAAAAAAATAAAATTAAACTAAATTTTAAATCTCTTGTAATTTAATTTTTAATTTAAATTAAGTTGTGATCTAATTATTAATCATACAAACTCCGTATTATTACTTATAAGATCATTTTAAATTATTTAGGTTAATAAGACTAAAATATGAGTGAAGTTTTTTTTTTTGTTTTTTTTCCTGAGTGAGATATATTTTAAAGAACAATAAATCATTTTACTTTTTATTACAATATATAAAAGTCAAAATGATAAGAATTGTAATAATTGATATAATAGTATTTATTAGACTCTTTTGTTGGGTCGTATCCCTTTTCACTTATTTATTTTTTTCTTTTCATATTCAAATTGTCACTTTTATTTCTTTTTTAATTATGTAAAAGTACAAGAAAAATAGAAATTATATAAGAGAACTTATTGTATAAGTTTATTTTATTCAATTTGTACAGGTTAATCCAACAACATTATTATTTTAAGAGTTCTTTCTTAATTCATATCAATATAAAATTTTTAAATTATTATTTAATAATATATTAACATATTAATAAAAAAATTTAACTTTTTAAATAATTATTATCATAATTAAACTTATATAATAATTATAATGAATAAAAATGTAAACAAACTTTTACACGGTCATTGTAATAAAATTCACTTATTTTTATTATTAACTTAAGAAATTAATTTTAATTTATTATTAGTATAATTTTTTTAGTGTTATTACTTAATTATATATACAGTTAGAGTTATATTTTTTTAATAATATATAATTAAATAATTATATAAAAATTTATTAGATCAAAAAAAATCAAAATTAAATGTCTTCTTTTTATTTGCTTGTCCATGCAAGTTGAGATTAATTCTTTCTCAAACAATCATGATTATTGATTAGTACAAAAAGAAGAAAAAAAAAAGAAGGAAGAAAAGAATAATTAAAATCCGTTTAGATATATATTTTTTTTAATTTTTTTTTTTAAAAATAAGTACTTTAATATATTTTGAAGTGTATTTGAATATAATTTTAAAAAAAAATAAAAATTAAAAAAATTAATTTATCTATTTTTTTAGAAGTAAATGATTTTTAATTTTTGAAAAAAATAAAAGAAGAAGTAATTTTTAATATAATTTTATGATAAAAATATTCTTTATTTTTATTAAAAATTTTATATCTTTTATTTTTTCTCTTTGTAAATCCTATTTACATAAATCTCTCTAGATAATTTTGTGAATTACATTTTAAACAATATAACTTTAAGCTATTGTATTCTAATATCTTAAATCGAATTCTAATATCAATGACTATACCACTTAGATAAAGTAAAATAGAATAACATTAGTAACATATTGTTAAGCCTTTAAGTATATAATTAAATATATTTTTATTACTTTATGTTCCGTTTTTTACGACGTTATTATTATGACATATTTAAAAATCTCACTATCCCTATTATATTAGTCTATTTAATTATATTTTACATATTATAATTCATTATATTTTATATTTAAATATTTTTTCCAGTAATTTTAATATAAATAAAATATTTTTATTTTTTATTTAAATAAATTTAAATTTTTTTATTATTAAAAAATATTTTTTAAATATTATATCTAAATATAAATTTATTTTTTTTAGAACCCGCCCCCATTTTGGCGCTCGTAAATTAAATGATTAATGTTAATTTTGGTCCTTTCATGCCTTGTTTGTCTGAAAGCAAAGCATCTAGCGCTAGCTCTGAAACAAGTGTGACTAGTGTTTGCAGAGCGAGCATGAAGAACGACCACCACCACAACCGCCAAGAAGATCAGCGCAACAGAGACACTGCCATAGCAATCCTCGACTCCAGATTCAATCAGACCCTCAGGAATGTTCAAGGGTACGCTTTTTGTTCCCTCCCCAAATCCCTCATTTCTTTTCTCAACTCACTTCCTTGTAATTATTCCTCTGATTTTACCAAAGCCCTTGATCTCACGAACTACGCTCCCCGATTCGCTGATCTTCACCTCTTGATAGTTTCGTTTATGGGATTTTGAAAATATTCATTTAAGTTTTGGTTTTTATTTTAGCATATTACGATCACGAATTCTGATGGGTGAAATTCTACGACACGGGTAGGATGATTTATGCGTGTCTGGTAGAATTCAATGCTAATGTGATCTGTGCAATTAAATTGGATGTCTTCATCTCATTAGCGTTCTGACTAATTTCTGGGAAATGCGGGGTAAATTGAAGCTGGGAAGCGTGGGTTCTTGAACGAGTATTTTTTCATTGTTTTCGATTATTAATTTTGTATTTGCGGTCGATTTGATTGCAGTTAAAATCAAAGATGATAAACTAACTGGTTTCTGAGGGTCAGTCTTGGGATTACATTTTAATCAAATTTCAAAGCTGACCAAGGCAGTTGTCTTGTTCTTCAGAACTACCCTTTTTAGATATCATGGGTTTGTAGAATTGGGATTTCATGTTTTGGTTCTCTTCGTCTTTAGTGGATTGATTAATTGAACAATATTTTTTCTCTTTAAATTTATATTCAGTTTCACCTACAACAGGGACCATATAGCTTACTAGCTCAATTGCGATTGATAGCAATATATATTCTTTCTTTATCAAGGTTACTCAAAGGTCGTAGCATACCTGGTAAAATATTGTTGAGCCGGAGGTCAGACCCGCTAGATAACTCAAACTCAAATGAATCCTCACCAAATTACAAAAGGAGCTTCTCATACGGTGATGCTGGCACAAGTTATCACACATCTGGGGAAGTAGAGGTGATTTTAGTACTCATAATTATATAATTTCATATGTCTCTATAAGACTGATGGGTGGCACATCATCACGTGGGACTTCTACTCTTAACACAGGAGGAAGTTCCGAGTTCAAGCAAACCAACTAGTGTTGCCAATGTGAATAAGTTAAAAATGTCAACCTCCCATGTAGAGAACCTATCCGAAGAAGTTCGGAAGTCTACCATGGGTGCCAGAGCTACAGATTCTGCAAGAGTTATGAAGTTCACTAAGGTGCTTTCTGAGACAATGGTTATATTAGGTATTTGAACTTTAATATTTCTATTTTCTTTTGTGTTGTTCATTGGCTTCTTCCTTTTTACTCTTGTATGGCTACATCCAATTATGAAAGTATCATATTTAATTCTAAGTTGTGTGCTCAGATAAACATACCCATGATGCGGTTGCCTTTGCCTATAGATAATTTTGGCGGTAAGGTTCAAAATAAATTGCAATGGAAATTGAGCTGTGATGGTACACATAACTTGAAATTTTCTCTTTTCCAATTTTCAAGTTGTTAAAAGTCCTTTTTGGAAACCTACGTCTGCCTACCAATTACTGTCAATGTACTAATATGTCTCACCATTTAAAACTTTATAATTACATATAAAGAATGTGTATATGCTTTTTTTATTTTCATATGATTGTTGGTTTATATGCATAAACAATTGATAGAAATATACACTCCTGTGAAAACAACAAGAAGCCTTAATCCACCAATAAAAAAAAAAACTACTTGTGTATCTTTTGTGCTTTTCATTGTTGGCCCAAAATGTTGTTCATACAGTACTTGTTCATTAATAATATCCATATATTTTGCCAATTTTCAATGATGATACACACTTGTATACCCAAAAAAAAAGAAGAAAGAAACAGTTACTGATTTTGTATTTTTTTTGTTATCCTGATTCAACTCTCTATTTCTTGATCATTATGACTATTGTTAGTAAATCAATTGAACTTTTCATTACTTTAAATTCATTTCCATTTAAGTAAATATTTCCTCCTGAAATCTATACTGTAGACAAGTTGCGTGAATTAGCTTGGAGTGGTGTTCCAGATTATATGCGTCCTACGGTGTGGAGACTTCTCTTGGTAAGCTTTATGACCTTCACCTATTTCTCTTGCTAGAGCTCATGCTTTGGTGGTAGCTATCAGTCATAAGAAGCAAGATCACAAGAAATTTGGAGTTCATATAAGAAGTTATTTGGATATGTGGATTCTTAATTTATTTTGGTGATATCTGAAATTAAAATTTTGTTCGTTGAGGGTGAGCTGCAGAATTATTCTTTCATAAGAGATCTTGATGCTTTTTACTTGAAAAATATTTTGCAACGAGACTACACAGAAGATTTTAGAAAAGAAAAACGAAGAGTATTTATTGTATAGAGAATCATTTGAGTAAGGGGTCAACCTTATTTGACCTCCTGTCACATTTTTTATGTATAGCATCTTGTCTCCCTGGAAATTTAAAGATGAACTGACAACAGGGATATGCACCACCTAATTCAGATAGAAGGGAGGGAGTTCTAAGAAGGAAGCGCCTTGAGTATCTTGACTGTATTTCTCAGTATTATGATATTCCCGATACAGAGCGTTCAGATGATGAGATCAACATGCTTCGCCAGGTATTCTCAGTTCTAATATATGCCTATCTTAGTTATTCTTGAAAATATTGTTCTTCTTTTTGACTGTTGGCATTGTATATTTGTTAGATTGCTGTTGATTGTCCAAGAACTGTACCTGATGTTTCATTCTTCCAGCAACAGCAAGTTCAGAAATCATTGGAGCGTATTCTTTACGCATGGTTAGATATTATTGTTATTTGGGGCCTGATATTAGTTTTAGCTTAGTGTTCTGTGTCATGGATGGTTTTTCTGAGGTGAAAGATGGCTCTTAGCTTGGATAAGAAAGTTATACCAGTTTTATTAGGTGGGACTTCTACCTGTATTTTTGGGTACTGTAGTCTGAAATAGTTATAACTTATAAGATGGAGTTATTGCTCTACGTTAAAATATGTTGCTAAGTTGCTACATCTCTTTTAAGTAAACTGGTAATTATGATTTAATTATCATCCTTTAGGCCATTGTTAAGATTTAGTAAACTGGTGCATATGATGGATTAGTTTAATTTATTTTCAGACTGAACCTAGATTTGGTTCCATTTATGGTACAGAATGATAGTCTTGATGGGCATTCGATGGGACATTATGACGAGTTCCCTTCTAAGAATGGATTCACTGTTAGGATCGGCAAGATGATGTGAATAAACTTCTGGTGCATGCGTATTACCCTTTCAGAAGATGTTGAGTATAATTGCTCTGGTCCTGCATACTTTTCCTTCTTCTTAGCAGCATTATAGAGCAATAACTTAGGAAAAGAAAAAAAGAAAAAGATGCTAGAACCACAACCAAACTTTATGCTCTATATTTCCCATTCAAAGTGCATTATGCAGATATCAATTAGACTGGCTGCAGATACCATTTTAATTCTTGATTATCCTTGTTGTTGACTAACATTTGCATACTAAATATATGCTTTTTTTTATTGTAGTTATTTTACTTATTTGGTTTCCTAATCTTTTCCTAGGGCCATTCGGCATCCTGCAAGTGGATATGTTCAGGGGATAAATGATCTTGTTACGCCATTTCTTGTTGTTTTCCTATCAGAATACTTAGAAGGGGGTATAGACAATTGGTCAATGTCTGATTTATCTTCAGATAAAATCTCTAATATAGAGGCTGACTGCTATTGGTGCTTGTCGAAGTTGCTTGACGGTATGCAAGACCATTACACATTTGCTCAACCAGGAATTCAGAGGCTTGTTTTTAAGTTGAAGGAATTGGTCAGGAGGATCGATGGTAACCTTTTTCTCAGGCCTGTTGTTTTTTTTTCAAGCATCTCTATAATTTCATGAACTTTTTATTGATTTGTATCTGTATTATTACCATCTCTATTCTTAAGTTTTCATTTTCTGTTTTCGAAAAGTGTCATTGATTTTCTAAGTTTTAGTGAAATTATTTGTGTATTGAGTCTTTCTTGTTTCACATAAATCTTCATTCTCCTTTCTTAATTCCTGCAGTGATTATGAAGATATATTTGGTTCATGTTAAATAATTAAAAGTATATATCAGCTACCTTGGTTTCTGCCACTAAATAATAATAATTAGTTTAAGCTTTTAGAGTAAACAATAACTTAGGATTAATTCTCATATTATGCACCATCGTTTACGGGGATAGAGAAGAGTGTGAATCCTTGAAGCTGAGAACATTCTACCCACAGCCCTAGAAATAGGTGTATAGATAGCCAATGTAAAGGAGATTTTGAAAGCTTTCTATGATTCCCATTATGTGGGTTGTGATTTCACTGTTGAGGCATCTGCTGTTGCCACCTTAAATTCTCTTATTGAAGTTCTTTAACATAAGATTTGTGAGTGAATGAGTATATTTAATTTTTGGCTTTACTTATCTGGTATTTATTGGGGAAGAAAGACTAACAGATGCTCCAGTGAGAAAAGTGGATCAAATGGAAGATAGTGTGATTAAAAGGGGTAGAGGAAGACTGAAAAAAACTTTAGGAGAAGCCATTAAAAAAGAACTTACTGAAAATGGATTTATTGAAAATTTGGTTTTGATAGAGTCCAATGGCATCGTTTGATTCCTGTAGACGACCCCACCAAATGGGATAAGGCTTGGTTGTTATTGTACTTTTCTGTTGTTCATTCATAATTATAATTTGTAGATAATCTGTTTGGGCAAACACAAGGGCTTGAAAGATTCTACTAGCATTTCATTCAAAATCTTCCAAAAGATGCAATGTCTGCTTTATTATCTTATTTGCTTTTACACCAAAGAGTCAAAATCTGATCATCATCTTATTTATGTCCTTTAGCTGAAGATAAAGAATTCATGTATATGAACTACCAAACCTTCTCATTATTTTTGTTGCTATATTATTACTTGTATATCTTTAAATACAATCTGATGTGCCCTAGTGAAACTTTTGAGCTGCATCAGAGCCTGTTTCAAGGCATATGGAGGATCAGGGACTTGAATTTCTTCAGTTTGCTTTCCGCTGGTTCAACTGTCTTCTAATCCGTGAGGTTTGCTCTGACATTGTTTTTTTCCTTACAAGTGGGATAGTTTTCTCAAGAAGAACTTCATATATAAATGTTAAAGTGACTGAATGGGAATAATGGACTATAATAAATTTGGGATGGTTTTATGCTTTCATCGAGGCTGATGTCTGATTTATATAATTAGATACCCTTCCATCTCATTACACGCCTTTGGGACACATATCTAGCTGAAGGAGATGCCTTGCCAGACTTCCTTGTGTATATATTTGCCAGTTTCCTTTTAACGGTGAGCCAGCATGCTTTGGCCTTTTCACTAATATAATCTATATGAATTGAATTTCATCTTGTAGCCATGCTGATAAGGAATAGTATTTGTTAAATTGTTTTTCAAATTGTCAATGTGTATTTTTTTCTCCTCTGGTACATATCGTTGTGTAAAGCTAAGCATGATTTTCAATTTTGTTTGCCAGAAAACAAACATGACTTTTGCATCCCTTTCTACCATTTAAAAAAATGACTCTGTCGAGATATCATTCTTTAACGGGACATCATTCAATATGCACTGAAATTTCTTTACAAAGAATGCAATTCTACCATTCCTGGCGATCCTTTAAGACTATTCCCTGATTTTCTATAGCCACCTGTTTTATTTATGTATGGTTGCTTAGATTATTTACATTTTACACATTCAACTTTGTTTTAGCAATGATTAATATAGAAGAAAATGAATATTCTTTATTTTTTTCTCAGTGGTCAGAAAAGCTCCAGAAGCTTGATTTCCAAGAGTTGGTAATGTTCCTTCAACACCTTCCAACTCAGAACTGGACTCACCAGGAGCTGGAGATGGTGCTTTCCCGTGCATTTATGTGGCACAGCATGTTCAACAACTCTCCGAGCCATTTAGCAAGCTGAGCAGGCAATTGTGATTTTCTGAATTTAGTTCTCCTTCACTTTTTTCTTTTGCCTTTTCTTTTTGGGCTTTCCATCAGACTTTTTCCCCTTAATCAGTGTATGGTGCTTTTTGTAGATGAACTAATTTTTTTAACAATTTTTTACGTGTACGTTGCCTTGTAATATTTTGTAAAGGAGAGATAAAAACAAAGAATAAATAGAGAGCCCTTTTCTTTTTGTTGTATTAACTTCTATATATAATTCCAGAACAGCAACCAATACAGAGTCTGTGTGTAAGGTTTTTTTTGGGTGTTGAACTGTGGTGTTGTGGCGCTAGCATTACTTATTGTATTAACGATTGCAAAACTTAGAGAGGCAGAAAACGAAATGAGTTTCTGAATGCATAGTAAGTAGTTCAAAATCTACCAATTCTTTCAACAATCCAAGACCGAATAATATACATTACAGCTTGATTTCCAGATACTTGCAAGCTTTGCTGCAACATCCATACGTGATTATTATTAATAACACCAACAGCACAAGTGCTGTTATCAACATTGCTGCATCACCATTCACCAGTATATAGCCACCTACCATGCCATCGCCATTGCTGTCTGTCACACACCGTTACACCCAATTTGGTTGTTGCAACTAACAATGAGAACCTTATTAAGCCATATGTTTGAAGCTCCCAGTGGAGTTCCAATAAAATTAGGGATGGCAAGATACACCCGCCATACACCCGCCCCACGGGGCCTAGGGGCATGTTATTGCGTGTCCTTTTATACAACAACATAACAACCAATGAATTAATATTACATCTTGTAAGATCGTTTATCTGTGTTCACAGTTGGAGATAACAACAATCAAGATAGAATGGACAACCTAATTTCATTCCTCATCCACTTCAAGCCCGGGTATATATTCCAAACTAACATCAAATATGACTGGACTGCTTGGAGCCACCCTTGGTCTTCCTGGAGCAGAAGTAAGACCTTTTGGGAATGCCAACTGCCCCCCCCCCCCCCCCCCCCCCCCCCCCCCCCCCCCCCCCCAAAAAAAAAAAAAAAAACACAGAAAAGATGGATTGCCAAGAATTAGAACTTAAGGCTTATCATTTTCTGTCAGGAGGATGAATCAAATTAGTAAAGAAAATTATCAGGATTGCGCCTTCATTCTTTAGCATGCTTCCTTTTATAGATTGTCACAAATTTTGTGGTCAAAGCACATTTTAGGCACAGATGACCATAGCCATTGAGAAACTAAGAACTTGCAAACCTAGTATTGAAAAAAGTCATATACTAGCTTCATAAGGAGCAAAGGATTATTTGAAGAGAAGCAAATTTCAGTTTAAGATTTTTGTTGTCTTGCTTGTTCGGAGATGTAAGGGAGGTTGGAGGGGAAGCTAGTATCAACTATCAAGACAGAAGCTTACTGATCCAGGTATGTACAGTCGGCGCTTCCCTCCTACTTTCATGCTCAGAATTCCTTCATCAAGTCCCTTTATCACCTGTTCTACTCATTGTTTTGAAATTCAGTTAATCGTTAAAAGGATTATCAAACACTTTGGCCCCAAAACTACTGTTTTTAAACTTTGAACAGTAAGGTAAAATTTTTTTAAATAAAAAAACACTAAAAGCAACATCCAGAGTTTACCTGACCAGAACCAACGCGAAAAATGTAAAGCAGACCTTTCTCCAATGAACTGTACCATTGAAAAAGGGGTAAAAGAGCAACACAAAATGCACCTTTGTCTCAGACATATTCACAAACTTCAAATTTATTCTCAGCAAGTGTATATGATTGATCATTGTAATCAAGGGTTTCTCAAAGCATTCTCATAGGAGCAGGTTGTCAAAGGGAACATATTCAAAACCAATATTGACAGGAAACCAAAAAGTGTAAAAGGCATAGACAAGTTACAATCACCAAAACATTCCAATTGCTGCTTGCTAAATATGCTAATAGATGATTCTGGTGGCACACTTGGATGTCCAACATCTAATTAGGCATGGTTATACAATTCTGTACATTCAATCAAAACTTCTATTGTATACACAATTATAACCATCACTCCACATCTTGCAATTCATGGACCGAAAAGAAAGACTGATAGAATTTGGTAATCAATGGGTTTACCTATCAAATATTTGTCCAGATGGAACCATTGCGACATAATTAGCGGCCACCTGTAATTACATTACATAAGGTATTAACATTGGAGTAGTCAGAGGCACATGAAATGAAGTTAGTTTTGGCATATCGAGGGCAATATCACATGCTGACAGAAGACTTTACTCCAGACAGCTAAGTCATCTTGAGGTTTATTCAAGGTTACAAAAGAGAATATACTTTAATCTTTTGATAAGGTAATTTCAAACTTTAGCTAGTTCAGATAGCAGGTGGTATAGAGGCCATTGACTGGCCCAAAAAAAAGTATGCCATTGTGATGAAGCTTGGCTTACTCTATGGGGTTGTCTAGCAAATACAGCTGCTGCCTGGCATATGAAATATTTTCTGATATGCTTACTGTGAATGAAGGACTTGAGAAAGTTATATGGTGCCTTTAAGGGTTAATTTGATGAAAAAAGGATGCAGACAAGGGCGCATTGCATCTGCAGAGGCATTGGCTTTCTCAAAGAACTTAGTAGATGGCAAGCCAATATCAGGTAATGGCATTCATGAAAATTTGTACAGTATTTTCTACCTGGAAGGTTTAAGTAAATATATGATATGACCATTTCCCAGGAAAAAAAGATTAGTTGTTCCCAAGATACAACTCAAGTAGTCAGGCATTGATCTGGTTCAGAATTGGCATTGGCTGCCTCTTTGAAAGGTCGAGACAAGCATGCAAGAAAATCTGAACAAGTCAGAAAACTTTACACACCTGAAATCCAACTGGTGGACTAGGGCCTTGTCCAACTTTAATATCCTTGTATTGCAATCCTGATTCAGTGGTTACCATAGGCACCTTCAAATATCCAAAGACAGCATCAGTCATTAACTATGGATATTAAAGTGTTAGTAAAGTAAAATCCATTCCCCTACCATTAACTTGATAGTCAAAGGTTCTTAAAAATGTGTAGCTTACAACTTACGTGCCATCACATTGATTAACTATTTCTAATGATAACAGATTCTTTATTGCATGGTGTAATATTTGAACTTGATAAAATGTCTATTAAAGCATGAAATCTGTCTATTAACCCATCACATAAAACTAATGAGATTATTAATAGATATAACATGCAGCTGCCATAAATTAGAACTATATGAATCTCTGCTCATTCCTGTTAGAACAATAGATTCTGTTATCTGGAAAGAATATGGGTATAGATTGGACACTTAATTTTAGCAAATTAGCAGAGCCTTTCTAGGTTCAAAGCTATAAGTTCATATTACTAGTGACAGGTAATCTATCAGGGAGTTTTGAGTCATAAAACTTGAAATGAAGTGACAGCATATGATGAGACTTCTGATGATCTCTATAACACTAACAACAATTCGGGGAGAACCTTGTGGAAGTCCTTTTGCAAACATTATACCAGGAGAGGGGGTTGTCAAATTTCTAACCACTTTTTAAGATGAGCAAATTCAATGAAATTCTTATAATATCTATAATGATGTTCCAAGTTCCCAAGATTTACTAGAAAAATTTTACTTCACAAATTATTGACCTTTCAGAACTTGCTTCCTAACATTAGTAGATAAAGATGATGCAGCCACAATCAAATGTCAATGCATTCTTGGCAATGTATAGCAGCCACCACTAATCTTTTAGCAGAGAAACACAAAGAAACAAGGCAGAGAAGGGGACTATGTAATCTCACCATACATTTTCAAGCTCACTCTCACAAGTGTCATCACATAGTGTTGGCTTTTGCTCAGGTGGCAAACCAGCTCCTTTGGCATCCAATGAATTCATGAACAGGCCTGAGACACCTAAAGCTAACCCAAGAATGTCTCTACGTGAAATGGTATTGAACATAGCTGTGCATTCTCTTGTCTTTGAGGACTTGACTTTAAGATCTAAGCCACGGTATTGCAGAACCAAGCATCGAAGTTTGTCAACTGAAATGCCTTGAGGGGTGAAAGACATTCTCTTGCCACAAGTCGAACCTACCAAAAGGCACTAACTTTAGAAAATAATTGTGGCAGTGAAAATTTAAATGGAAGCTAGACCAGTGGTAATGACTGACATTTCAACAATGCATTAACAGAACAAATTACAAAAATCAAACTGAATTAATAAAATATTGATGTCAACAGCTTCCGATTAATATCATATATCAACAAAAAACTTTTGTTTTGGGGGGGGGGTGTAAAAATGCTTCTTTGACATCAGTAAGTATCATTATCATCCGTAGAAGCACATATCATTGCTAGACAAGGTCATAACTGGTTGATAGGATAGAGAATTATCCAAGGGATTATTAAGGCAGACAAGAAATAGTGCTGAAAATCAAGGCAACTGCGCAAGCATTCTGAGATTGTGACCAAAACAGAAAAAGCAGCAATTTGATTTGGATAATTTAACACATTTGAGCTGCAAATTTAAGGAATCAAAGTGGATGAATGGGCTGCCACTTACCAAGTGGAAGAAGCAGAGACGAGGGAGAGGAAGCCATGCTTCGCATTGCAAGGTTGTAATATTATGTTGTCATGTAATGTCCGCAATATGGATAAACCAAATCGTCTAAAACGTGACGTGGAGCTTCTCGTTCGGTGAAAATCGTCGGTGGTTGCCACCCCGCTTGCTAGCGAAATATTTATTTTCCTTATTTTCGATGGATTATTGATGGTTAATTTTATTTTATAAATTTTAAATATTTATTGTAAAAATTAATAATTAATAAATATTTAAAATTTTATTTAAGATATAAACAAAAAATCTAAGTATATTAACATCTCTCACAATATAGATTAATTTATTTTATTTTCAAATATTTTTGAGTAAAAATTTTTCTTTTAAATATTTTGAATTTTTTTTACAATAAATAAATTAATTTAAACACTCATTAATACATCAATAACAGAAAAATTAAACAGAAAAAAAATAATAACATAGGAGACGACGATAAGCTTGGTCGTTTTACAAGCCCTAGACGACGATAAGTTTTATCCAAAATAAAACGAGGAGAGAGAGAGAGAGAGAGAGAGTCGGTTTTAGAAAACGGCACCGTAAAGAAAGAAAGAAGAGCCAGTATTTTGTCCGCTTTACCCTGTTTTAGTTTCAGTGAGAGCGGAGGTGAAGGAGACAACGTTGGTCCCCTTACGATGGTGGAGGTTCTCTTCGACGATATCTTTAGAGTGGAAAAGCTGAACCCAGATGACAAAAAATTATTTGACAAAGGTATTGGTTTTTTTCCTTTTTCGGTTTTTCGTGCTTAATATTAAATTTTCTCTGTACATATTTGTTTAATTGAACTTGGTATGCTTTCTTGTTCCTGAATAATGAAACAAGATCCTAGTTCTCATGTCTGTTTGTTATTATAGTGAAGAGTAAAAGGTTTTAACTTTAGACAAAAACATGAAGCTGATGGCACCCTCTCAGTTAAAGGCTGCAGTGTAGGTCTAGGGTTTGCCTCCTGTGATGTCTTGCTCTTACTTTGCATGTTTGAAGTGTTTTTGTTTTTTTTTGGTCCCTAGAATGCTTCTTTCACTGTAATATGGGTTCTCAATTTTCTTCTAAAGATAGCTGTTTTTATTTGCATTTTATTATTATGGTACTTGTCCCTTTTTGGTGCTTGTCAATTGTCTCTTTTCCTGTATCAAGAAACTGGTTCTGTTCTGTTCTGTTCCATGTGCTTTCTCATACCTCGATAATTCTTTTTGCCTAAAACTGGACGGATTAACCTGATGATTGGGATTATTTTGCTCTTATTGGAGACATAAAGCTTTGTTCTTTGTATTTCATTCTAACACTTCCATGTGCCTTTGAAGTTACGCGCATTGAAGCAAGAAGTGAAAGGTTTGACATGTTTATGCACCTAGACATAAATTCTGAGTTATATCCTTTAAAGGTGGGTCAGAAATTTGCTCTTTTACTGGTTCCAACACTTAATCCGGATGGAACCCCCGACACTGGCTATTATATTCAGGTAATTTTTGTAGTCTCTTATCTTTTACAAGGCCCTTTTCTTTTGCTCTACAGAATCATTATGATTATTAAGCGAACCATGTTACAGAAGATTATTTACCTGTCTACCACTACAATGTGTTTTCATGTACATTTTAATGATTTGTGTGCAGATTCTAGTGAAAGCTTCAGGTTTATGTTTATTTTACTCTGGTTATTTAGATTACCCTTCTATTGTTTGGAGCCTGCGTTCCTCATGGTCTTCAAATTTAAATCATAAAGAGGATTAATGGTAAATGAAATGTGCATGATGCAGCAAGAATGGTTTTATTTCTACCAAGATTTTGCTCGTAAGGTGTGGTACAGTTGATATGTGGACCGATAGTTATTTAAAAAGTCTGTGGTAGAGCAAATTTTAATGCATGGACCTTGATGACCAGCTGCCACTACATCTTAATTTAACTTTATTCTGAGATCTGTTGGAAGCAAGAGTGCCAGGTTGTTTAATACATAGTTTAATTTTTGCTGATACAGGTTATTTGGGTTCACTCTACAAAAAAAAAAGTCCCCAGAAATATGAAGTAGCTTAATCTCTTTAGTCTGTATATTTTTTTATGCTTTGTTTTTGTAGTCAAGTCTTCTGAAGAACTACGTTGATATTTTCCCAATCTTAGAGAATAAAGATGAAAATTGGCTGTCCTTGATCATCAACGTATAACTTTTATCATTTTCAATATGGCCAATGACTAGTATCATTAGGAAGTTCAAATTTCTGGACTCTTGAGTGCAGCCCACGCTCAGTTCTCTAATAATGCTGGCAAAAGTAAAACAGATACTCTATAGCTAATGTTGCCTAAACCCTGGCTGCTGAGTTCATACCTGTCATTTGTTGAATTTTCTTAAATATTGGTCGTGAACATGATGGAGCATGGGCCTAAATTTATGTGTACTTCCACTTTTGCAGTGCACTTGACATCAGATATGTAAGGAACTAAATGTGTATTGCCCTATTGGCTCATATAAAGCCTGTTATAGATGCCCAGGATCATGAACTAATCTATTAAAGGAGTAGAGGGTGATCTGGTGTTACTGGCTTCTGAAAGTTGGTTTTTGATGCAGGATAAAGCCCTAGGATTAAACTGTAGCACTCGAGATACTGGGAGAGAAAAGGGTGGGTGAAAGTGATATGAAACCCAGCCAAAAGAGGGCTATTCCTCTGGTCATCAACCAGGGAAAATAGAAGAAAAACTTTGAATGTTTTTTTTCCCTGATCAATCCCCTTTTGCAACTCCCCTTTATATCCTACTTAAAAATAAATCCTAGCCATTGAAATAAGTCTAATCTTAGCCTTCTAAGGTAACTTGAATACAAAGAAACTAAGAGAGACAAGTAAAATATAAAATAACACTGCTACAGCACACATACTATAGTAGTTTGAAGAAAGTTTGTGTTACAGTAGCCTGACCAGTAAGTAACCCAGTACATAATTATAGTTGATCCCCCCTTGTCCTTCATCATTTGTTTTTTTTGGGTTGCTGTTTTCTTTTTTTCTGTTGCTTGTCAAATCACTAATGCTGAATTTGCCTTACGGAATTCTACTCCTTTTCCTTTCCAGGGCAATCGACAATCACTGGCAGACAACTTTGAATATGTCATGTATGGGAAGCTCTATAGGATATCAGAGGGTTCAGGGCGTGAAAAAGCGTATGTAGTTTTATTTCTGTTTTGAGTATCAAATCGCAAAGGAATTGCTGTTAATAATTAATATAATTTCTGTACAGCCTGAATGGCTTACTGGGAACTATAGACTCTTCTGTCATAGGATGTGAATTTGTTTTGTATTGATCATTAGCGTGATTGATTCCTGTATATGTAGTTTGTATGGTACTAATGGGTGGATGTTGTTTCCAAGTAGCAGCTCACTAATTAAAATGAGAATGATAATCTGATTATTTCCTTGGCTTTGAATTGTAGGGAGATAAATATTTCATTTGGCGGGCTTCTGATGATGCTGAAGGGAGATCCCTCTCATTGTAACAAGTTTGAGCTTGATCAGAGGGTGTTTCTGCTGATCAGGAAGGTCTGAAAGTAAAGTGAAAAACAACGAGGATGTGAAACTTTGTTGCAGGAAGTCAGTAGCAACTGTCTCTAACTTAGATGTTTGAAGAATTTGTCTACCGTTATCTTGGCAATGCGGATGTCTTTATGACCATATGTTGAAGATGTCTCTGTTTATAAAAGCCGAAACCAAAAATCTGGTGATTTGATTATACTCATTCTCAGTGCGTGTATCTTTGCTAAGTATCCAAACTTCGATGAAATAACATTTAGCAGGAATGATTTACTAGTATGTAATTTGCCTCGACTTTAATAGAGTCAACATGGATGATAAAATTACTCTTTTTGGGGGTGGGATATGTTATCTCTATCCAAACTTTCATATATTCAGGTTGCGTTTGGATGAGCTTTTTTTTATAGAAAAAAACACTTTTTTTTAAAATAAAAAAAGCTCTTTCAATAGAAATGATAACTGTTTGGGTAAGCTTCTTTGAGAAAGCAGAAGCTGAAAAAAAAGAACCTTTTAGTGGCTTTTTTCAGAAGCCTGATTTTGTAGCTTTTTGAAAAAAGCCTCTGCGATAGAAGAGAGACAATGTGACCGGGAATCAGTTTTTTATTTTATTTGGACAAAAATATCCCTACATAATTTGAAAATGACAACATGCCCCTCCATCTTCCCAGGCCTCCTCTCGTTCTTTCTACCATCTTCTTGTTCAGAACTGAAGAAGCCATCGTCGTTGTTATCCTCTCGCAGCTGCCACTCGCCGGTGTTGGTCACGTCTATTCCCGCCAGTAGCTCATGATGATGTTCGTCTTCCAGCGTCGTCACTTGAAAAGGGATTCACCGTTGTCGCCTGAAATTCGTTCATCTCTGCGCTCATCGCATCCCATCGTTAGTTTTGCGGCATTTCATCTGTGTCTTGCTTTAAACTTTGTTTTGTTGTGATGCAACCATGAAATATCAGATTATTTGTTATATTATTGTTTGATTTGGGAAAAAAAAGAAATGCAAGGGATTCTGAATGTGGGTTCTGGCAATTATTTCTGGTTTTTTGTAATTTTTGAATGCTTGCCTATGGCCATAGCTGCTGAAATGGCCAAGGCAGATGCTGCTTGGCACTTTTTCTTATTATTTTTCTTCATTTTTACTTCATGTCCATTTGGGTTTTTGGCTAAACATTTGAGAGAGGGACGATATGCAGGACTATCATTTGGAATTTGATAGTAGATGTTTTTAAGATGCCCAACTAAAATATCTCAATTCTAAGGCCTTTCTGTGATGAGGTTAATTTCTACGTTTTTCTTAGGCTAAGTTGGTTTCATTTCTTTAACTGTAATATTATGCCATTTTTGTAATTTTTTATAAGAAAAAAGTACGTCTATATTTTTACATTCAAATAGGTTAAAAGCACTTTTTAAATTAAAAAGCACTTTTTATAACTATATACAAATATAAAATAGTTTTTGGTTTTCATAAAAGCTCTATAAAAGAAAGTCATGTCATAAAAAGGTTTTTTTTTTGAAATTTATCCAAACGAATCCTTAATCGTAAATAAGCTCATGAAACAAATTATAACTTTCTAACATCAGTGTCTTGTTCAGAATCATTATTTGAGCTTTATTTTTAAAGAAATATTAATTACATGTTAGATATAGTAAAAAAAAATGAAATATATAAAATTTTAAAGATTAAGTATAAAAAATATTTTATTTTCATTCTTTGCTAAAAGGTATGTTGTGCTGAAAAATTACATGACATTTATTACAATATTAATATTAATAAATATGGGTAAAATATACCATTTGTTAAAAAAGTAAAAAGAAACTGTTATCAAATTATCAAACTCCGATCAAAATGATAAAATAAAATAATTTATCAAAAAAAAAGAATTATATTTACTATATATTTTCTGGCGTTTGGACAATTGCAGACCAAGACAATAAAAACCCGACCCGGCCCGGCCCATTCCCCATTAGGAAAGAAAACCGCACCGCACAAGAGTGACGAGACCGCGACCACAAACATCGAGCGAGGACGAGGAGGGAGTAGTGAGGAGTGAGGAGTGTTCCCAAAATTCCAATATCTCCAATTCTATCTGCAAAACGATTTCTTTTCGTTCCCATATTCTGCATATATTGTTCACAAAATGGCCACGAAACTGCACATATTTACAGGATTTAGCCCTGCGCCATTTCAATCTTCTTCCTCCTCAGGCTCCGCTAGTCTTTACCTAGTCAAGAAGCCTCTCACTACCTCCTTTTTCGGCACTGGAGGTATGGCTCTTGCGTTTCTGGGATGCAATTGAATTTTCACTCAGTAACGAAAATTGCACTCTGTGGCCGTCCGTAGGAAATTTTCCCCCTTTCTGTTTTTTCATTTAATTTTCTTCATTTTGGTCGCAATTCGATATCATATCTGTTGTCATACTCTTTCTTGTCAATGTCGGCATCATTGGATGGTGTATAGTTTCATGAATCACGCGTGACATCCATGTTGTATCAGTTATTGGCGTCTTGTTTATGGAATTATAAAAAACAAATTAACTTTTACTTCATGGCGCTTAATTGCTATATTGATCATATGATTTAACGTACTTCAAAATGAAAATTAAAAAGAAAAAGCGTGAGAATTGCTGCCCAAGTTTGTATTTTGACAGCTAACTGTTTTTATTTTCTTATCAATGGTATGAGGTATTCTGATAAGTTATTTAAATTAGTGATTTTACTGAATGGTTTCAAGTGAATGGTTCCTGATATCTCCAGCTCTTATCCTTTAATTATGAAAGAGTGAAGTTCTCATTGCAATTTTCCGAGGGTTGCCTTGTCAATAGCTTTTTCTTCAACTGGATATTATGACTTGTACATTCAACATTACACAATTCAATGTTATAGTTTCCAATAAAGGAAAAAAACCAGAAAAAAAAAGAATGCTGGACCAAAATCATTGTGTTTTTCTGTTGCTCTTTCTTGTATATGCTACTTCCATTCAGAGTTTATATCTGTCTAACTTATTCTTGCAGTGGAAGTTCTGAAAGTTGAAGGGATAAAGATTGTTAACCCTGTGCGATCTTCTTCTTCTAGACATGGTGGAGGTGCTCTTGGTGCTCGCATGAACCTCTTTGATAGATTTGCCAGAGTTGTCAAGGTGAAATCACAGAACAAGAATAATTTTTTGGGTTTAGATTCAATAATCTCATTGTTATTGTCATTATGGTTAGATTTTGTCATCTTAGTAATGCAGTCATACGCAAATGCTATCATGAGTTCTTTTGAAGATCCAGAGAAAATATTGGAGCAAACAGTGCTTGAAATGAATGAGGACTTGACAAAGATGCGTCAAGCTACAGCACAAGTTAGTTACATTTTTTTTAAAATAAAATTTGGGATTCTTTTATGCCATATCTCTTTCTCCTCTATCCCACTTTATTTTCATTAAAAAAATCATCTTGTTTCTTTCTTGAGGTATTGGCATCTCAAAAGCGGATGGAGAATAAATACAAAGCTGCACAACAAGCTTCTGAAGAGTGGTAATATATGAATTATGAAATAATTAGTATCTTAATTTGCTTACAATGTTTGGTGTATAAATACCTCTTTAATGCCTTACATCTGACATAGGTATCGTAAAGCACAACTTGCTCTTCAGAAAGGTGATGAAGATCTTGCTCGTGAAGCTCTTAAGAGGCGTAAATCATATGCAGTATGTGCTAATATTCTTCTAAATTTCTACTTCAGGTTTTAAAGAGATTTGTTTATTTTTATTGTGTGTTAATTGACCAAATAATGTCGGCTTCTTCTCTTTCCTTTCACATGTTTGTTAAATATTATAGTACTTTGTTCTCCCCTCATTTCTTAATGACATTGAAACATCTGGTGCTTGCATTTTCTATGGTTCCTATTCCTACAAGCATCTGTAAAGCTTGATGGGAACTCTTCCCTCTGTTTCCAAGTGATCTATTCTCATAACCAAATATGTAGGTCTATGAAATGAAATGACCATTTAGGTTACCATGTCCGCCGGTCATATTGTGTTTGGAGTAGCTGAAGCCAGTTCAGATTTTTTAGATAATGACAGACCTTTCACTTTTGTAAAGTGCTTTATGCCGTGATGTATACATTTCAACTTATGTCAGATAATGCTGTAAATATGAATGCTGAATGCTGATGATGATATTGTTTATTAAAAAAATTTGGAATTTGCTAGAGATCGACCTTTTGATTGATGATTCAGGAAAGTGCAACTTTTAAAGCAGTGGCTTATCATATTATAGAGAGCTTAATCTATGTTTTTAATATGTTGCAGGATAATGCTAGTGCTTTGAAGGCTCAACTTGATCAACAAAAGGGTGTTGTTGAGAATCTAGTCTCCAATACACGGGTAAGCTAAATCTGTATGTCAAAACACTGAAATGATTTGAGTTAGAAAACAATGTTTTTGAAGCACTGGGCTGAATAGCTGTGCTTGTGCTGACTCTTTTTGTATGCAGTGACATCATGACATAGGACACACTAGCATCAAGAAAGTCTAAGTCTAAAGATCAATTCAGCTTAGCATTTTGGATTAGTTTTGATTATAGGGTGACTGCATATTTCTTAGACCTTACCATATGATAATTATATGTAGGGTTATTGGATTAGTAAGCTGTTACATGAGTTGATTTAATATATTCCTTTAGGCGTATTTTTTTGTAATTTTCACTGTCTCTGGAAATGAGCTATATTGGGCTTGGGTTTATGTTATTTCGGTGTGATTGGGTTTCTTTTTTATGTCTAAATTTTCCTTTGTAGGAAGTGTCAATCCTTAATAGGGGGTGTTCATTTGGGTCAGGTTGACATGCCAACCCGTTTAACCCAACCCAAAACAACCCATAAAACATGGGTTGGGTTGGTTTTGATCCGACTTGATCCCATCGGTTCAGATACCAGGTTTTGATTTTTTTAAAACCTGATGAAAACCAACTAAACCCGACCTGACCACCGGAATTTTATGCATTTTAAAAAAATTAATATAAAACAGCATTTTATTTTTTTTCAAAATTTAAATATTTATTATTTAAATCCAAAAAAACTTTGTTTTGGTGGAATTTAAAAAAAAAAAAACCAAAAACAAAAAAGATGCTAACCTGACCAAACTTGATTTGGTTGGTTTTCTATTTTTCTTCAAACCCGACTTGACCTGTTTACACCTCTAATCCTTAAAGGATCGGTCATAGCCAATCTCTTTACTTCTAGGATAAGTTAAAGAAAGTCTATTTAAACTTTGTAATACTTTCTTTTAGGTGAAACATCAGTTTTATGAATTACTGCAGCAAAATGCTACGTTCTTGGTTGTATGGTGAAATTGTGTGATAGCTGAGGAATGAACCTTAGGTGTGGAACCTAGGTTAATTTACTTCTTTGCTACCTGCACCTTGTTTTCTTTTAATTTTCCACCATACCCAGACCTGTTTTCCTTGGAAGACAGCATTAAAATCCTTTGTTTCAAAAGCCTCTTTGTTCCTTGCTTGAATTAGCCCTAGAATCCATGAACCATGATTTCCTGATTTTGCTTGTACTGTTCACATCACAAAAAGACACTAATTTACCCGATACCCCTCCTCTTACCTGCAAATTGATCTTCCTCTAATATACATACAATAAACCTTCAATCCTCCAGCTTCTACCCTTTATGCATCCAAGAAAACTCTAGCCTTAACCTATTAAATTTTAGGCCTTACACTGTGGTACTTCAGATAAGACAATGATATCCTCCTAGGACTTCTACTAAAGCTGTCTTGCCTTAGCTACGAATGTAAATTGTCTTGAGGATAGAATAACTGGAAAAAGAAAGTGGCAAAAAGAAACTAGCCAAGAAAAGAAAGAAAGTAATCCACTTGAGTTCTGGCTGGTAGGCTTAAATGTACCAGTGGACCTATAATGCTAATGTGGATATTGCAGTTTAAAATGGAGATGGAAAGTAGTTTGCTGGAAGTGAACACAATGCACTATATCAGTCTTTCTGTAAGAAAGTGCATCCTTCTTTAAATGATTGGAATCGGTTGAACAATTTTAGTTTAATATTCTAATGCGGGCATTTTCTTTTTGTTATTATTAGTAATACATATTTATTTATCACAATTGTGCCCTATAACTTGTATATTTTGTAGCTTTTGGAGAGTAAGATACAGGAGGCAAGGTCGAAGAAGGATACACTGAAAGCAAGAGCTCAATCTGCAAAGTTTGTCTTTCAAACCATTTCCCCATTGACTTCCCTCTTATTCCAGTGTATATTCTCTGGGCCTTTGAAAAATGCTGTTGGTTGATGTTCCTTTAGGACCGCAACCAAGGTGAATGAGATGCTGAGCAATGTCAATACAAGTAGTGCTCTTTCAGCATTTGAAAAGATGGAAGAGAAAGGTAAGAAAATTCACTGAGTCTGCTTTTTTCGGATATCTAGATAATACTTATAACCTGGTCTACCACCCTCAACCACGTCAAACATAAAATTTCATTGGCAGACGGCATAAATATTTAAGGTTGTATGCTTCCTATTCTGCTTCCCTTTTCTTTTTTTCTTTTTGCCAACTGATAGCCTGATAGTAGATATATATAAAATCAGGGGAGAAAATCTGACATCTAGAAGCTTCTAGTGGTGTAAAACCTTTGTTGTTTGAATATATTTTCAACAATCTGACAAGGGCTATATTGCATATTCATGAGATATTAAGATTACGATGAACCTGTACCCTGTGATTTATGGGCATTTTGACCTTAGGTTAATGATATTTACACACCAAAATTTTACACCATTTTTCTGCACCTATAATGTGGCAAATTTCTAGTCACAAAGGGAGAGAGAAGAGGGGCTAGAAATTTGCTACATCATAGGTGCAGAGAAATAGTGTAAAATTTTGTTGTGTAAATATTATTACTCTTGTTTATGCGTGCTCATTCTTAATTATTATAATAAGTGTAAATTAGTCAAAATCTATAATAACAAGGAAAATAATGAGTAAAACAACAGTTATCACAGCTGAGCATGATAAGGCATGCTTAAAAACCGCAGCCAAATCAGTAGAAAAAATACAGTGTGTGAAGTGTGAACATTTGTGCAAGTGGATGTGCCATGTATGCCAGAGCATATTTTCTGAATCAGCAACACCACTGTCCCTATCCCTAGAAAGAAGCTGAAAATTGAAAAAAAATAAAAAAATCTCACCTGTGATTGAGAACTCAGAATACCTTTAGGAGGTTTCTTTATTTCTTGTTTATTATTTGATATTTTAGGAACTGGTTTGTAAGACTAAAATTAGTCTATATAAGTGCTGCTGCTATTATTTCTGTTCCCTATTTTCCCAAAGAGGTATGCTATTTGTGCACCTCTTTATGTACACCACTTTTACACCAGCACACATGGCAACATCTGAGTTACGATGAACCCATCTGAACTTAAACTGGACCCACTTAAAATTTTTCTGTACGGCACATAATAAGTAGTGTACAAAAATAATTTCCCATTCCCAAATGTTAGAAATTAATATCTTTAGTCTAAAGGCCAGTTAATCTTTGACTAATTTGGATTCATTTCTGAACCATCTCAATTATATATTATTATCACCTCAGTGGCTCTGCCCTCTAAAATGATTAAAAGTCAATGTCCTATGTCTGAACTTTTTCTCTTGTAGAAAAGGTAGAAATAATATAATAAATCATAAACTTTATTTTTTCTAATCTTTGACTAATGTGACTAATTTGGTTACATTTCTCAACCATCTCAATTTCATATTTCAATTTTTATTATTATCACCACTGTGGCTCTGCCCTCTGAAATGTATAAAATGATTAAAAGTCAATGGCTATGTCTGAACTATTGCTCTCTTAGAAAAGGTAGATATAATAAATCATAATTTTTTTTTTATATATGATTAGTATTATTTCTAGTTTTCCTGTCAAAATAATTCTTTTTTGGTACATATGGACTTTTATTACCCAATGAATGCTATTTGCATAAACTTTTTATCTACCTGCATTATTGAATGTTAATTTATTTTACTTCCTAATTGTTTTCTGTTATCTTAATAGTGTTGGCAATGGAGTCAGAAGCTGAAGCTCTTGGCCAGTTGACAAGTGATGATCTTGAAGGGAAGGTAGTAACTGTTTGTATACCGTGTAATTTTTTAGTTAATAGGTATATGTCGTTGAAAATGAAAGATTGCAAAAGAATAAGAAAGAAGACCTAGGTTTATTTATGTAAAGAACAATAACTGTTTGTCAGTGGGTTATTGTATAAATGATTAAATGCCAGCAAATGGGATGTCAAAGGCAGTTTTGCCATGGTGGCTGGATCCTACCAAGCCAACAGCAGACAACCAGGTTCCATCAGCTGTGGGAACCAATAGAATAGTGGAAGACCACTGAATATGGTTATGGATTAGGTGACAAGTGGTGGATGGTTAATGGTAAAGAAAACTTGAACTTTAGTAGATAATTACCCTCTAAATAAAGGAAGTCATTTCTGCCTCTTGAAACTTTATTTTTTACCGTCGGAAAATGTGGAAAGCATTTCCTTAGAAGTTATTTACGAGAGAAATAAAGCCTGAGCTCCAGACTCCAGTGATTATGTAACAAAATCTTCTTTATGTCATTATCTTTCCTTTGGTATATAATAATGAGTATGGCTCTGAACAACAAAAACCACAAGAAGACACTGAATTTCCATATATATATCAGGATTCGCTATATGAATCCTTGGTCAAATGGATCCTTTGTAGCCAGTCTTATTATCTAGGGCTACATCATCCATCAATTCTATTATTCTTGAGAATAGGTGGGTTTGGAGTTGCAAAGGCTGTAAAACTTATTCCTTTACTGTATAATTCTTTGTGGAATTTATGGATTTCTTTCTCCTGTGCCCACCAATTGTTGATTTTTGCAGTTTGCATTGTTAGAGGGCTCATCAGTTGATGATGATCTTGCAAATTTGAAGAAAGAACTATCTGGTGGCTCAAAGGTACGCCTCAAATGGAAAATAGTTTGTATGTTTGGTTAAAGAATGGGCTGAGAATTTTGAAGTCAAGTAACTTCCTTGCAAGTTGTTTCCTTTCCCTGTCTTGCAACCAAAGCTGGCAAACCTGTGAAAGAAGGGAATGAATGATATCTTTTTCCAAAAATATTATATCATGCTGAAGAAAATAAAGTGGAGGGAGAGGAATTGTCATATCATACCTACATGCTACATATCATCTTTCTATTTCATTGTTTGACTGTTTGCTTCGAGCAGAAAGGAGAGCTTCCTCCTGGAAGAAGTGGCACTACTAGCACCAACACTGGAATTCCATTTCGAGATGCTGAGATCGAGATGGAACTTGATCAATTGAGGCAAAGAGCGAAGGAATTTTGAAGCATGAAATCATTCTTTAATTTAGTTTCTTTATTTCATATATCAACGTTGTACAGCTAAAGGCCAATTACAACAATGTTGTTTGACTAGTGGCCAAAAGTTGGAGTTAAAATGAACAGATTAGCTGCATGCTTCTGTAGCTCATGTGACATTTAAACACCTTCCGTGTGATGTTGTAATATATGTGCGATCAGCAGTCCTACTTTGATAAAAATGCATGAACAACATAAAACTGTACATTTTCTCGCACATTCTATGGTGGACAGTTTTCACTTTCACAAAGAGCTATGATTGATTCAGGTAACATGCCCAGAACCGCTGTTTTTGATTGCTTTTGAGTTTCAATGTGAACACTTCCAACACGACCATATTAAGGGTGTCTCTACGGTTGGTATCTTTTATTTCACACTAATAGCACCATGCAGATCTGTTAGCTAGATTTCCGTTTGGTGGGCGTCAAGTTATTCATTTTTCTGAGTCAAAATTACAGAGAAATAGAGAAAATAGAGTATATTTACCACCCAATTATGCTTAATGAGTGCCCGGCATATTTTTAAATTTGGTTACACCTGAAGCTGTAACTCTGCATGAACAGGTAATGCGCTCAATAGTTGAAGCAAGAAGGATACGCTGATGTGTATGTTGATAAAAGTGAGGCTTATTCTGCATGGTGTCCAAATTAAACGTTTCTTGGCAAATTCTTCCTTGTAGTGTCGACTCTTTAACTAGAAACTACAAAGGAAAAATGAAAGTAAGAAGCAAGCTTATGAGCATTCAAGTTATAAAGTGAAATCTTCAACGTTTGTTACGTGTTATTTATTATAATCGAAAACGCGGGCAGCAATCAATTTCCTTAATCAGAATATTGTGAAAACGTCTTTCGGTCAATAATAATAAGTTAATAACTATATCTACGACTGTCTTAGTTTATGTTATCTTTTCATAATAGGTGCTAGCTATACTAATTTTCTTCTTAATATATTCATTTTTTATCTTACCTTTTATTGTATGTTTTTTTTTTCTACTGTAACATTCTGATCTTCCATACATTTAATGTGTTCTCTTTTTTGCACTTATATTTACAAGTTACTTTTTTTTTTATCACTTTTTATCAATTTGGATGTTGTCTTTATTAAGGATATGATGTTATTATTTTTAAATATAGAAACTTATAAAATAACTTAAATTCATTATTTATGGTATAAGCACTCGCATGTCTTAAACGTAAGTTATTTGTGTTACTCTCTTAATTACTATAGCATTTCTAAAGAACATGAAAGAATTTACATCTCACTTTTACACTAATTCTCAGTTTTCCATTGGTATTTATGGATTCCGGTTGTCACGTGGCATGTCTGTGTGCGCCTGCATTGCTTTTTTCCTTTTTGTTTTTTGTATTCAAAAAAATAAAAGTGGGTTGTTTAGTTAGAATTTGGAACTTGCTAGAATGAAGAAAACCTCAAAGGTGTTGTTAGATTCCCTCACCAAAAACTAAAAAAACCAAGTGTTAAATTCCAACTATTAGGATAAGGTGTAAGTCACTATTATGCCATTTCCATTTTTTTTCTCCGGCATAGTCAAATATAAACAACAAGAGTAGTTAGTCAATTCAACATTTCCAACTTGGGAGCACGAATTAAATATGCCCACAATCAAACTTATTTTAATAGCACCATTACACTGTCAACTCGATTAACCAAAACTGCCCTCCAGGATCTGACCATGGTGATGTTTTGAACAAGGACACATTCGCAGTATCAACATATTAAACTTTAAACGCGGCCTTTGACATTTTCAAACATGAAACCATGTATTCTTTTTAGCAGGCAAAGCGAGTCCGTCATATTTCAGATTGCTTGGCAATGACGCAGCAGCTTCCCCCAAGTCCTTGGTCAACACGTAATCCCATCAAACCAAAGTCCCCAGAAAAAAGCTAATCAAGTCTAAAAGAACAAGCACAAAGCGACACTTACTTATTTCCTTGCTGCACTATAAATGGGGCACCACTTTCTGCTCTTCTACACCATCCACAGCCAAACAGGCTTTCATTGCACCTAACAAGTCTCTGCAAAGAGTACTGGCTAGCTAGCTAGCTAGTAGCTGGGCAAACACAACAACCACCATCCTTTCTGCCTCTTTCTGCTGAGTTCTTAACAGTTTCCAACAATGAGTTCTGGCAAGGCATGCTCCCTTCCGAGTTTGATCGCAGTTGTTATCTGCGTGGCCATTTTCATCAGTCACTGTCAAAGTGGGGTGGAGGCAAGTAGGGTTTTATCTGATCCAGAGGATTTTGCGAGTGCTAATCACCTCCAAACCTATACCTCAGCCTATGAGCAGGCCAAGAACACCATGGCATTTTGGCTGCAGCGTTTGGCTTCTGGACCAAGTCCTAAAGGCCCTGGTCACTAATCCATTTACTCCATCAAGTCCTCACCCAAAAAAGAAAAACACACACACCCTCTCCCATATATATACATATAGGTAGCTCAATTATTTTATCCCTTTCTCAGCAGCTTTCTTTTTCTTTTTTTATTTCTTCAGGTCAGGGTATGGTCTATATACACATATAGATATTTATAAAAACATACAGGTCTAGCATATGCAAAGATCCATGTATATTTGAAATAAGATTCTTTAATTTATATATCATACGCCATTTTTTATTTCATTGGTCTCTAGTCTTCTTGCTCAGCTGCTCTTACATTAATATTCATACACATCATATATATATTGTTATTTTGTTACTTTTTATGGAGGTTCAAAATTTCTAATACGGGACTTGTGTCCATAACTTGATCAATGATTTCTGCGAGGTTTAGAAATGAGAGCAAAGTACTGCAAAATCTCGTCAAAGTACGTGGGCACTTCAAAATGCTAATCCAAGTATCAAAATTGTTATCTTTTGACCACAATTTATAATTAAACCACTATATATGTCATGACAATGATAAAAGCCCCATCTATTATTATTAAGAGAACTGCTAAATTTTACGAATGGTTTCACGAAGTCATCTACAAATTTATCTCTCCATGACATCTGTCTTTTATGTACTGTTTATTTTTATTTTTTTCCCACCTCCTTATGATTTCTGTTTCATTCAATTGTTCGTAAAAGTTTTTGTAAAATACTATTCATTTTAAATAGTATGACTTTATTATTAACTTCTTATTCTTCACCTAAAGTGGCTTGTCACAATGCAAATAGAGTGATCATATTTATAATGTTAGGGATTCAAATTATAAAGTCATCACGTTAAGTAGAACTTTATTTAACTAATACATCGATATAAAATTACTTGAGCAATTGCTTGTTCAATTTTTGTGCCAAAAAACTCTTTACTCTTCCTTACTCAACCACTGCATAAATCGATTTCAAGTTCCAAACAGATATATTCAAGTTCAACCGTAAATAAATAAATAAAAGGTAAATAATCCTTCAACCTTTTTCCTAATATGCATCACTATTTTGTGGCGAAAAACAAGAGCTAAACGCTCTATTTCACCATCACTCATATGAAGGAATTTCATACAGTACCTATATTTGAAATTGATAACGACGTGCATATATATATATATATTACTTTAGGAAAGTAAATATACCATCAATTCAAAAGATTACGGGTGAGATTCAAATCCAAGTTTTGAGCAAGGTCAACAACAAATCTATTGCTAAATAAATTCTTTGAGGGCATGATCACCCTTCGACTTTTTATTTTTTCATGGTTACAATCACCTTCAACTTTGATTATTGCACGTAAATGATTTTATATTTTATTTTTAATAATTAATAACTCACTTGAACTTTAAAGGATTTAGAGTTTTTCATTTTAACTCGTAATATGACATTATTTTTGGATAGAGATATACACATCAGCAGGACGATCTTGTGTAGGACTATGGAATCCCATGTAAAAATTGTGGGATGTCTGTATAGAATATTGTATCGATCTCTTAAAATGATAATGTCATGTTAGGAATTGAAATGAGGAATCCAAATCTAAATCTAAATTGGGTGTCAATTAACTGAAATTTTAGTTGAACTAAATTATCTAACATGTGTATCCTTTTGGGTATAGAATTTTTATTTTGTGGGGGTGTTAATATGGTATTCTAGTTAATTTTTTTTTTACCATGGTGATATCTTGAATGGTTTGTCAAATATTTATTGATTATTATATTTTACAATAAATACTTAAACTCTAAAAAATAAAATAAATAATCAATAAGTATTTGACTGCTAATTAAGATATTGGTAGACAAAAAATGAGTGCCAGAATAATTAACCTCCTTTATTTAGTGAATAGTAAAAACATTATGTGGTGATTATTGATTTATTGGTCAAAAAACCGCAACTAAATAATCAACTCTTTAGTATAGAAATTCTTGTGGTGGAGCCACTACCACTTGTAATCCGAGCCTCAAAGCTATAATCTGCTTTTCCTCATTGTCATAGGTATGTAAAGTGTAAACCAATAAAACTCCACCTCCCTCTCTTGACTTGATTCATCTACTTAATTTCGAATCCGCTGTACGAGATGCGCCTCCTTCTAAAAAAAAAAAGAAAAATCTTCCCCCTTTCAAAAGAGTGATGACAACTTGTGAGTCAGATTCCACAACTATCCTTTGCAACGTACCAAGCAATTTCCAAGCCAGTTAGAGTACCCCATAATTCAGCAGTATAATTAATTTGCAGCAACCCAAATTGTGCTCATAACCTTTCAGCCATTGGCCCTATTCCCCCTAAATCCATCAATGAACAAGTACTAGTGGCTTTCATATCACATCACGATCTAAAACTTTAAAATATTAAATTTATAAATATTTTTACTTATATAATTTTCACACAATCTATCTTATTTTACGTGTGAAACTTTTACTCGTAAATCAATTTTAAGTATTAACTTTATGGATATATATGCCTTACAGATATATCTTAAATGATAAAGAAAAACAACCCCGGGGCTTGTCCATAACATCAATCATCAATTTTAGTTTTGATTTTTTCTTACGAGTGCTGTTATATTTTTTTAAAATTTCTTTTTAGTATTAAATAAAAAAATAAAATATTTAATATTTTAAAAAAATAAAAAAAATTAAAATTTATTTCATTTAATAATTAAAAAAATTATTAAAAAAATATGTTAGGAGTATATAAAATTATTCTTCTTCTTACCTATCTTATTGATTAACCAAGAAGCCGACAGCTAGACACACAAAGATACAAATTGAAAAAAAACAAAAATTGACCAATTGTATTTCCAGTTCGTGAATTGTTGGCGCATCCGCACCAATCCGCCGAATGATGCGCAGTGCATTAATGAAGAACAATGCACGAATCTTGGGATCCATGTTACATACGTTAAAACGAAAATGATACTTTCACGTATGTACAGCCTCGCATCTTTCACATATGTTGAGTTAGATTAATAGTGTTGAAGAAGATAAGAGAAAAAAAAAGTATCATAAATATTAATTGGATGTGAACAATGTGAAAAAATATAACATTACCCATCTTAAAAATAGATTTGAATTTAAAATGTCCAGTTTTTCATTGATGTTATAAATAAATTAGATTGACTAATTTAAAGTGAGAGTTTATTCTAAAAAGTAAAATAAAAAATATTAATTATTGATAGAAAAATTAAGAAAGTAAATTTTAATAATTTTATAATTTATTATACATGTGTATATATTTTATTATGATTTTAACAATTAATTTATTCATCAATAATTAATACTCTTTACTTTATTCTTTTATATGAATATCTCATTTTGAAGTAGCTCAATCCATATATATTTATAATTATTACATTTTCACAAAAACTTTATAGATGCTATACTCTTTAATCAATCAGTAAAAGAAAATCTACGGTCACAACAAACAATGCAGTGACATCAAAGTCTAACCTTAAATTTTCAGTTTGCATATATATATATATATATACCTTGTAGTGTAATTATGCCCACAGCCAGCCCCATCATTAATTAAATATACAGAATGTCCTCCTGGTGGTGGTGGTTTTATGATGAGGGCTTCCTGTTATAGTGCACGAGGAAAAATCAGATTTTGAACGCTGCAAATAGAGGATTTATTTTGTAGAAGTCCAGTCACAATCTCTATGTATAATCGTCCAAATTGAAATATATGCCGGTCAAAATGAATTTTGTGATAGTTTTCCACATCCCACGGCAGCTATAACAGACTTTAATTTGTGGCGGCTGAACTCTTCAAATTTTGAAATTTAATTTCTAACAGCTATGTTCAACTACTGTAAATTTATTATTGTTATTCAACAAATTAATGGACTATTTTTTAATGGAATTAATTGATTATACATTCTAGAATTCATTATTTAAATAGATTTAATTTTAATCTATTATTTGTGTAAATTTTTTTATATTATCAATTAATTACATGTGACTACATCAGTAAAAGTATTTAACTTTTTATATTATTATCATAATCAAATTCATTTAATGATTTGACAATATATGATTGGTTAATCATATAAAACTTTGAATTTAACTCCTCTAAAATGATAGGTTCATTTTAGAAGGTAAAGTAAGGATTATTAACTATTAATAAAAAAAATAATAGTTCAGATCATGATAAAATATATGTACATATATAATAAATTATGAAATTGTTAAAATTTACTTTTTTTGATTTTATAATTAATAATTAATACTCTTCACTTTAGAGGAGTTATATTTTAAAACTTTTTATATTAACAGTAACTTAAAATTAAACTCAATTTAAATTTCTACCCAACTATTTTGGGATTAAATTTGATTGTTTTAATGATAAACCCCTCTATTATCATACATAAACTCCCAAGAATTCTTCATTCACAATTTACTTGCTTTTAGATTACATGCTACATGCTTATTTATATTTATACTTGATATTTTCTAGCTAAGTATACAACAATGGACTAACAGAATGATTAACAAACCTAGCTGCTTAGTAAACTGAATTAACTTAACTACAATTAAGAACAGAGTGTAAAGCCCAGCCCAAGTTTCTACTTAGCATTGACAGTCATTGGCCCAAGTTGGTGCTCCCCTTGGCCTCGTTTCTCAATAACAGTTTTTTTAGCGGAATCAAATAAATTGAATTCAATTTACCAAAATAGAAAATCAATTGAATTCAGATACATTAATCCAAGGAGTAATTTATAACACTTTTTCATTCCTTTTTTATTCATCGTTTTAAAGAAAAAAATGTATTTTATTTTTTCTTTTATTTTAAAAAATTAAGAAAATATTAATTATATTTTTAATTTTATCTTTATTATTAATGAAGTAAGAGAGAATTAATGGAGTGAATAATAATAATCTGAGTATTTAAATAAAAGCATAATTTGGACAGGTATAATTATTTTTTCTTGTAAATGAGACTATTTTTTATAATCCTTGTGCAAGAAAACCATGCATAAAAAAAAACGAAAACCAGGGAGGGTAATAATGAAAATAACTTAGGCAGTGAGCCTGGAAGATTCTTTATTGGATACAAATCATCTTTATTAATATGTGGTATAGGTAGTGAAGAAACAACTGAATATGTATGATATCACATCATATATCATATCCATACATAAATCTGTAGTACTAGAGCTAGCTAATAATTTAGCAAGTAAGGTTATCACCAGGAGCAACACCAAGTTGTGAACAATATTGGGTGTAGTAATTAACGCGAGCCTGAACTGTGCTGGGGTTTGCACCATCACATTCAAGTTGGCCATTAATAGCTCTGATGGTTGCGCCAAAGCCTTGGCTGAAGACAGGGCGCACGTTTTGCATCCAGTACCACAATGCTGTCTTGAAGGACACCAGAGGGTCATTGGCCACTGTTTCTGGAGCATTCAATCCATCGAAGTTGTTGCTCTCTCCCGCTGGTCCGTAGTTGAAGTTCCATGACAGTTGGATGGGTCCGCGCCCGAAGTACCCTTTGTTAGGGTTGCAAGGGTACTGGGTGTTGGTTTCGTCGCAATAGTCCTTTGATGCACCATCAATCTCTTCTATGGAGCAAAAATCTGCAATATGCACGTGGCCATGTTAATTATAGATAGTTAATCATTGATTAATCATCACAGTTTGTATATATATGAAATAAAGGAAGACTACTAGTACTGACGTCCAGTTTCATGGGTGAAATGGGCAAAAGCAGCTGCAATCTCCCGCTTGTTGTCATCCACAGAACCAATCTGACCAAACTGATTGTAGGAATTTTGAGCACTGAGGAAAGCATCTCGTGAGTAGAAGTTCTTCCCTGCACAACTAGCGTCAGCCTGGTCAATTATACCATTGAAGAATTCTGGTGTGACGATGTCGGACACCGTTTGAGCACTAACATTTTTGGGCACCATCATCATCGTGACAGAGGCCATCACTAGTCCTATGACAAGAATGTTTGGTGACTTGTTACCCATCCTCATCATCATCATCATCCTGGGAAGAATGCTATTAGATATGGAAGGGAAATTACAGTGTTTGATGACAAGGTTGAGACGAAGGGACTTGTATTTATAGTGCTAGTGCTACCTTAGGGCTTAGACTTTTGGAGGTAATGTGGTGTGCTGCGCATATGAATAAATATCAACATAACTGTCTGCAGGTTGACATTTCTGCTTGACCATCGCAAGATTAATTAGAATGTCATTCCATTCTAGACGCGTAAATGAAACTTACAGGTCGGTTTGTGGGAAGTTTTTGATTTGGTCAAATAGTAATAGGTACCACCTCTGTATGCCATTGGATGGGTCTCATTAGTTGTGCTATTAGATAGATGGGTGGGGGTGTCCTTAATTGTGTGAATCGGTCTTTTTCTTTGACTTACATGTTAAAAGCGAACATGAGAGTGGAGCCTCCTCCATTTAATATTAGACTTCTAGTCCTTTGTAAAGATGTTCCACTTGCCTCTTGCACATATTTAAATCCAATAATCGACGAACAGCTCAATCGGTAGCCAAATATGTTTGAAGTTATATCCCAACATAAGAATAAAAAATACTCTATCTAAAACTAACAAATTGAGGCACTGATTTTCTTTTTAGAAACTCAAACATTTTTCTAGCAACTAACAAGTAATTTTGGAGTATCTTATCTTTATTACCATTTTTATTAAAAAAAAAGTTAGGTATCATAAATTTGTTTTTAACTCATTACTAATGAATGAAATGTATGTAAATAAATTGTATAAAAAATATAATTTACCCATGACATTTATTAAGTGCAAGTATGTATTTATTTAAAAATTAATTTTGATTCATTGTTATTATAAAAATTTTTATACTATCATCTAATAATATTTTGACAAATCATTAAAAGAATTTGATTAAAATAACTACTTAAAAAATTAAACTTTTTAAATAATTTAAAAACTTGTAATTAAATGATAGTGTAAAAAAGTTTGAGAAAAGAGTTTACAAATTCTCTAAACTTTAGGTCATTTATAAATAATTCTTTAAATTTTAAAATCATCTTAATCAGTACTTAAATTATAACAATTACATAAATTAACCATTTCATCCACTTGCTGTTAAGGCGGATAACAAAGCTATGTAACCTGCACAAGCATTTTTTTAATGATGTAGCATAATCATAACCATTAAATTTAAACAAATTTGATCTATTTACATTAAATTCTTTTTCTAAACAAATCTCCAGCATAACTATATTTATTTAGATTTAAAATAAATGGACCAGATTTGTTTAGATTTGATGGTTATGATTGTGTTACATTGCTAAAAAATGTATATGAAGGTTATGTAATAACAATTCTGTTAAATGCCTTAACGGCAGATAAATGAAAATGTTGATTTATGTAATTGTTATAGTTGAAATATTAATTGGGATAATTTTAAAGTTTAAAAATTATTTACTAATAACTCAAAGTTTATTGGTTTACATACTTTTTTTTCAAAAAAAATTATACTAAAAATAAATTAAAATTATGAATTCGAATATATACCACAGAAGCAATTTAGTCTCAATAAGATTGTAGAGTTTCGAATTGACAAAGAGTAATTAAATTCTCACGTGAGTGATCAGAAATTAACAATAGGCTAGAAATAGAGTAGTTTGAAAATTGAAATATTCTGAGTTCTCATAATGGAGGACTAAGTCGCTGTCTATATACTAGAATGATTATCTTTCAATTGTTCAGCATCATCATGTAATTGACTTTTCTGGAGAACAAGAATTTGGAATTTCGATGTGTCAACAAGTAACGTTTGCAGAGAATGAACATATATATATATATATATACTGCACACGAGTGATTGCTGGTATCAGGCGTTGATCTCTCAGGAGTTGACTTGACTTTTTCTGTGACTCATTATTGCTGTTGCTGCTTTCATTGTTGGATTTGAAGTTACTCACAATGATTAAACTATAACTAAAGCTCTTCTGTATGTCAATAGGATGATACAATTGAAAGATTTGAGCAGTGTCGTTCGATGGCTAGTGGTTCATTATTGATGACATTTACTATTTGTGGTGTGCCCCCACCTTAATAGTAAAATAACGTATTCACTTCTTAAATTTAATTTCAACCAAAGAAATTAAGCTCTTTGTAGAAGAAAGAAAGCCTTTGGTCTAGTTAAAATTGTAATACCACGGACTCCGGGTAGAGGCGGTGGTAGGTAAAAGTTGAGGGGAGCTATATATGAAGATCATACTTTTACATGTGTTTTTTTTTATAAAAATTTAAATAGAAGTTCTTCAACTTGGCCTCACAAAATGGTCTTTTCTATAATTTGCTTTTCCTCATAGTCACAGGGATTTAAACCAGTAAAACTCCACCTCCCACTCTTGGTTTGTGATGACAGCTTGTGAGTCAGATTCCACAACCCCTTCAGCTGTAAAAGATGTGCAACAACCCAAGTTGTGCTCATAACCTTCCAATATCCATTGGCCCCTAGTTCCTCTAAATAAAAGAAAATTTTAATAAAACAAAAATATTTAACAAATTTTTATTGTTATTAGTAATAATTTTTCTTAATTAATGATTTATTAATCTGTAAGTAGTTAATTAAAATAGTTAATGTATTGTGATTGCAGAATCGCACAACAAAATAAATTTTGGAATCATTACTTAAGAAAATATTTTAACTATTCAGTGATAAGTGAAAAAAGATAACTTTATAATATCGCAAGGCAAGTTACATCTTATTAAAAAAAAGATTTATTAAGTAAACGTTTTCATGTGTTTGACGAAAAATAGTTATATAAAGTTAGTAAAATTGTTTAAAATATAACACAGTGCTTTTTCTTTCATTTTTTTAGCTTGAATTGTCGTTGTTGTTATTTTTTTTTTCCAGTTATTTTGCTGAGAAAAACAGCCCTGTTGTGGTGCCTGCCCATCACATCAATGATCAATCTTAGTTTGATTTTTCCTTATCAATCTTACAGATTGACCAGCAAGGAACTGACAGCTACACTCACAAAGATACGAATTGAAAAAATATTTGGCTTCCAGTTCGGGAATTGTAGGCGCAACCGCACCAATCCGCCGGGTGATGCGGATGGTGCGGATGCGTGCGCAATGCGTTAATTAAGAACAATGCACCCGTGATCCATGTTCTAATTTAGAATTAGAAATAGAGGAAACATTCGTTTTTTTTCTTTTAAGATATATTTTTTAAAAAATTAATTTAATATTAATTTAATTTTTTAATAAATAAAAAAAATATCAAAATAGTCATGAACTATGAAAATATTGGTAACAGAATATTTAATTAAGAGATTAAATTAAGATAATTTTTATGATTAAAGACTGAAATTAAAGTTTTTTTTATAATTAAGAGTTTAAATTAATATTAATTTTTTTGAAAGATTAAATTAATATTATTTTTATCATTTAAGGTTTATATTAAAGTCAACTTTACATAAAAAAATAAATTGATATCACCGTTGTACAAAAAAAAAATTGATGTCACTAATATTTTTAAATATTAAAATTAGTATTTATTTTAAAAATATTTTTGAATTTGAAATGCACAGTCTTTCATTGAGTTTATATATTGCAATTTCGCAAAAATAAAAAAATAGATGTCATAATCTTTAATCAATCAGTAAAAGAAAACCTATACGTTTACCAACAATCAAAGCCTAACCTTAACTTTCCAGTTTGCATATACATTGTCCTTGCAATAATGTCCACAGCCAGCCCCATCATTAATTAATTAAATATTCAGAATGTGCTCATGGTGGTTTTGTGACGAGGGCTTCCAGTAATAATTAATACACAAGGAAAAGTAAGATTTTGAACACTACAAAAAAAAAAGTATATATTTTGTATTAGTCCAGTCACAATGTCTATGATCGTCCAAATTGAAATTGAAATATATGCTTGTCAAAATGAACTTTGTGATATTTTTCTACAACTCACGGCGGCTATAACAGATATTATTTGTGGCGACCAAAACTCTTCGGAATTTAAAATTTAATTACTAACAGCTAAGTTCAACTACTCTGAATTCATTATTATTCAAAAATTTAATGAACTGATTTTTTTAACCAAATTAATTGATTGTAAATCCTGGAATTTATTATTTAAATTTTCTGCACAATTACTTTGGGATTGAATTTGACTGCCGCAATAACATTTTTCTCCGGCGGAATCAAAATCAATTGAAGATACAATCCAAAGAGTCATTAACAATAATAATCAAAGTAACTCAGGCAATGAGCCTTGAATATTCTTTATTGGATACAAATCATCTTTACTGATATGTGGTATAGGCAGTGAAGAAACAATTCAATATGTATGATATGATATCATATCCCTACATAAATAGAAGTAGAGCTTAGCTAATAATAACTTAACAGGTGAGATTATCACCAGGAGCAACACCAAGTTCTGAACAGTACTGGGTGTAGTAATTAACGCGAGCCCTGAACTGTGCTGGGGTTTGCACCATCACATTCAAGCGGGCCATTGATAGCTCTGATGGTTGCGCCAAAGCCCTGGCTGAGGACAGGGCGCACATTTTGCATCCAGTACCACAATGCTGTCTTGAAGGACACAACAGGGTCATTGGCCACTGTTTCAGGTGCGTTCAATCCATCGAAATTGTTGCTCTCTCCCGCTGGTCCGTAGTTGAAGTTCCACGATAGTTGGATCGGTCCACGCCCGTAGTAGCCTTTGTTAGGGTTGCAAGGGTACTGGGTGTTGCTTTCGTCGCAGTAGTCCTTTGATGCACCATCAATCTCTTCTATGTGGCAAAAATCTGCAATATATATGCATGTGGCCATGTTAATTATAGGCTGTTAATCATTGATTAATCATCACAATTTGTATATATATATAAAGAAAAGGAAGAGTACTAGTACTAACGTCCAGTTTCATGGTGAAATGGGCAAAAGCAGCTGCAATCTCACGCTTAGAGTCATCCTCGGAACCAATCCTACCAAACGTATCGTAGGAATTGTGAGCACTGAGGAAAGCATCTCGTGAGTAGAAGTTCTTCCCTGCACAGCTAGCATCAGCTTGGTCAATTATACCATTGAAGAATGCTGGGGTGACGATGTCAGCCACCGAAACATCGTTGGTAGGGGTTCCACTCCCATAACAAGGACCCTGCTGGCACCCTGCGCCACAGTAGTCGTCGCCGTTCCCACAGTAACCATATTTGCTACAGCAGAACCCTGCCGCACACCCACAGTTTTGAGCACTCACATTTTGGGGCACCATCATCATCGTGACAAAGGCTATCACTAGTCCTAGGACAAGAATGTTTAGTGACTTGTTCCCCATCCTCATCATCATCGTCATCCTGGGGAGAATGCTATAAGATATGGAAGGGAAACTAAAGTGTTTGATGACAAGGTTGAGACAAAGGGGCGTATACTTATAGTGCTAGTGCTGCCCTAGGACTTGAAGACTTTAGGAGGTGATGTGGTGTCCTGCGCATATGAAGAAATGTCTATATGACTGTCTGCAGGTTGAAATTTCTGTGTGAACATCGCAAGATTAGAATGATATTCCATTCTAGACTCGTAAATGACACTTACGGGTCGGTTTGTGGGTTGACTTTGATTTGGTCATATAGTACTAGGTGCCACCACTGTATCCATTAATTGGATGGGTCATATTAGTTTTCTTTTAAATAAAATTTTTTTTGGATAGACAATATTTATAATAAGTATTTGAATTAATTTTTAATATGTTTATATTCATAATAAAGATCATGTTATAAATATTTTTTTAAATTATAAATACAAACATATAAAAAAAAAATTAATTTGAATGTTTAAAGGAGACATTTTCGTGGAGCCTGAATTGTGCGAATCGGTCTTTCCTTGACTTTACATGTTAAAAACCGAACATGGAAGTGGAGCCTACGCCATCTAATATTAGACTTTTAGTCCATTCTATAGTTTGCCACTTGCTTATATCTAAATCTATTGATTGCCAAAGGACGATTGGTTCAATTGGTATAATTAGGTCGAGTTGTGTCGTTTTAAAGATTTCGGGTTTAATGTTTTTAGTATTTTTTTTATTGATAAATGATTTGAAAAGATCACTTCCCTTAAAGCTTGTCGCACTCTTGACGTTGGAATGTGACTAAGTCTCTTTCTCTTGATTTTTATCTTTAGTCAGCTAAATATCTTCAAGGTTACTTCCCAACAAAGGAAATCAAATACTTTTTTTCTCAAATTATGTACTCTTGATAAAAAGTTACAAATTAAACAAATACAAAAAAAGATTTTTATATTTTATCCACTCATGTGTAATTTTGAGAAATCAAATTTTTTAATAATGTAATAATGCATAATATCAAATTATATTATAAAATCTTTTATATTAACAATATATCAAAATTAAACTCATAAAAATTGTATGTAATCCTATTTATTATTTTTTTTATCAATCCACAGAAGACACTTTTTTTAATATGTCACAAAATGTCAACATGATAAATAATTATTAGGCTGATAAAAATTATTATATAAAAAATTATTAACTGATGTAATTAAGTGTGTCAATATAATTTATTTGTCAGCTGAAACTAGCAAATTATTTTTGTCTTATTTGCTTAACTTAATGCATTTAAATTCTGTCTAATTGACTTCTCATGTTTTGGAGCTGATTAATTATCTCATTGGCCATTAGTTTTGAAAATCCAACTAATGGTGAAAATATAATATAAATCACGCTAGAAAGAATATTATATTAGTTATAGAGTTAGTTGTATAAATGAGACTTAAAATACTTTAATGTATCATTAAAGTGATTACATTATTGTAAAGATATAAGACCTATGATCTTGTGAGTAGTTAGAGAATAAAAATTATCTTGACAATTTTTATCCATTGTGTTTCTATTAATTGATATTTTTATTTTTTTTAAATTCATCAATAAAAAAGGAATCACACTTGAATCGTGTGGATGAAGGATTGTGCAACATTGCCAATCATCAAAACTCCATTAATTCAAGATTGATGAGAATGGAGAATTCTCTAAAGGAGACGGTGGAAATGCTACGAGAGATGCTGTCCAAGGATGATAGTACAAAGAATCCGGTGGAAGAATCTGGCAGTGTGAATGGGATGCCAGGAGTGGAGAAAACCAGTGACGATCCTATGCCAAAGATGCAACATAACAGAGATTCAGCATCAGAAGGACAGCCCTACTCTGCTCCACTTTGCCCAATAATTGCAGCGGCGAATGGGTCCAACCGAGAACTAAATGGGTTTTGTTCAAACATTCAAGAAACCATTGATCAAAGGAATTGCACTGAGGAGAAGCAACAGACAGAGGTTGAGACAATGCGTGAGATGAAAACTGCCACCTATCAAGATTCTGAAACTCCGAAGGAAACAAAACAGAAAATTGCAGTGGAAGATGAAATCATTTTGAAAGAAAGAAATAATCTTCCAAAAGATGGGGAATTAGAGATATCCGGGGGGTTCCAGATAAAAGAAGTGCTTGTGGGATACTGATTCAAGAACCATCACGAAGGCTCACTCCTAAGGAATTGGTCATTTCACGCTATGGCTGGGCCTGGGATACAAAATTGAAATTCTTGCTGGAGGCAGAGCAAATCATAACAGAAGGATTAATTGTAATCAGAGCAATTCCTTCCAACAAGGATTTCAAGAACAACCTTACGCTTCCCACCTCATCAATTGATGACTTTAAGCATGGCTTCACCCCGCCAGGAGACGCCCAAGGAGAAGTCACCAGTATAGTAAATTGCTCTGTCAAGAAGGATGATTGGAAAGCCTCATTGGTTGCGAAGCCGTGCGTCATGAATGAAAGGAGAAGATAATTTCTGGAATTGTTGAATGGGGTTCTTGTGATTTTCGAAAGATGAAAGATCCAGATGCTTCAAACTTGGTCGTCAATTCCGGTGGTCAGACTCTTGATTTCTCTTCAAAAGACTACTGAGGGTAAGTGCGGCTCCACCATTACTATGTCCATTGCAAAGTATCAAAAAAGTGCTGCATTTTTTTCCTTTCATATGCACTAGTGGGCCGTGACTTAGCTTTTGTCATGGATTATTATATGGGTTATGGCGTTAAGGAAAAAAAAACAGTTTCATTCAAATTGATGGCAGCACCGCAGCAGGAGGTTTTGTGCAGTTGTGAACATTTGGACAATATCCTCCTTACAAGCTGTACGTGGGTCCTATCTACAAGCAAGAATGGGAAAGTGACCACGATAATAGTCATGATACAATGCTGTTGAAGTTTAAAGCTCAAGATGGCTGTTTCTAGTATTGCTTTTGGGATTTGATTTATTTCGTCAACCTCGATAACAAGGTTATTTTTAAAAGAATAAATATTGATAAAAATTATATTTTAATTAGAATTTATACTTTTACTTACTCAATAGTATAAATAAAATTTAAGGTATTTAATAAGGTCATTAGAAAGAGATATTAGAAGATTGCTAGGTATAAGATCAAGAATTTTATGAAAGGTTAAAGATCAAGTTATTTAAATTGGTCATTTGTATTCATTGTATTTCTATCAGATCATGATTAAGTTTATATTTATGTTGAAAGACTAATAAATAATTATTCAAAAAAAATTACTACTTTCAATAGTTGGAGAAAACTGAAAAGAAACAGATAGAAATTGAAAACAACTGCAAGCCATATTCCTAGAAATGAAGAGACCTATTACGTTCACTCGCAAGTGATTAAGGAGCGGCAAATGAAAACAAGAGAAGAAGAAAAGAACAAAGACGAGAAGAAGAAAGCCGTTAATTAGCTGTGATTGCCATATCCCTTCCCGTGAATGGCGCAGCCGAATTTAAACTCGTGTATCGTTCTCTGTTGCTCCACCTTTAATTTCTCATCTCTTCGCTGTCGTTGGTGCTGCCATTTTCATTCTGTTATTGTTCCTACATTTTATTTTAGATAATAGTCCATGTATTATTTGGAAACTATTCAGATACTCAATTGATTGAATCCTATCTCTCATCAATATATTTTACTGTGTATGAGACTTGCATTAATTGCATCCTATTTGATAAGCGTATGAACTCCCTTTAATTTTGCTTCATTACTGTGGATAAAAGAAAAAGCAACATATAGGAGTACAAAACAAATAGGAGTACAAAGCTAGGCTGGCTAACGACTTAGCAACTAAGATTATCACCGGGAGCAACACCAAGTTCTGAACAGTATTGGGTGTAGTAATTAACGCGAGCCTGAACTGTGTTGGGGTTTCCATCATCACATTCAAGTTGGCCATTGATAGCTCTGATGGTTGCGCCAAAGCCCTGGTTGATGACAGGGCGCACATTTTGCATCCAGTACCACAATGCTGTTTTGAAGGACACCACAGGGTCATTGGCCACTGTTTCTGGAGCGTTCAATCCATCAAAACCGTTGCTCTCTCCTGCTGGTCCGTAGTTGAAGTTCCATGATAGTTGGATCGGTCCACGCCCGTAGTAACCTTTGTCAGAGTTGCAAGGATACTGGGTGTTGCTTTCGTCGCAGTAGTCCTTTGATGCACCATCAATCTCTTCTATGTAGCAAAAATCTGCAATATGCATGTGGCCATGTTAATTATGATTAATCATTGATTAATCATCACAGTTTGTGTATATACATGAAGAAAAGGAAGAGTACTAGAACTAACGTCCAGTTTCATGGGTGAAATGGGCAAAAGCAGCTGCAATCTCACGCTTGGAGTCATCCACAGAACCAACCCTACCAAACGTATCATAGGAATTGAGAGCATCGAGGAAAGCATCTCGTGAGTAGAAGTTCTTCCCTGCACAACCAGCATCAGCTTGATCAATTATACCATCGAAGAATTCTTGTGTGACGATGTCAGCGACCGAAACATCGTTAGGGGTTTCACTCGCATAACAAGGACCCTCTTGGCACCCTGTGCCGCAGTAGGCATCACCGTTCCCACAATACCCGTATTGGCTGCAGCATAGGCCTTCCTCACACCCACAGTTTTGAGCACTCACAATTTTGGGCACCATGACAAAGGCTATCACCAGTCCTACGACAAGAATGTTCAGTGACTCGTTCCCCATCCTCATCAACGTCTTAGGGAGAATGCTAGTACTAGATATGGAATGCAAATTAAATTGTTTGATGGACAAAGGTTGAGAGGCTTGGGATCAAAGGGACAGGGACGTATATTTATAGTGCTACTGCAAGCTAGCTAGTGCCTGTGTTGATCATATGAAGAAGAAACATCTATTTTAGCAATATGGATTGGCATTTCAGTTTGACGTACATTCCAAGATTACAATCTCTTTCCATTAATGCTAGAAAGCGTAAATGATACTGGTGGGTTTGTGGGATGACTTTGATTTTGGTATGCCACCCATATATTCCACAATATGTTTTAAGAATTGGACGGGTCTCAACTGAGCTACATGGTAGTGTCCTCGTGTGAGATCTTTCTTAACTTGTCTTCACTTTTAAAAAGCGAACATGGGAGTGGAACCTCTATTTCATGTTGGACTTGCATTACAGTTGCTCCACTTGCCCCTTGCGTATATTTAAATCTACTAATGATCAATGTTTAGTTAGGTACGTTGATATATTTTCCAAGTTATGTAACCAAAATGTTATTTATACATTATTTTTATTACACAATTTTTATACCATTTTTTTTGGATAATAAAATAAGAAAAACATACACTCCAAGAATACAATCTCTTTCCATTAATTCTAGAAAGCGTAAATGATACTGGTGGGTTTGTGGGATGACTTTGACTTGTGGTATGCCACCCAATTATTCCACAATATGTTTTATGAATTGGATGGGTTTCAACTGAGCTACATGGTAGTGTCCTCTTGTGAGATCTTTCTTAACTTGTCTTGACTTTTAAAAAGCGAACATGGCAGTGGAACCTCCATTTCATGTTAGACTTCCATTGCAGTTGCTCCACTTGCCCCTTGCGTATATTTAAATCTACTAATGATCAATGCTTAGTTAGGTACGTTGATATATTTTCCAAGTTATGTAACCAACAATGTTATTTGCACATTATTTTTATTACAATTTTTATACCATTTTTTTAGATAATAAAATAAGAAAAACATACATTCAAATACATACTATCTTTAATTTTTTCTTTCTAAACAAAAAGGTGTAGGATTTGGTGTGAATAATTAATATGCAAGGAACATTTTTCTCTTGTTAGTTTTGTTCAAACCATAGTTTGAAGACTTTCAAAAGTCAAACCAAACATGCTATTAACTGATTGAAAGAATTTGAATAAGATTTCATATTTTCAATATATAAGGGTTCGAATTCCCTTTTTACTAATTATCTTGCTTGGTGGTCATCCATTCTCAAAAAAATCCCTTCACATACAGAGACTAGTTGAGTTGCTTTTACTGACGTCCTAATCCATAATTTTGAAGTAACCTATTTTTATTACTATTTTTATTAAAAAAAGGTTATGTACCATAAAATTGTTTTTAGCTGGTTGCCTCCTATAAATTTATAATTATTATAATGCCTTGAATATATTTTAGAATTATCAATACAAATTAACTAATTACTAATGAATGAAATGCACATTAATAAATTATATAAAAGATATATAATTTACCACAACAATTATTCCATGCAAATATATATTATACCACAGAACCAATTTGGTATTGTAGAGTTTCGAACTGGCAAAGAATAATTGAATTCTCATGTCAGTGATCAAAAATTAACAATAGGCTAAATAAAAATAGAGTAGTTTGAAAATTGAAATATCCAGAGTTCTCGTAATGGAGGACTAAGTCGCTGATTGACTTTTCTGGAAAACAAGAATTTGGAATTTCCGTGGGGCAACACGTTAACGATTATAACTGAGATGACTTTGCTAAACATGAAAACAGAAACGTTTACAGATAATCAATATTTATACGAGAAATTATTACTTGTTTTTAAAGTAAGTAAAATAAATATATATTTTAAAAAATATTGTCGTTGTTAATTTTAAAAAAATTTATATAAATTTTATATCTATAACTTAACATAAATAATAAAATACTCTTTGAAATATACATATATTATGCTTAGAAACATGAAATAATTTCATGTACATACGTTTGATACGAATGATTGCTGGTGTCCGGTGTTGACCACTCAGGAGTTGACTTGACTTTTTCTATGACTCATTATTGCTGTTGCCGCTTTTATTGTTGGATTTGAAGTTACCCACAATGATTAAAGTATAACTAAAGCTTTGCTTATGTCATTAGGATGACTGAATTGAAAGAATTGAGCTGTGTCTTTCGATTGATAGTGGTTCTTCATTGATGACATTTACTAATTCTGGTGTAACCCCAACTTAATCGTAAAATAACATATTTATGTCTTAAATTTATTTTCAACCAAAGAAAAAGCTCTTCGTAGAAGAAAGAAAGCCTTTCTTTTAGTTGAATTGTATTAGCTTGGATTCCACGCAGAAGTGGTGGCAGTTAAATTTGAAGGGTAACCCGGGATTGGTCCAGCGGTAGATGAGCCAGTGATGTGCTAGCAAACACACGATCACATGTTGGAATTTTAATTATGTCAATTACTTGAAGTAAGACTATAAAAAATATTCTTATAAATTTTGATATAGATAGCCTGTCTTTAAACGTACCAAAAAAATAAATTAATTGATATGCGTGTAAATTGATTGAAATAACATCTGACTACAATATATATATATATATATATATATATATATATGTAAGAGTTCTTCAACTTATCCTCCACATAAAATATCTTTTCTCTTTAACTGCGTTAAAGAAATCTTCTAGTTCGACTTCTACCCCTAGTTAAACTGCTTAGTGGCTAGGCAAGATTATTCTCTCTTTTCATTTACTTAGTGCATGTTTAATCTATTGAAAAGAAAAGGAATAAAATAAAATATATAAAATATTTAAAATTAAAATATTAGAAAACTTTCATTTTTATTTTATTTTATTCTTTTTCGTCTAATCAAATATACACTTATAGTATTTCTTACTTTTTATTTGTCAAAACGGCATTGTTATCCATTTTTTCTCTCTCTTTTTTTTAATATCCCCTGTTTCTTATCACCCTTCTCTTTTTATTTTTTATTTTCTTTTTAAATTTTCCTTACGCAATGAAACATTTCAAGAAACAAAATTAGGAAAACAATATTTTTTTCTTTTTCTTTTTTAAAATCACAGAAAAGACACCTAAGGATTATTAAAATGGGAACAAAAATTATTTGCATTATTTTGGAAAAAGAAATTAGTTCTCGAGAAATTTTTATTAAGAAATATTTTTTGGTGTTATTATTAACAAATATTTAACTAAATTTGAAAAACACCCAAATGAAATACGGAGGGGTATTCACGGTTCATAATTTATTCCATTTTTTTTATCCTTGAAATATCTCTTTTGCATTAAAATCATTTTTGAAATTCCATTTTTTATAGCATTTGTTCAAGTCTTTGTAGCCAAGTTGGTCTAGTTAATCGATAGAGTCACCAATAGAGGTTTTTTTTTTTTTTTGAGTCTTCCCAATAGAGGTTCGCAGAACCTTTAAATCATCAAAGATAAAAGTCATGGATGCTCCACCAATAAGTGCAATCCCATAAATCTTCGCAAATACTAAGTCATCTCTAGTCTATACAAAAGCACTCAATAACCTAATATTCTACCTACCACAGATACGGCCTACAAAGTACATTTAGTTTATAGCATCATGTTAAATTTCGGATTAATGATAAATATTTAATATCTTAGAAGCTAAACAGCCTGTTATACTTTCTTGTTGATTATGTCAATAGCATAGATGTGTCTAACCATGTAAAATGGATATTAGTCTGAACTTGAAACCTTCTAATAGCCTATTTTTCTTTTCCTCAGTTCCACAACAATTAGTTAGAATGTAAAATGGCAGACCGGTTCAGCACTATTAGAAGTACTTCACTCCAAAGATGGTGAAAATTTCCGATGCCAATGCTTTCCCTCTATAACTTCTATGGTGTATACAAATCATGCAACATTGTATATCCACCAAGAATTGATTAACCAGGCCTTCCTTTTCTTCTTTAAAATTGTACCATGAATCTACCAACTAAATATATATATTAAACATTCAATTAGTTCTCATTTTCTTTTATATTTATGGCTGCGTCCTGGTGGTTGCTGATTTGCTTCAAGCCATAGTTTCGATAAGGATTAACTTTTCATAGCCTAGTGTCATGACATTTTGTTCCCAAGTGAATCTGAACTATATCTAAGCCATAGGCATCTGGTAGCTTTTTCAAGAGACAATTTCAGCTGGACTCTTTTCATGAATTCCTTTTAACCATCAAAAGTTACCAAACTATAACAGCCATTAGTAGTTGACCACCCAAGAATTTCTTCAGCTCTGTGCACTCTTTCCCTGTCACGTGTTATGACCTTCTGGTGTGAAGCGAAGGAGGGCACTCGGGAAGTTATAACTTCAAGGTGCTTCTCCCCAGCTGGAAACTATACATTACAGACAACTAGAGTAGAAAGTGAGGGATCAGAGGCTCCAGTAATATCAGCACCTTTACTTTTAACATGCAGCAGATAATCAACAGCTTTTTCAGTAATAACCTCACCAGGGATCAATACTGGTATGCCCGGTGGGTATGGACATATAAGCTCCCCTGAAACCTCACCGAGGCTCTCTCTTATTGTCACTTTCTTTTTACTTGTGAAAAAGGCATCTCTTGGGATCAAACTCATGATTATATCATCAAAGGGTGCTTGACCAGTAAGCACCCTCTCTTCAGGTTGCTGAATGGATGCATATGTTGTAGCTAGATGCTTTATTCCCAATACAAGCCTTTGGACATGGTCCCTACAAGTTCCAAGATTAAGTGCAAAAGTAATGGATTGATTCCCAACAAGTTCACAGACGATTCCATAATCCCTGTATAAGATTTCGTCTGCTTCATAACCAGATAATCCAAGCTGCCAAAAACCTATGGTAAGCCGCAATGGATCAATGGCAGGAAAGGTTGGAAAGCTTGAATTCTCGAGCACTGAGATACCCGGGATGCGTTTTAGCAGGTATTTTGCTTCATAAGCTAATTCTATTGCTTGATTGAAAACATTATCAGGGCTTTCACTAAGTTGAGCTCTAGCAGCATCTAGGGATGCCAAAAGGAGATAACTAGGGCTTGTGGTTTGAAGAGTTTGGAGACATCTAGAAATTTTTTCTTTATCTACGATATTACCTGACGTGTGTAACATAGATGACTGAGTAAGAGAGCACAGAACTTTGTGAGTGGACTGTACAGTCAGATCAGCCCCTTGCTGGAGGGCCGAGTTAGGCAGTTTAGAATGAAATCCTAGATGTGCACCATGAGCTTCATCAACGATCAAAGGAATTTTACGAGCATGACACAACTCAGAAATCTCACTCAAGCTGCTGCAAATACCATGATAAGTAGGAGAAGTGATGAAAACTGCTGCTGGTTTTTTACCTTCTCTTTCTAATTCCTTGATAGCTTTCAATACCTGTAACAGCACCCAGCCATTCCACCCACAGAAAAAATTGTGTACAAGATTAGACAATATTACAGGAAGATACTATTAATATTGAGGAAATTAATTGTTTATTAGAACAGAAGCTCATCTTCTGTGTAAGAATTAAAAAAATCTATTTAGATTGCTTTTTGAATGAATCTGACAATTCTGTTCACATCAACTGCTAGCATGCCAACTTTTTTTATCAGCAAAATTTTCATAAAGGTTAGCACAGGAAACTCATGTTAGAGATCAAAGAAGAAAACGAACATTGCCATCAGTATGATAGTGTATAATATCTGAATCACCTGTAATGGAGTGACACCACCAGCGATGTCCCATTCATTCTTATAGTCAGGAATGATGTACTTAGGCTCTGCACCAGATAATACCATAGCAGAAATGGCTGATAAATGAGAATTCCTTGGAAGAATCAGAAATTCTCCAGGTGAACAGGTTGCCATTATGGCTGCCTGGATTCCACAGGTAGTACCTCCAACAAGAAACCATGTCTGTGACGATCCAAATAGTTTGGCTGCTTCTGTCTGTGCTTCTAATATGGGCCCCTGAGGACAAAAGAGGTTGTCAAGCTCTGGAAGCGCAGGCAAATCATGAACAAATGGTCTTAACCCAATGAGCCGAGTCAATGAAGTTGGAGCAGCATGCCCTCTGTTATGACCAGGGAAGTGAAAACTGGCCATATTTTGTTCAGCTGAGGCTTGCAATGCACTGACTAGAGGAGGTAGGCCATTTTGCTGAAGTACTGGAGGGTTGCTGCTTAAAATATGGTCATCTGTGGTTGATCCAGCGGTCACTCTCCCAATGCTCTCATCTTGTTCATATGCTGGCCGTGCAATGCTTCTTCCTGCCAGACATGTTAAAGATTAGGGGGACTAAGAAATTTTACTGCCTAACAAAGTCCGATGTAGTGAAGGAACATTTAGCTCTTCTACATTCTACCAGATGAAGGGGTCAGAATGAGGAAGTATGAATGGATAAATATTTCATTTAAATCAGGTTTGATTAGTCTTATTACCCCAATTAACCACTTTTAAGCTTTCGATTCTTCTCGACAGCAAAAATTACAATACCAAATCAAATCCTAGCAAATGTATCGAAAAAGATGATATTTGCACGAATCTTCCTGACTGAGGTTAGAAAGCCTGATCATTTACTGCAAATGCACATCCAAACTAGTTCATAAACAAGCACCCCCTCCCATTCTTTAGTATATCAAGAACAACACTTGTTTAAGTGCGTCAATCTTCAAACTTCCACTAAAATCCTATCTATCGTTAAATATGGCAGTTCCCATCAAATCATTCCCAAGTATGAGTTTCATAATTTTTTTTCTTTTGGGTTTTGTTCTGAAGCAATTTAAATTCAGAGATACAAATCCGATGATTGAAATTCAAACATTCCACTGACTGAGACCTCAACAAATGAGTGTGGACAATTGAGTAGAGTGAGAGTTGCGAACCTCACCGGAGAGAACCGAAGGCGAAGTGTTGGCCCTGGGAAAGAAGCCCTGGAACTCAAGTTGCTGGCAGAATGAGAATGAAAAGCCTGCAAAAGAAAGAATGAAGATATAAGAAGTGGAGCACATAGCACTGAGAGATTCAGGTGTGGCTGCTTACGGACAAACGGAAAAGCAGAAACCATTGTGGGGCTTTGGAATTGGAAGGGAAAGAGATGGACGCAGACACCGACACACACCAATACATCGTTAAATTATCCTTCCAACCGCAGGTTTCTAGGGTAACTTTATTCATATTACATTGAATTTTTTTTTTTTAAACGAGTAAATTTCCCTTTTATCCTTCGAAGATAGAAAGGGTCAGTATTTAGGCTGTCATCGAGATTACATTGAAGAAATTAATGATTATTTTGTATAAAAAAAATTAAATTAATGATATTTTTTAATTATTAAAAAATTAAATTAATGATATTTTTTAATTATTAAAAAATTAAAATAAAATTAATATATTTTAATGATTAAAATAATAATATTTTTAAATTTTAAAAATTAAATTAATGATAAATAATTTTAAAAAATTAAAATAATAATACTTATGTTTTTAAGAATTCTTTTCACTTTATTTTTACGTTAATTATTTGTAATAATTCACATTTAGATTAATCTTAATATATTATTAAAATATTATTTTTACTTAAATATTTTTTAAGTAATTTATTATTAATATAAGTAACTTAATTTATTTTTTTGACAGAAATTTTAATTTATTATTAATATAATTTTTTTATAATATTATTTAATTATATATTAACGCATAATAAAGAAAATAATTATCATTGATAAGCATGTCAAAAAAAGAATTATCATAGGCAATAATCTGACGGTGGCTCAGGAAAACACTCAACCCTAGTCCAACCCAGGCTCTTGGTGTTGGTGGTGATTTGGTGGGAAATTGGAATCGGATCGTGGAATGGACCCCACCCTGTGGAGAAAGGGATAAAACATCGTAAGGTTCATCACATAGGAATAAGAATTGGGATAGAGCGGTGTGAAAGTGGGAGAGAGACACGACACAAACACGAACATGAACAACAGCATGATGACGATGATGGCCTCCCACTCCAATTCCATGACAGTTGGAGTTGGTTCCCTCACATTCACAACTTGCCCATCAAGTAGAACTAGGAGCTGTTGCAGTCAAGTTCACGCTCACGTTCTTGCGAGTCCAAATGCAAAATCCAGAGGCATCTTTTCTCTCAGTCTCAGGCTGTCCAGGTCCGGGCAAATTACTTCACTTGTTTCGTGTGGCTCACTTATTTTGCTTTCATACTTTCATGTTTTCCCTTGCAGCTCAAGTATTCCCTCTAATCCCACTGGGGCGCCTCTCAGACGTCTCAATTCGTCAATTTCAGCTCTTAATTCAGGTGATTTTAGGACCCATTTTCCTTTGAAACATGTGGATGGATGGGTCGATGGAGAGTTTTAAGTAGAGAAAATGGGCAGTGTACCAACTTCCGAGTCATAGTCATGTGCTTTTCATCCAAAATTTCACCCCTCCCAAGTCCCAACTACATATTCAACTCTTTGCGTTTGCGCTTTACTATCTTTTCTTGTATACCCATTTTTGCAGTGTGAGACTGTGAGTTTTGACTAGTTCTTCACTAGTACCATGTTCTTGTCTTGTAGGTTTAGAAGCATCAATTGCGGATTCCAACGAAAATTCAGAGACCTTGAAAAATGCCAAAATAGTTGTAGAATCCGGAGAAGAAAATAAGTTACAAGTGAGCACGCAGCAAAAACTGATTCCAACTTAGAATTGCTGTTCTGGCCCTTACGGGAAATTATGTGATGTTTCTATCTGTTGTCAGAACTTGGTATCCCAAATTATATCTTCATTGCTTCTGTGTTTCTCTTCTTTCAAAATAAACCAAAGGATGAAGTTTTATTCTCTCTTGCCTCTACCTACAGAACTGTCATTGCTTTTCTCCTATATAGTATAAACTGTATAACGATGAAGATGCTGTGTTTTAAATGGTGTATATAGAATTATAAATTCTTCAACTTGATAGGACTCAATTCATATTTTTTCTGGCTTTGATGAGCTTTCAGTTTCAAGGCTGAAATATGATTTGATGTGCTGATGCAGAATTTTTTATACTTAAGAGTTATTGATTTTACTGATCGAGTTTATCAATCAAAATTGATAACCTTGAAGTACTAGGCTCAACTTAAACCTTTAGCAGTCTGTATGCCCAATTGATCAGGCTAAGTCTTCCCAGGTGTTATTTAGTTTGCAATTGTATCTATCATTATGTACTCCATCATATTTCATTTTGTTTATGCAAACAGGTCAAGATTGAAGCTAATGTTGCTATACACATCTATATTAATTGTTATCCAGACACTGCAACCAGTATACTGTATACCATGGAACCTGCTGCTTCAAATATACACAAAATATGGCTAGACTATATGACTATAACAAGCCTTTTCCTGTGCCCTTTCTCCTCCCCCTTTTTATCATGTACTATGCTTACTGAAATGTTTGATAAATTATTGCATTATGTTGATTTTATGCTTTCATTTGCTTGTACCCTGCTGTATTTGGGCTTGATGTTGTTATTGTATGGCTTAACTGGCAGCTAAGAGTGGACTTGACTGGTGATCAAACACAAAAGGTATTTGATCAGATCCTCACAAACTTGGCTCGTACTGCACCACCAATTCCTGGATTTCGCAGACAAAAAGGAGGTAAGAAGCTGCAATACTGATTAAAATTGATAGCATACACTTTCATACACGGGACATATCTGCCAGTTGGTGCATTTTTCTCTTTCATGACCAATTTATGATTCATATGTTGCAACACATGCCAAGACCATGCATGGACTTGGCATTTGGCATTTGCTGCAACATTGCTCTCCCCTTCAGAAATCCTTATCCTCAAGAGTTGTTTGAGCATGAGGTATCACCCCCAGCATTCCAGACTTAATAAAAAGCGATAACCATCGTTACTCAAAAGTTAGGGTAGTTGCATTCTAAAGCTCCATTTGTCAGCTGCTTATGCACTCAATCCAAAATATCAAGGTCCGTGTCCTTCCAATACTTGGCCAAATAGTGACCTTTTTTTGTTTGCATCTCGTATTTTCTTAATCAACAAAGGCTCAGGTTGTCAAATGGCCAACATATCCTTGGCTAAAGTGGTCTTGGCCTTGGTTTTGGCTTGGGTGCTTTACCTAGGTAAGCTGTTAGATGCCCATCCCATTTTAAGACATTTGCTGTATATTATAGTGAGAAAATCCAAATCCAACTTGTGGGATTTCTCTGCAAACCTTAGGACCTCAACCTCCAGTCATTTGACCCTCTCCTCTAGAGTTGTCATTTGTCTCGGACACCAAATGATGCAAATGCAATCAATGCTTAGAAAAACAAGAAAAGTAAGGAAACTAGACTTGCATTTTAGTATTTTACTCTTCAACAATTACATCAAGGGACTGCTGCCTATTTAAATTTAATATCTGCTTATTGGCAAAGATAACCAAAAGGTAAAAAGTATAACAACTAATCTACGAATTCAAAAGAACTTGCAGCTAATCCATTTCAAGATTGCACATAGCTAAACCAAACAGATTCCTTGCTAAGCCAAATAACGTGGATTGGCTACATGGGCTTGCCATGCATGGCAACATCATATGATGAACATTGTTTTTCTTTTTACCTTCTGCAGTAGCATGAAATTTTCTCTCACTGTATCATCCTTGTCAATTTTTTTCCAAATTGTTTTATGTTGAACCAAGCTTCGAAATTAATATGTAAACTACATGAAAGATGTTATGCAATCACAAAATTGTATCATTTTTTCTTTTGGTAGTGACAAAATTATATCATTTAAGTGCTCATTTTTGGCCCATACTCTCTCAGAAATCTCAAGACCAAAAGAAGTAATGCAGAAACTTGAGTCCCAGCAAACCTCACTGAAATACTGTTCTATATGATGTGCAGAAAAGTGACATGATTTTATATTGTTCTGTAGCCCGTGAATTTTATATCAAATATTCAATCGCTGACACTTGACAGCACATCATATGAGGCTTAACTATTTTTTAATAGGATTTCTCGATCAAATTTTTATTAATGTATTGCCATTGATGTGATTTTACATGTGATCCATTCTCCAGTTCATAATTCAGTATATATTTCAGCAGCATATGAACTTGCAATTCATGAATGTTAACCATATTACATTGTGCATGTGATGTGAGAACTGCTCCAGGAAAAACATCCAAGGTGCGTGACTTCCAATCCAGTTTTTATATTAATTATTATTTGGTATCTTTTTTAAATCTATAAATTATTCAATCATTCTTCTGTGAATATAGTCAATAGCATCAATATAATTAGAATGTAAATGTTGATCACTTGGATGGTGAATTTTTTCTATCAATTCTTGCTCTCTTGTAATAAGTTATCTCTAAAAAATATTTTGACAAGCAAAACATTGATGCCCTCTGAAGTAGAGCCTTTGGTAGAAATTCAAGCAAACATCAATAGATCATTATCATGTATGCTTTACTCTTCTTGAAGATGACTTGGTTCGGATATCCATACAGGTCCCAAACAGCTTCCTAATACGGATGCTTGGTGAAGACCGTGTCACTAAGTTTGTAATACAAGAAATACTCAATTCTACCATGGCTGATTATGTGAGAAAGGCAAGTGATTTTTATACTGCATATGTGGCTGACATAGATATAAACTTACATTTCCAGCTATGATGACCCAATACCAGGAAAACGTTGACGTGGAGGACAGGAAGATAAGCACTACTCAAACGGCAGAAGAACTCAAACAATTTTTCACACCAGGAAATGCATTTGGCTTCAATGTTATAGTTGAGCATGAAAATCCATAAAGTTATAGTTAAATTGTTTTATGAAGGATCAAATTATTGAGCTTAACCAAAATAACAGTTGGAGCAACAACATTCTGTCTCACTCAATGATATACAGCTTAAAGAATTATTTTTAGAGTGATATATTAGCCTTTGAAGTCTCTTATATAGCCTTTTTTTTGGGCATATACACCAGCCTTATTTCGGTTACAAGGTGACTTGACAATGACGACATTGAGAAATATGGATCACCTTAGAACTTCCCAATGGGATTTGCCCTATGTGTCGAGGAATTGGAAGTTGCAACTGCAGTCATCCTTGTCAGGCAAAAGGTTGGATAGCCACTGGTAGTAATCTATATGGGAAGGTTACTTATTTCAACCTTGGTTGGAACAGAAAAATCACAGTCAATATAGAAAGCCAAATTGTTTGGTCTTTTGAATGTGAACACTGTGAGGACAATTGAACTCACAAGTAACAAGTGGGTACAATCTCCTAAGCACGTGAGCTGGACATATATGGACTTAAAGAAGCTTCTCATATGGTCCAATGATGGAATCACGAAGGTTGGAGTACAGAGCAAAGAGAGAGTACTGCCGTAGATTTTGCACTTCATACCAAGAATTAAGAGAATCAAGATTCTTGTCTGTCCCTGAGAACGTCAACTGTATGCCTATGTTGCAGGCAGTCCCACCATTGTTTTGACACTTGGTGTTTGACACTGCACAGTCTTGATTGTTCAGGCAAACGCTTCCACTGGAACATGCATCACAACCGAAACTCTTCCAATACAAATTTTGAAGGGTTCCCTCACTAAATTCAAGTACCTGAAAATCAATCAATATCCAAGTTCAAAATTACATTCCTAGAGGTGTCCCGGAAGAAAACTGCTTTCCTAGAGAAGCACAACTTGAGCTCGTCAAATGTGTTTACCAGAGTGAAACTAGTAATTGTGTGACTGTTGTCAGCCAACATAATTGGCAGTGACCTTGCTGCATATTTCTGTCCAGCAAATGCAACCATATATCCTCCAGATTTGGCCTGATGAACTCACAAAATTAATAGAGAACAGACAACCAAAATTTTGCCAAAAAATTTGTGTTTGACTGCAGCAGTGTTGCATAACAAAGCAGAAACAATTCTCCAAACGGAAGGATGCATATTATTAAAACTTCAAGGTTAGCATTACCTTTCTTCCCAGCTGCGGAAATCATAGGCAAGTAACTTTTTTTTGTTACATCATATCAGAGCAATTGCAAGTTCACGTAGATATATAATAGTTTAAGTATATACATATTAATCAGAAATATGGGCACAAATGAGCAGTCAAAAGGGCAGCTTGAAGAATCCTCATGTTTAAATTAAACAGAATGTTCAGATTAACTTTCTCTTGGTTTAAACATTGCTTTTGGGGATTGGCATTAAACAGAACATTATGTGCATAGTTTTACGATTACATTTACAGCATTTATCAATAGACTCTTGAGCATTCTTAGAAACCAAAACCAATATATTTTGCAAATTGTTCTGCATTTCTTCTGACTTATGCCGAGGAATGTTATAATATTATTAACACATGAAATTTTGCTTAGTTAGCAGACAGTCTCCATAACAAGAAGTGCTATCAATTAATATACATGATGTCATTATCTAATGTAATGCCCCAAGACTGACATTTAGGAGAGAAATTGATAATAAAAGGAAGGAACAAGAAAAGAAAAAGGAAAGTCTAAAGCCAAAAATGTTAAACCAAGTCAAATACCAAACATACCATTCTCATATGCATAAACAATATAGATGGTTAATTGATAAACTGAGTCTTGCTGAGAAAGTATTCGCTTTTGAATTATGTAAACATATAATCACATACCGTGTCAAAGGTGCTCCTATTAACGGTAAGCAGGGAGATCTCGTCGACCTTTGGCCTAAACACAGCAAGTTGTGCACCTTTGCTTTTGAGGTCGAGGCGCCGGTCACAGGGTGAAAGCTGTGGACCATTATCCAGGGAGAAAGAGTCCTTGTCCGAAAATGCAATACCGAAGGTAAAACCATCTCCTCTCCGAACTTTAGCATCAAGGCATGGACTATAAACATCATTTGTATCTGCTGCATCTGCTACGAACATAGCCATCACAGCAACGACCATCACCCTTGTCACGAAGGCTACTTTCCTCGTCTTGGTCATGGCCAAAACTTCTTCCTCCATCCCCATATTCTTCAACGGAGTAATCATTTTCTGTGCAAAACCAGAGGGGAAGAATAAAACTGGTTTGAAAAAAGAATTGCCACCAAAAAACTGATTTTTTTTTTTTGTCAACATGGATGTAGGACAGAAAAGAACAATCTTTGCGGTGATAGAAACAAGGTGGTGTCAACGTTTGCGTTTCATTAAGAATAAAAAAAGAAAGCCTTACGTGCGTGGGTTAAGGATCTGCACGTAGCACATTGATCCAGGAATATAGATAAATATGTATATAATATCATAGATTAAACAAGAATAATGGAAAGATGCATTAAAATTAAAAAAAAAACACAAATTTGAGCGTAAAGAAAACAATTACGTAGAAAACAAGGAGCTTAATTTATTAATTGTTCAACAAACTAATCCAAAATAAAAATATGCAGAGAAAGAAGATTGAAAGCATAGTAGGAAATGATCTCCATACATGGGAAAAAGGCCTCCAAATAGAGGAGCTTTATGAATCTCAAGAAGATTAAAGAGATTCAGGTTAAGCGCTAGGTTTGTTGTCTTTGTGATTCCGAGACATGGAAAAAGGTAAACTGATCCAGGAGGGACGGTGGCAACGTTGTTTCAGAAGCGGTTATGGAAGTTGGCATTTTCGAGATATTAAAAATTGAAAATTGAAAAATCATTTTTTGCCGCTGGGAAATGCCACTTTCTAGGGGGATGGCCAAAACAAATATTACCGGGCTCTGTCAACAGGAAAATGGGGCAAGAAGATACATAAATTTAGAGAATGTAAAAAATTGTTATTATTTACTAATTGGCCATACAAAACTCATTAAATAAAATTTCATTTTATGCTTCAATTAGGGCCTTTATAAAGACAAAGACCTTGATTAGTTGGTTCGAAAATTTAAGTTTGACTTAGGTCAATAGAAATGTTTTTTTATGGATAATTGCAATAACTATTTGAAATATCAAACATATTTGATGATATATCTAAGTCATGATTAAATAATAGCATAAAAAATTTTATACAAATAATAAATTAAAATTAAACTCAGATAAGAATTTCAAAAGACTTTGTAATACACAATTTGTAAGTTACACATGCCCTGGCCATTTCTACCTTTAAGATTTACTCCAAAAAAAAAAAATCATTATACTACTTCTACTAGTTCCCATACTCACTTCTCAAAAGCTCCTTTGATGTCATTATCTAGTTTTAACTATGCAAATCAGCAACCAAGGCTGGTTGGTTTATCTGGTTAAAGAAATTCAAATAAGACTGTACTTAAATTGTAAGTCTTGTAGTAACTTATGCTTATTAACATTTTTCTTATTTAAAAAAAAATCTATGCATGTTCCTTTTTACTAAGTTAAGAAAAAAGTAATATTATACAGTTAGAAAAAATAATCATAATTTTTTTATAAAATTTTAATAAATTTAAAAATAATTATTAGATGAAATGAAATGTGATAACGATCACTCACCTTTTCAAGTGTCAAATTATTGTAAAAAATTCTAACAAAAAATTATAGTTATATAGCATTTTTCTTAAAAAAAAATTCAATATGTTACTTCATCTATTATGCTTGTCTGTCCTACTTATGGATTGGATGATGAAGAATTTTTCTTTTAACCTTAACTATTACGATATCATAAATTTGAAAATAATTCAATCATGAAGGAAAGAACAAGCATTGATTTTTTTTTTGTTGAAATTTTAAACTAGCTAATGGTGACCACTTCTATGTTTGGATAAAAAGGATTCTTGTCATACTTACTTACAGTTTGTTGACGATTTCTTTTGTCTAATGCTCTTCATAATCATATAAATTAAAATGGAAGTCTTTATTCTTGAATACTGGTTTGAATTTTCGAACACACACAAGTAGAAAGAAACTATTAAATACATATCCATTTTTGTGTATCTGTCGCTACCATTCGACCTTTTTGACTCAACAGTTCCATTTCCATCTTTGTCAGTTTCGCTTTCCTCTGGTAAAAATGAGAGACTTGGCATTTCATACCCAAATACTGAAATCGAAGATGGAAACAACCAGGGAAGGTGAGATGATGGATGATCAGCAGGACAAGCCTTCCTTCTTCACAATCATCAAGGAACGCCTCAACACCGAGCACATGGTGATTGTTTTGTTTATACTTTTTCCCCATTGATCTCATGCTACTTTTTCTTTTCTTTTCTATTCTAGTGAGAAATACTTGCCTTTCTTTGGATGCTAAGAAACTAGATTAAAAGCAGTATTTTTAACATTAGCATTCTTGTTATAAATATATATATCGTTCTGTTTATTGAACATAGCTTTTGGTGAAGCCACCATGGGCTTTATTTCATAATCTACCTGAACTCTTCATCAGCAATCTCGTTGATAAGGATTGGGATTTGGGTCTATAGGGCACAAAATGATTATTCCATCCATGACCAAACACAAAGGAGGTAGCTTTTATGGTCATACTTGTTTGTGCCATCCCATTAGCCTCTACCTCTGCATTTTGTGTTGTGTACTGTGAGTTTATATAAAATATGCAGATGGACAGGTAGTAGAAATTGAACTTGGTCGCTTTTGTTATTCATCAAAGAAATAAATGATCTTGTGATTAAGCAATGGGTCCTCCGTTAAATGAATAGTAATATGGTCAGTTTTTCTTTTTTTTTTTTCAAAAAAAAATCATATGTTCTTGGTTGGTATAGATTATCAGTTGAAGAACTGATGTTGCATCAATGAATTGGGTTTTTGAAAACCAAATATGTCGTCCATGTATATTTTCACTAAACAGATAATTTTGTACAGAATTATTGTCCTCCTTCTTTGAACTCCAGAAGTTACCCATGTTTCCTGTCTGATATTTGCCAGATGTGGACTGATATTTGCAGTCATCCATTGTTTAATTTAATTAGATTATGTTTGTAACTTCTCCGTGTGTGTTTGTATTCCATTCCCTTCTCAATCTATGTGGGTGACATTGGATTGCTAATTTTGCATTAGCACCAGCTTTGCTGGATTCAGTCTAAACACCCCCCCCCCCCCAAATATGTGGCCACAATGTTGAAAGGAACCAAAGTTGTGATCATAACCACAACCACCTCTTTACATATTCTGTTTCTGATCATATACTGTGATGACCTTTCAATTTGTAATACAATCTGCAGATTAGTGGTTTATGCATTTAAGTGAACTTTAAATTTTCATTTGTTACCTAACTGGAATACTGTGGGCTTGGAGCATCAATTTCAAAGTCTGCAGCTTTATTGTTTTCTCCTAAGTAATGCATCATTTAACATTTATCTAAGCATTTCCTGGACTAAGTATCACGAATACAAAAGGACCAACTATGTAAGGAATGCCTTCAATTGTGTAATAGTTTAAGTGGTGTCACTGTCCTCATCTTTCACAGCCAAGCTGATTTAATATTGTTGCTCCTGTATGTTACACGTGGCATACAGATTTCAAACCTAGTGTTCTTTGCCATAACTTGCAGAGAATCCCACCGAAGTTCTAAAGTATCTAGGTGAAGATTTCTCAAGTAATGCAGTTCTTATAGGTCCTTCTGGCGACCAGTGGCAAGTAACTATTATCAAGAAAGGAAATGACATATATATGCAGCAGGGTTGGCCATAATTTTTGACAGACAGCTTAGTAATGGTTGATGAGTTCTTGCTTTTTACATATGATGGAGAGAATCGCTTCCGGGTGCAAATCTTTAGTAAGAATGGATGTGAGAAGCTATGCTTTATCAAGAGAAGACAGTTAGAAGCTGCCACTCTGAGTTTGGTGGGGACAAAGAAGGGTAGAGGTAGGCCAAGAAAAACTTATGCCGGTTCCTGTTACCCCCCATGAATCGAAGTCTTGTCAAAAAGGTAAAAAAATGGTTTCTCAAACATACACATACATGTATGCACATATGTGGTTACAACTTCTGAACTTCATAAACTGACAAGTTAGATTGACCAAATGTTTTGAAATGAAGAACATGAAAACAGCATCAAAAGATTTGGCTCCCCAGCCCCTAAAAAATATTTCATATCTTAAACTTTTGGTTTCTTGTATGTAAACAGAACTGCCTAGCATCAACAAAGGCTCACTTCCTAAGGATTCCCTTTCAAAGCCTCAGATTTCAACTGAAATTGAAAGATCAAGTTCTTGCAATTTGGCCGAGTGTTTTACCTCCGACAATCCTTATTTAAAGCGACCCATGACAAAATCTAGTGTGGAAAAAGGATTTATATTGGTAAATATGAAATTTTTTCTTAGCATTAGTATTTAGTGCATGCTAATCCTCATGAAATATCAACAGGAACAGAGAAAAAACATGAAGCTGTGTAGTCTTTTAACATCATGCCAACATCCTTTATTCATTTTTATTTATTTTTTATTTAGCCAATCTCATAGGCTTTCATTGTTATATACTTAAATACTTAACTGCCACATTTTTATGATGGTCTAATATTAAAATTTGTCAATGCTGTACTCTATATGGACATTATACTCAATTTTTGGAGGCAGCAATTTCTTCATGGTTTCACAAGTTTGGATCTATAGGAAATGACAAACATTTTTCTTGATTCAAATGTCAGCTGTGGGATGTATTTTTCAGAGTGCCAAGAAATTGTTCATTCAGAATGCAGAATAATCTGACACAAATTGGGGTTATCATGTATGCCGCCCATCCCTATTGACTTTGCCAGAAAGTATCTTCCTCGAGCCGTGAAAATGATCATCCTTCAGAATTCGGAAGGAAAATATTGGAAATTGACTTGCATTCACGGTCAAAATCAAAAGTACACCACGTTTTCAAAAGGATGGGGAACCTTCGTTCGTGATAATAAGCTCAAGATAGGTGAGACTTGCATATTTGAACTTGCAGGCAGAAACCATATGAGGGTCCACATATTCAGATGTGCACCAAATTAGTTTGAATCCAGTGTATGACAAAGCTGAGCCTTATCTCATCTATTGCATGCTAGTGATCTCAGCATGTAGAAACTGTCACAGCATGGTGTATTATCTTATCTCCCATAGAAGCTCCCTTGAACATTATCAATTATCTTTAAGCAATTAGTTATTCTCTACTACTTACATTTGGCTGATATATAACAAGGCCTACAAGAAAAACAACAAACCTAAGCTCTCTGTTCTGTAATCTCTTATGTCTACCAATATATCATTGCGTTCTTCTACCAAACAAAGCCACATCTCCTGGGTGTAAAATTTTGTAAATTGTTGTCATAAAGAATTACACTACACTACCCTACAGCACAACTTGACAAATAAATGTATAAAGTATGTTAATCATGTATTTCCTTGCTGTCTGCAATTGGAGGATGAATAGTTAATTGTATTCTAGTACTTAGACTTTTCTTCAGTAAGTGCACCTGCTGAGTTAGACTTATGATACAGATTTTTCTTTTTTTTGGTCCCCCACCTTTTCTAGTGGTTAATAACTTTTGACAACGTAAGCAATGACATGTAAAATGGATGAATTGTGTGCTTTAGATTGTGTCCTTTTTAGAACAAAAACAGAGCCAGAGACCTTTCAATCTTTAAAATATTTTTTTTAAATGGACAAACTTAAAGAATAGAAAATCACAAACAACAATAAAATGCAAAATGAATTAACCCAAACATTCAGTAAGTTAACTTAAAATAGTAAGTAAGTTAATTGACAAAAATTTTAAATAAACTCAGACAAAGAAGAGTTGAAGCAGAAGTATTTTTTTTAAATGATTTTTTTTAACTTTTACTTTCTTTTAAAATTGCTTCTAAATAAATGTATAGAGATATTTTTTAAAAAAATAAAATAATTTTTTTAAAAAATAATTTTATTTTAAAAAAATAAATTTATTTTAAAAAATAAATTTATTCAAACACACTCTTGGTCAAGCATATAACACAATTCGAGTTACGTGTGGTAGTGTAGCTTGAAGGGGCTTGACTCTTAAAATTTTTAGGATAAAATAGACTTTTAAAATTTATTCTAATTTCAAATTATTTTTGAATTATTTTTTATTTTACTAAATCTCCTAAAATTTAGTTTAACTAAAAAAGATAATTTTATTATTAAATAAAATATAAGTCACGTTCACATATATATCACATGACCATTCAATTAAAAAATTTTATAAAATAAAATATAATTTATACCTCTGAAATTTACCGTAATATAAAATTACTTTATAAAATTTTTTCTTGTGTCTCGTTAAGTTCTTAAAATTTGGTGTAACTTAAAATTGTATGTTAATATTTGTTTTATTTATTAGAAAAATTAAAAATTTTAAATTAAACTAAAGTTCAAAAAATTTAGTGAGATAAAAAAAATTTAAAAAATAATTTGATATTGAGATAAATTTTTAGGATATAAATTATATTTTATCTAATCTTTTAAAAAGTTTATTTTTTAAAATAAAAAAATTAACTTGACCCTCCAAGTGTTTTTTTACTTTGTTCTTCAACAAAACTCCTCTAGCTCTAATTGTGGTCCAGACTCCCTAATAACAGAAGGAACTTTTCACTATTTCGAACGTTGTCTAGAAGATCAGTCTTTCAAGGTTACTTTTACAATACATTATAAAATTATAACTTAAAGATATATTATAATATTTTCACTTATATACATACACACGGTTATGATTATCTTAGTTAAGTAAATTAAAATTATTTTATATTTTTTTTTATTTTTTAATAATTATCTACGTGTGTATATATATATATATATATATATATATATAATAATTTTATTTATTTTTTAATAATTATCTACGTGTGTGTGTGCGTGTATATATATATATATATATATATAATTCAATACTAAAGATATTATCGTGCATAGATACATTATAAATTTTTTTGTTTTATTCTTTATTTTTTATTTTGATAATTTAAAATTTAAGTAGAAAGAAAAATTCAGTTCAGTTTAAAATTAGGATATGTCTTTAAGTTTATTAAACATTTATAGAGTACTTATAAATAATTTATTAATAAAAAATTTATAAATCAAACCTAAATATTATTTATTTTTAATTTATAAAAGAATAAGAAAAAGCTTTTACTACTTCAATTCAAAAACACAAAAGATTAAAATTCTCTTTTAAGTAATCATTTTAAAATTTAAACTTTATCTATACTCATGAAATCACATTCACTTGAGGTTAAATATTTTATTTTTTTAAGAAATTATAATATAGAAAGAAATAATATTTCTTTTGAACAGTAAACTGTGACTTAAACAAATTTTACCTGTATTTTTAAGATGTTCTAAAGTTATTACTTAAAAAAACTTTATTTAATTATTACTATAAACCCAGAAATAAATCTCATAATTATTCTTTATTAAAGACCAAAAATAATATTTCTGTAGGTACAATGGAATAAAGACATATCGGATCTTCCATTGATTATAGTGGAAATTTGTATGACTTATGGTAATTACGTGGTGGTACTTCTCTTTTGTCTTTTTCTTTTTTCTAGTATCGTCCTTTTGTTTTCATTAACTTCTTTTATTACTGTCTTTACTAGCTATACTAGTCCATGGTTACTGTATGTAGTCAACCAGAAGATTCTACAAGAAAATGAAACATAAATGATGTCTAAATAATATGGCGGGAAAATTTTCCTAACTATAATGTAATTATAATTATGATTAAATTAATTATATTTTTTATAAAATTAGTTATAATTATAATTGTAATTATTATTTAAAATCTTGTTAAATAATAATAAATTGAAAAGTAGAAACCAACAAGCAATCCATCTTTGTTGGAAGAGTAATGTCATGTAGTTAGAAAAAAATAATTAAATTTTTTAATAAAATTTAATAGAAATTTAAAAAATTATTAAATAAAAATTAAATATTAAAAATTATTTATTTATTTAAGAATTATTAAATATTTTAAATTATTTTATTAAAAATTTAAATAAAAAAATTTTGCCAATATATAATTTTCCATTTTAAAAATCCTGTGTAATTATTTGGGTTACACCAATAAGATAACGGCATACAAAGAGTCTTTTTAGATATATTTTTTTTAAAATATTTTTTTAAAAAAATATTTTAACATATTTTTAAGTGTGTTTGGATGTAATTTTTTTTAAAAATAAAAGTTAAAAATATTAATTTATTTCTTGTTTTAGAAGTAGATGATTTTTAGTTTTTGAAAAAAATAAAATAAAAAATAATTTTTAATATAATTTTTTAACAAAAATATCTTTTATTTTTATTAAAAACTATATTTTATATTATTTTTTTTTATAAACCTTATTTACATAAATTTTTTTAGATAATTTTATAAATTATATTTTAAACAATGTAACTTTAAGTCATTGTGCCCTAATATCTTAAATTGAATCATGACTTCAATAACTATGCTACTTAGAGAAAGTAAAATAAAATAATATTAGCAACATATTGTTAAGCTTTTGAATACACAATTAGACATGTTGTTATTGCCTTATGTCTCATTTTTTATGACGTTATTACCATGATATACTTAAAAATTTTATCGTCCCTATTATACTAGCCTGTTTAATAATATTTTACATATTATAACTTATCATATCTTATATTTAGATGTGTTTCTATTCTTTTTTATTCAAACAAATTTAAAAGTTTTTTTATAATTTTAAAATATTATTTAAATATTATATTTAAATATAAAATTATTTTTTAAAAAAAATTATTAAAATAAAATATATAAAAAAATATTTTTTTATAAACTTATTCAAACGAGCCTGAATAAAAGAAGAAAAATCAGGATCCTCAATTCAAATGACCTCAGCCTAGCAGATCTCATCATCATGAATGGCACATAGAATCTGAATAAGGAGGACAAGACTTCGACAGTTTCATTCCTCTCTGTGGCTTTCCTTCTGTTCTGCTTCTGCTGCATTGGTGCACAAGAGAAATAGACTGTCTTGACTTTACATACCCAAATTATTGTTACCCAATAGGGAAATCAGGTGATGTTGATGGATGTTCAGGAGGACAGGCCTTCCTTTTTCTCAATCATCAAGGAAGGCCTCAACGCCGTGCACATGGTGATTGTTTATCTATACTCTTGTTATTGCTCTCATGCTAGCATTTCTTTTCTTTCCATTGAGATTTACATGCCCCAATTTGGACTCTGAAAACATATTAAACGCTGGATTTCTTTTTGCATTGTTAGTTCTAGATATGTTCTGCTTTTCAAATATAGCATAGGTACTTTATTTCAGTGTATTCTACCTTAGTTCATGAGCAACCTCGTCTTTGTGGATCAGGGTTTGGGCCTCTAGGGTGCAAAATGACGAGAAAACATAATTGCGGTATTTAAGTGTGGTTGTTTCCATCATCAAACACAAAGGAGTCCACTTCTAGGATCGTGCTGAATTATACCATTTCATTAGCTTTTGCCTCTGCACGTTGTGCACTGTGACATAATTTGAAATATGCAAATAGGACGCTAATTGAAAATAAAATTGGGAGGCCTTTGTTAATCAGCGAAATTTGTAATTTATTATTGTGATTATGCGATTACTATTTAGTCATTTGTTACATGAATAAAAATATGACCAATTTTCTTAAGATCCACGGCCACATCGGTTAATCAAAATTTTGACCCATACGTAGGTAATTCTGCATAGAATTGTATTGTTATTGAACTCTAGAAGCTGTCTTCCATGTTTCCTGTCAATATTTACCAGATGTGAACAGAAACTTGCAGTCATCTGTTGTTTAATTCATGTAGTAATAAGTTTGTATTTCCTTTGTGTTTGTTTGTATTCCTGTCTCTATATATATGGATGGCACTGATCACTAATTTTGCATGAAGCGCCAGTTCTGATAGATTCAACCCAAGCATCCTTCCCAAAATTGGCCATAAATTCTTAATGCTGAAAGGAACACAAGTTCATGACCAAAAGCAGAAGCACCTCTGAACATATTCTCATTAATTCATACAATGATGACCATTTAATTTGTAATTCAATTTGCAGACTTAAGGCGAATGCATAACTTAGGGAAGTTATTTGTGTCCTCCTAACTATGTTACTGTGGCTTCTGGCATCAGTCTATAACTTTGAACCATATTGCTGACTATGTAATGCATCTTTCTGCCCAAGAGATAAACTGCTTTACAGGTGTTTCTGAACTCTCATGATATGGCATTTCAGTTTTCGACATTAATTTCAGTGTAATAGTTCAAGTACACGTTTAACAGTGTAATAGTTCAAGTAGTGCCCTTGTTTTCTCCTCTTCCACAGTCATGTTTATTATGGTTACCTATGTGTTATGCGTGTAGCATAATGATTTCAAACTTAGCGCTCATTTCTTTGCCATAACTTGCAGAAGATCCCCCCAAAGTATGTGCAGCATGTGGATAAAGATTTTCCCAGCAATGCTGTTCTTATAGGTCCATCCGATGACCGGTGGCAAGTCAATATTTGCAAGAAAGGAAATATCATATATATGCAACATGGTTTGGCCGCAGTTTCTAGCTGAGAACTTGGTAATGGCTAATGATTTCTTGCTTTTCACATATGATGATGGAGAGAGACATTTTCATGTGCAAGTTTTTGGTAAGAATGGATTGAGAAGCTATTCTCAACCACTAAAACTTCTATTGGTTCCTTAAACCTCCATCAATCGAAGTCTCGTGGAGAAGGTAAAAAAATGCTGTCACAAACATTTTTTTAGCATATGTTTGCCTAGTTACATTTATGTAGTTCAAATATTTTATGACCTTGGCCTGCTGAAGCTGTCATCAAATTTTCTGCATTTATAGATTAAATTAATTCTTATTGGAATATGAAGTAATGCATTAGGTTAGCTTCAATTTATCAATAAATAGCACTCACAATGTCCAAATTTTATAGAAGATGGTCTTGACAGTGTACATTCAGCATTTTCTGAAAACTAACATATTTTACGAAACTATTGCCATTTCATAACTTAGCTTTTGCGTTCACCCACATTTTTGTTGTTATCTTATCTTCCGATTAACCAGAGCAGCACTAACATGATTATCACTTGTTAATACTATCATGGATCATCCTTATAATCATGTTCTGGGTAATGGAGAAAACAGAGCCCTTGGACATGAATTTGTCCTCAGGCCTGCATGACTATGTAATTTAAGTTGCTCCCAGTTGTGTTTTGATGTACATTTTAAAAAGTACATCCTTGTCATTTTTCTTAATTCAAATGTTGGCTGTGGAATTTATAGCACATTCACACATGTTCCTAAGAGAAGGTTATCATATATGCAGCTCGTGCCCACTGACTTCAGTAGTGAGTATCTTCCTCAAGCCAAAAAAGAGATCGTCCTTCAGAATTCAGAAGGATAACCTTGAGAAGTGACTTGAATTCATGATAAAAGAAGCACAGTTATACTGTGATATCCAAAGGATGGGTAGTCTTTGCGGCTGATACTAAGCTCAAGACAGGTGATATTTGCTCATGTGAACTTGCAGCCAGAAACCAAATGAGGGTCCACATATTCAGATGTGCATGAAATTAGTTTGAATCCACAAAGTCTGACAAAGTTGAGACTTGAGAGCGTTTCTCATGCTACTGAGCTTTGCATGTAGAAGATGTATTACAGAATTGTGTATTATCTCCTAACATTATCATTTTATCATTAAGTAATAGTTGTACTCTACCTATATACCAAAGTACAGTCCAACAGCTTGAGGAATACATAATGTATGTTTAATATATGTAGTTCCTTTGTGTCTACACTAGCAGGATGTGTAGTTTATTTGTCTTCTGTTGGTACTTTGATATTTCATCAGTAATAGTAAGTGCACCTGCTGGCTAGAATTCTGATATAGCTTTTTCTTTTTCCCCTTGCCTCTCAGATCCAGTGGGTGATACCTTTTCTCTGTGCTTGTCAATTGCCATGTGTGGTAATGGTTCAATGAGCAAATCTCAGACTCTTCAGCGAAGCATCCCTCAAAAATAGAAAAAGAGAAATCCCAGAGTGAAAGAAAATTAACAATACAAGGAATTGGATTCCTCTCTTCCTCCTTCCACCTTTTTCCTTCTATTTTCTTTCTCTTCTACCATCAATATTAGACATTAGGATTTAGCAATGAACTATGGATGTCACATTTAATTTTTCATGGTCCCCCATTTGTTACCTCCTATTGACACGTGTAAAAAAAAAGTTGCATTTCTCAATTGTTTCAGATTTTTGTTAATTATTACCCAAAAGAAAAAGATATCTCACAGAAGAATGGAATAAAGTCGAAAAAGATCTTCCTTTTTATATTTGTGGATCTTTATATATATTTATGGTAAATGGGTGGGTACTCTCTTCTCTTGCTGACACTTCTTATTTATTTTATTGGCTTTTGCTCTAGCTCTAGCTCAGTATGACAAGTTTCATTAAGCGATGAGTTGGTTGGCTTAAATCAAAACAAGTTATCTTTTTCAAATGGAAAGCAAGAAAAGGTCATAAGCAAATTCTTCAGTCTTCTCTCAGTACTTTTTCCCCAATTGTTAGTTGTAAGTTTTTCTCTGCTTTTCTTTCCATCAGTTATCCTAGATATATAGTCTTCATCTCCCCATTACATCCCCCCCCCCCCCCAAAAAAAAAAACAGTCCCTGTTACTGCTTCAATATTTATATGCCTCTAGCATTAAATAATAGAGCCAAAGAAATTCAAGATTTCATAATCTTTATACACATTATCATTGTTTACATTCTCCTTTTTCATTTAGACTTCATTGTGTCAAAATTGTGTATACTTGGGGGTAAAAATAAAAGTAAATTTTCTATAGATGAATTTTTTATACAAAATTCGTCTATGAAAATTTTACTCTCATTTTTACCCGCATATCAAACATACACTAAGTGTACAAAGTTTTACATTATCATCCAATTATAAATAGTCAAATCATTAAAAAAGTTATATTAAGATAATAACAATTTAGAAAGTTATATACTTGATAACATATAATTAAATGATAATATAAAAAATTTTAAAATTAAATTAAAAAATTAATGGTGCACAAAGACTTGATTAGAGTATAATCTTGTTTGAATAGTAAGACTGCTCCTCCTATATTAGTGAACCACACTATCATGGGTTAATGATTATTAATTATTAAATGAGGAAAGTATTAAATTATTTTTAAATTCTTAAAATATTAAATACTTCTATTTTTTTCATTTAACACATTCTTTATGAAAGCATTAAAAAAATTATTAAATTAAGTTTTTTAAAAAATATAACATTGCCAAGTTATTTTTTATACAATAAAGATTATTTAGTAACTTTTTAAATCTCTATTTAGTTATCTTAATCCATAAAGAAACAAAGAGAATAATAATCATCGTCAATTTTTCTTTGGAATAGACATTTGATTGTGAATCTCATGAGGGTGGGTCTCACTTCACTTGTGAGGCTTCCAATCATGTATCTGTATGGCCAATTCGGATTACAGGGACCTAACCTTTCGGGCTCTGTAGCAAATTTAACTATCACTAAACACAAGTTAAAAGGGCCATGGAAATTTTTTTTGATTCAATGAACTTGGAAACGATGCGATAGATGTGTTTTCCTTTCATGACAATGCCTGTTGGGGCAATGCATTGTCGTTTTTTCTTTTATAGGGAGAGCTATAAATAGAGGTGTCGTTGGCGTTTATTAGCTACTACAATTGCTAAACGTGCTAGTGTAGAATTACAGAAAAGGTGAGGGGCCAAAAAAACATAGTGGTGCAATCCCATTACATGTACAACTCACCCTCTACCTGTTCCAATTTCCAAACTCCGTAGGCAGAAAGGTTTTAGTTGAAGAATTAGAGTGAGTTGAGTTGAGGAATCCTAACTGGGAAAGGGTTTTGAGGTGACTCGCCGAGTCATGAACTCGTTAGCTTTTAATTAGGTCAAGTTGAGGTTTTTTTAAGGTTTTAAAAATCCTTGTTTGACCCAAAAGCAGAGATGGGTGTGAAGGGTGGTGAAGCGGGAGTGGTGGGGGTGAGGAAGTAGATCTGAAAGCTGAGGAAATTTGCAAGTTAGAGCCCAAAGGTTTCAACTTTCAATCTAAGGAGGGAGAAAAAAGGGACATCAAATGCTTTGAGCTTGCTTCTTCTGGCTCCCCAAAAAGTCAGAGAATGCCGCGTCCTTGTTTCCACAAGCTTGTTCTACCCTCCACCGTCCAAGCCAGGCAACTGGTACCTTAGTTTCTCCCTTTTTCTCTCATTCTCGCTTCTTCTTTGGAGTTTTTTTTTTTTTCCTTTTTGTTTTTCCCGAGTTGGTTTTGTTGTTGATGTTTGGAGTGGCTATTCTTGGGTTTACGAGATACGAAGGGGCAGGATAGTGTTTCTGGGTCTTGCTTCTTCTCCCCCACCACCCTTAACCCCCAAAGCATGTCATCTGTTTCGCCAAGTTTGGATCTTTTTTTTTTCACCCTCCGAACACCAATTTCTGTTTGTCTGAGAAGATTTTATTTTTTCATGGCAACCCTGCGTTTGGTTTTTCTTTACAGCAGGGAAGACTGGTTGAGTGGATATAAAGAAAATTTTGAAAATTTCTTTTAGATTTATGGTCTTTGGATTCCAAGAGGTACCTCTTTGGCTGAGCTGAAATTAGTCCTACACTTAAAGTGGGTTGGTTAAATTTATGTCTTTTTCCAATTGCATGCATACTAGCCTTGCAATTTTCTCGTACTCTATATTGCGCAATTCCTTGTTTTCTTGAAATTAGACGCACTTGGATAACTAGTGGGTTACTTGGGTTCTTCAAGGGAAGAGCAAGGTTTTAATTGGAGAGAATTCTGAGAAAGCTCATACTTAGTAAATGTAAATAATTTTCGTGTGTTGCTTTAGAAATCTAATTTCTTTTTGAGCGCTAGCAATTTCCTCTGCCACTGGTTCTAGGAAGTAGGAAACACTTATCATGCAGTGCACAGAGGTTTTTTGTTTCCCATCCACTTAAACTGGTTTCCATACTTCACCTTTGCAATTATATTGTGAATAGATTTTCAAGTCTTACAACAGACACATGAAGTGAGGGAGGAAGGACTTTAAATAAACCTAAGATATTAATGCAAGGAAATTGTATTATAAGTAACCAATGAAATCATTCTGGAGTCCTATCTCTGTGTATTTGGCATTTGAGCTTCATTAGTTACATTAGTTCAAGTGTTCGAGTCGAGTCTCTCTCTTAAACACCAGTGGTCTTTGCACAGGTATTTGTCTTATTCTTTGTTGATATGGTCCTCTTATGAGAATTAGTCTAGTTTTGTATCTTGGTAGGACTAAATACAAGGATAATCACTGTTACAGTTTTGCACACGTCAAAATCATGTTTACTTATAATATCATCCCTACATTCTTCTTCATTGGGGTGGGGGCAGTGGGGCATTTTAAGGTGATGGAAGGGCACAGCCAACCTGTCCTCTTCATCGATAAATGTTCAGTTCCTCAAGTTAAAAACATCATCGTTGTGGTGGAAAGCTCCATCTGCACTCTTAAATCGCAAGCATTTACCAATATTTGGAACCTAACTTGAATTGTGAATTGCAGAGGATTCCAGATAATTTTCTGAGGAAGTATGGGGGTGAGCTTTCTACAATTGCTACCCTCACTGTTCCTGATGGTAGTGTCTGGCGTGTAGGATTAAAAAAGGCAGATAACAAATTTTGGTTCTTTGACGGTTGGCAAGAATTTTTTCAGCGCTACTCCATTGGCGTTGGATACTTTTTGGTATTCAGATACGAAGGGAAGTTCATCTTTCAATGTTCATATTTTTAATTTGGCTACTTCTGAGATAAACTATCAATCAGCCACGCGAAGCAGTAATGAAGGGCCTTACTTTGTAAATCGTCATCATATTTTTGATGAAATGGAAGACGAAGATTCCATTGAATTCTTGGATTCTTCAACTTCGTGCCTTTCTCCTGGTGCATTGCAAAACAAAGTTTTTACTGGATCAGTAGATCAGTTGACATCTGGCAAGAGTTATCCACCTCCAGCATTGCAGAATCTGTTTAACGGGTCTAAACTTAATCGCATAAACTGGGGAGACGGTGGGAGTGCCCTTTCTTCAAGAGGTGCCAATTCACAAGACAATCTGTTGACCAGAGATATAGGTGTTCAGTTTAATGCAGTTGAGTTTAAAAGGTCTACTGAAGAATTGAAATTGCGTGCTTCTAATGAGGAAAGAATTAAAAAGACTGTAAGAAAGAAGCGGAAATCAGATCCTAGTAAGCTCTTATGACTCAGTTTTCTTTCTATGATCTGGTAATCTAAAAATTGAATTATCTCATCAATGCAATTTATGGAAGTGCAGATGGCGAGGAACCCTCTGCTGAACATGAAGAGGAGGTAGAAATGCGCTTTAGATTTTATGAAAGTGCTTCTGCAAGAAAAAGAACTGTCACGGCGGAAGAAAGAGAAAGGGCCATCAATGCAGCAAAAGCATTTGAACCGCCTAATCCTTTCTGTCGGGTTGTCCTGCGGCCCTCCTATTTATATAGGGGGTGCATAATGGTGAGCCTTTGAACTCATTGTAATATACATTTTGTATTCTTCAACAGATGGTCTTGGATACTAAACTATTGTTTCTGTTTTCCAGTATTTGCCATCCTGCTTTGCCGAAAAGCATTTGAATGGGGTTTCAGGATTCATTAAACTTCAAACCTCTGATGGGAGACAATGGCCTGTTCGCTGCCTTTATAGAGGAGGTAGAGCTAAGTTAAGCCAGGGGTGGTTTGAATTTTCGTTAGAGAACAATTTAGGGGAAGGTGATGTCTGTGTGTTTGAGCTGCTTAGAATGAAGGATGTAGTGCTGCAAGTTACTGTATTTCGCGTCATCGAGGATGCAGGATTGCTTAGCCCTCCTTTGCAGCAGAACCGAAACGTGAGCCCAGCTAAACTGTTGAACACTCCCTTGCAGCATCACGTGACCCCAACTAAACTGGTTAGAAATTAGTGGCGGGTTGATTCCTGATAACCCAACTGTATCAAGTAGCTCTTGCTTCTCTGTGTGGTCAGTTATTCATCTAATTTCTTCACTTGGAACTTGGATGCTTTTCATGTCCATAGGCATTTCTGGATGACTTAAGTGGAACTTAGTTATTGTAGTTTTGATAGGGTTTTATTTTTTCTGTTTTTGACTTGGGTTGTAAATAGATTGTTCAATCTAGCTGATCAGAAACTGGGTCAACGCTTACCCATTCGCTGTTTATCTTGGCTTTAATTTTTTTTCTGTTTGAAGTTATATTTGTAGCCTCACCTGCATGATGGCTTCATTCAGTGTGTTTTTATTTTTTTATCTGTTGATTGCTGAAAATAAGTTGAGTGTGATTGCCTTTCACATTTATCTTTTTCCATGGACTTGTTTGACAATATTTGGAGAGAAATTGTAATATGATACGGATATGTTATATGTAAGCAACGTTAAGTCATTAACAATAGGCTTTCTTCATTTTCTTTTCAGAAAATTGTACGTCTCTGGATAGTGGATACTGGGTTTGATTGCCGTCGTTCACTTCATGCAAGCGATTGTTTATTGCCTTGATTGCCATACTAAGGTCCTAGGATATGTCTCGTAACAGATAAGAAATTCCATTCTATGGGAAGCAGAAGAATTCAGATTATAAATTTTTATGATTTTAAATTATAAACTTTTTTTAACATGGAATAAGTTACTCAATCTGGAATTACAGAGAATCCAACGTTTGATTGTATGAATATTTTTGTTCGGGTAACGCTATTCTCACTTTTAATTATTTATTTTTCTTTTTTTATATAGTTTTAATTAAATGTAAAGAAAAAATAAATGAATTTATAACTAATAAAGTTTAGTTTAAGTAAAAAATTATTTAATTAAGAATAATTTCAGAAATTATTATTTAAAGTAATGATTATTGCTTAAAATTTTAATGGACTTGTTATTTTTTGTGGTTGATGGGATGGGACCCTTTGAGATGGTAATTCAGTTCAGCCTAATAGATTCTGCACTTTCTAAGGACCCACGTTTTGACCCAGCCCCTACTTTGATGTTTACCAGTGAATGAAACTAGTGGAGACCAGAGGAAGGTTATGAGACCTTGCCTCTTCTGTATATTAATGGATGCATCCATCATCCAAGAACGGAAGCTGGTAAATTCTTTTTTCTTGCAAATAAAAATTAGAAGGTTATGCACAATATCAGTTAGGTAGCTTCCATGAAATTTGAGTTGAAAAAGAGTTTCTTTCTTTCCTATGCTGTTGTGATTTGTTCTCTAAACAAAAGAAGGATAAGGAGACGAAGAACTTTTTTGGTTGGTTGATTCACATTTTTCATTTTATCTTGTCGTGACTCTAATAACTGATGTAAAATGCAATGCAACTTCCTATTTTGCTTCATGAGTCGGTTGCTGAGAATCTTGAAAGATATAAACTTATGGATATGCATTTGGTCTTGTAGGAAATCAAAAGAAGAATGCGTCAAAATAGAACAAAAGACAGTGTGTCGTATATTGGTGTCTTTTGGTTTATGTTTGTCTCTTTTTTGTTTTGGTAGGTAGACCCTCTCTTGCTGAATGGGTCCTGCTGTCCCTTTCTCTTCGTCGTTTTGTGGAATATCATTTTAGCGTCTTTGTTTGGCCAAAGAGTATCTTTTCCTTGTGCAAGAGAAAATGATCTATTCCTATATTTCTGGCTTTATGAAGGGTTCCTTTAATTTTCTTATTAGCCTTTGACGTCTGCACGCACCAAGGGACAAGGGTTGCACTGAAAAAAGGGGCAAGGATTACACTGAAAAATGTTTTATTACTTTACAATTTGATAAATTGCAGTGAACTCTTGACCGACTGGCAAGATAGTCACTTTGGCTTTACTTTGATCTCATCTGACCCTAAACTCAGAACTGGGTACCACTGTGATAATCCCGAGAACCCCTTCTTCTTTGCTCTCCTTTTCCTGTATGTTAAAAGTCTTGGCATTTCCTTATAATTGAACTTAGTTTCAATTCATGGTAAGTTCAAGGAAGTTGGGTAGGCACATCATCCTTATTTGTCAGTTCAGAAATTAGAATTATTAGGAATATCTAACAAGTAAACTAAAGAATTTGTTCTTATGTTGGAACAACGATGTGCAGCCTAATCTGTAATTTTACTAATTTCAGTAACTATACCATGGTTAACTGGATGCCCTCTTTCATTTCCAATGATGCAAGCAAATTAACTTGGTCCATAATTTCACAGAGGAGATTGAGAGAAGTTGATGACAAGTTTTGGTTTACTGATGGTTGGCATGAATTTGTGGTCCACCACTCTACTTGTGCGGGATGTCTTCTTGCCTTCAAATATGAGAGTGATTCAATTTTCAATGTCAGCATATTCAATTTGACAGCTTATGAGATAGATTACAGAGAGAAGCTTGTAAATATAAAGAAAAGCAATTCCCAGTTTCATGGAAATGCGTAGCAGAAACATTTAAAGGATAAAGAGAGACGTGACAATTCAGTAAAAGAGAGAGAGCAATTCATTCAGTCGAGAGGTTCAAGTCTAGCAATCCACATTGCTGAATTGTCTTGAGACCTTCCTTCATTCCCAACTGGTGTTTGGTAATTCTTCAATCCATATGTTTCACCTATAAAGGTCAGTCTGTTATGGAGGTAAAATTGAGAATGAAAATTTTATAGATGAGTTTTATATACAATTTTATATACAAAATTTAACTATGAATTTTTCATTGACATTTTTACTCTCGTACCAAACTTACACTAAATGTTTTCTGGACTTTGGTTTTCCTATGTGCTAACTGCTAATAGAAGGATGAATCTATTATTTTTGTTTGCACAGCATGTACCCACTAGCTTTGCTTCAAAATATCTATATAGGATTTCAGAGTTTAAGACACTTGAGGATTCAATGGAAAACAATGGCCTGTTTGATGCATTCTTAATCATATCATTCGGCAAAACTAAGCCAGGGCTGGCCCCAATTTGTGAGGGAGAATCATTTAGAGGGCAGAGATGTTTGGTGTATGTAAGCTTGTCCAGAAGAATGTTGTGCTCAAAGTTAGCATATTTCGGGCTTCTTCACACTTGTTAAATAGTGAAACCAAACTTCAAAGTGAAGTTCAAGTGTAAACCTAATCATAGCCACCAAATGAATATGCCTTGCTTGATAAATCTGTACATAAGCTTTTTCATAGTAAACCTAATGGACCTTTAACTGTGTGGGCTGTATAATTACCTTGTTTCTGGCTGTAAACCAACAACGGTATTGTCATGGACAAACAAGAAGTACTTAGATTGCATTACCTTTTCAATAATGTTATTTGCACACCATTTTTATTACAACAGTTTTACACCACTTCCTTTTTTTTGCAATAAAACCAAAAAAAACACACATTTCGATATACTCTATTTTTTTTTCCCGATTAGAATGGTGTGAAAATGGGTGTAAATTATTAGTGTGCAACAAACATTTTGTTACCTCTTAGCCAGTGCTTATTTTTGCCTCATGCTTCCCTATTCTGCTTGTTGCTTTCGGGGTTTTCACTTTTTAAGTTATTATAACTCTGAAATAAGAAAAAAAGAAGGTGAGAACTGAATTATTGATGCAAGTATTTGTGATTTTTTCTTGACATTCTTTCAAGACCTTTGCAGGCAGATACTGGCTGAAAATGGTTGTATGTGACATAAGAGTTTGGCTTTAACACAAGTCGCAAGGCAGGGCATAATGGCATCACAAAACCACACATAAGCTTATGAATTGGGTCATAGCCTGTGACAGGAAATGGTTCCATAAATTAATGAATTGGCATAATGACATTTTTTCATTGCAAGCTATCAATGATAAACAAAAAGTGCATTGTGCCATTAAGGTATGTTTTGTCGTCACATAGGAAATGGTTCCGTAAATTAATGATGGAAAATCGAAACAAACAAATTAAAACCAGAAATTATTATCAGTGTTAGCTGTAATTATTTGATCAGACGTAATTTGCTTTGTTGAGCAACCTTGCTCGTTACAGTCACTGGCTATTTACAAAAATACAAAAGAAAACAATTGAAAGTTGCTTATAGAGGTTGAACTTATCACAAACACATTTGGAACCCTAGTTTTACCTAGGGTTCGGCCTGAGTTAAGTTCAATAAGAAAAAGGCCAAAGGTAGATGCTTAGGGTGAGGATGGCAACATGTGAAGATTGGACTGTGTCTCCAGATCCTTCCTCTTTCTGATGGGGATGGGTATTGAGTTTGAATTAGCTATGTTCTTTAATTTGCAAACAGCAGAGTAGGTCTCCATAAATCCATAGTTCCCTCAGTTTGCATTTTCGATTGATGAGGGGACCATGAATAGATGGTAACATTAACTGCTGAGCAGAAGCCATTAATGCATGTGCACCACCTTCCTGTGTTATATATACTTGTCACGATCAATTTCCAAAAACAGAAAAAGAAAAAAAAAAAGGAATAATACTATTCAGCTAGAAATTTAGCCCGAACCCGAATTAGCTGTCATCCTAGGTGGAATGCACCTCGTCAAAGTTTTCTTTTCCTCGGTTACTCAAGGCCCACACTTGACTGAAAATTGGAAACCCATTTTCTCTCCGCCAATTTCTCTCTCTACATTACATTGAAGAAAGCAAAATGGCAGCTCCCTTGGTGGCAATGTTCCCGATCATTCTAACTGTAAGAGTGGTAGAAGTTGTGGTTATGCTTCTTTTTTGAACTTGGGCGCTGCATTTCAAAAGAAGTCTCGTAACTGTGATGGAAACTTTTGGCAGTATAATTAAAAATTGATTGTGCTGATTGAGGAAGAGTTGAAAAAATAACATGGAAAGTTTTGTAGACAATTTTTATTTTAGCTCCAATGTTTTGGACATTTTCTTGAATATTGTAAGTTTGCATCTTCAACATGATATGTGGAGATTGGGATTTGAACTACCTGTGGTTTTATACTTCCTTTTTCATAAATCGTTGATCGTGTCAACAAAAAAAAAATCCTGAAGCAGAGCCGCCATAGGAAACAAGTCTGAAAGATTGAAAATAAAATCACTCTGTTATCATTCACCAAAAAAAAAAAAAAAAACCACTCTGTTATCGATGAACGTAGAAGGAGATTGAGGGAAAGAAACAGTTATGAAAGAGAAAGGGAGAGGGAAAGGCTTGCTGAAACATAAAGGTTATCTGGGTTTTGTTCTCTATTGATTTGGAATGGAAAAGCTTGTTGTCCAGTGCCGTTGAATCCAATTTTGCTGCCGTCGACAAGTATTGAATCTTAGAGTTAACTCCCTTTTTTTTGTGTGATACAGTTAACCTCTTTAACTTGTTTAAAAGATTATTAATTAAATATAATAATAAATAATCAAAAGTTTAAATGCCATATACCAACTCAATTAATTAGTTTGCCATGTCATTCTGGCTCATCATATTCGGGTAATATATTCGGTGCTGTAGCAGCACTGAAAAAAAAAAGCAGAATGAGAAAAGAAAAAAAAATCAACCATAAAACATAATCACAGTCAGAAAATCCTTTAGCAGGTAGGTAGTATCAAATTCCACACAAGATTAAAGACTAAAATGCCAAAAATAAAATAGATGCCACATTAGCTACTGCATTTTCTTGCAAGTCACGATATTATAATCATAGGAAAAAAAATGCTAGGGATGCACATCATCCTAATGGAATTGACTCACAGCCCTGCATAATTCGTCTACACCAAAGACTCTTGACTTTCAACACAGACTCAGTCCTTGATCAGCTCAAAGGCACAAACGTCTCCTTCCTGCAGACCATTTAGAAAACTTGGCCCATATTTTGCCTGTACTGATATACTCTTATTACCAAAACCTGAACCTTCTTTAAAATGCATCAAGCAGGCCACTGTTGTCCATCCAAGGTCTGAAGTTTCAATAGTTTATTTCCCATCATCCGTAACTCCCCCGCAAACCGGGCAGGCACGAACTGCACAACAAGAAAGGTAGAGTGAGTATTTGCATCCAAGAAGGAAATTCAGGTTACACACATGGGCGTCAGTGCGTTTATGTAGATACTGTGCCTCTTTCAGCAAGGTTTTGACTTCACCTACATTTTGCAGTACGAACCCATTCCATTCCATGTGTTCCTCTTCCTAGACTCTGAATCCCCATATCCATCTGCATTGATCCAGGGAGCTTACTGGATTTTGGTCTTCTGTATTCACCCTGTGAGACTCTGAGTATCCATCATCATCTTCTTTATCACAATTTGGAACCACTCATATCAAATGTCACAAGAAGAAATTTTGAATAGATTTAATATTGTATTTATTTTGTAAAATAGTTCGTATCTGTTTTATATAGTAAAAACGTTAAAACTTGAATGTATAAATAAATATGGATTAAAAAATGGTATCAGAATGCTTTTTAGGAAGTCTTTTTGAGTTTTGTAGCTTTTAGGCTATTTTTCTATATAGGTGTCTTCTGGTATTTCAATTTCTTGACCAAATTATTTAGACATCTCTTGGTTACGATTATCAAGAGGGCTATTAAACTTTCAGGCTTGCAATAATTTGGCTATTGACATTGTTGGATAACCAAATGACTACCGCAGCCAAGAAGTACCCTGACTTCTTCAAAGTCTTCCTCCCAGAGCGCAGCTCTGAAAGAATGGTATCTTATTTATAGTTTCTGCAATCTAGTTTTTTGAGTTGGGAATTTTGTTTGTTTTCCCTTGAGGTTCAAATGTGTCTTTTTATTTTTTTTCTGTTTACGATTTAAATGCCATTAATAAACAGTAAGAATATCTACCATTCTTAAAGGTGGTGAATTGCTAAGCATAAGATGAAACTTTCTATTCCAAGCTTAAAGATTGTCCGTGCTTTAAGACAGAAATACGAACTAGTTAGTGACGTGTAAAGTAAAGAAAACTGCATGAATGTAACTAAAAGGTGAATAATTATGGAAATCAGATATTAGTTTTATGGATCTGCTCTTTGAAATTAAAACTGGAGGAAGTATTGCGTTTTTTTATCATCTGCTTGTTATGTCAAGCTAGTACACGTTGAAATCTGTAATTAGAAGGGAGATTTGAATTATCAGTTTGCTGATATATTTATGACTCTTGCTGTTCCTGGAATTTGCATTTCATTAGGGTGCTGACTTAAAAGTAAAATAAAGTATAATTGATTGGTATCTGCTCCTGAACCGCTGTAAACTTTTGTAGCTTGGTCTTCAGTTAAATCTCTCCACTATGCATGAAAAGAAAAGAGGAAGCTAAGAACAGAGAAACGTAAATGAAAATTTCCAATTAAATGAACAGAGTATTGTTTTGGAAATATATTTATCTAATGCACACCAGTAACATATAAGACAGGACATATTTTTATCTCTGTAGAACATTGTACATTGCAAAAATAATGGACAGACAGAAATTTTATAGAATGATTACAGTAAGAATAGGTTTTGTCCAGTGAGAATACCCATGGAAAGACCAACACAAGCAGTACTGATTCTATTATAAAGGACAAGTGGAGCAGGAACTTTCTAAAGCTCAAATATTTATGGCAAATGTGGCATTAGATGGTAGCTTTGTAGGTTCATTGAAACGCTATAAGGCCAGTCAAATGAAAGAGAGCCCTATCCTTTAACTGCCAGAAAAAAAATATTTCTTTCTCTTGAAATAACTCCCTGGTTTATGTGTGTGCATTATAAGCTACAGCTTGATCAAGCATGTGTTTGTGTCATGTCAAACACTTAATTCAGATGATGCATGTGATTTGACGCACCACAATTCATCGATGAGCAGATTTACAAGTTATTAAGCTTTTGTGGTTATAAATATAATGAAAATAATATATGATATGATATTTAACTATATTGTTTTAGAAGTTTACTGGAATAATGCACTTGGTGGATTTCAAATCATTACCAAAGTGTCATAACGTCTTAAGTAACGTTGATCTTATGCTCTTCTGCTCAGCCAGTCATACAATTTTCTTTTTTCAGCTTATCCCAAATGCTTTTGTGGAACACTTAAAAGGAAGGGTGCCCAAAAAAGTCGTCCTTATAAATCGTAGTGGGAAAGTTTGGCCTGTCAACTTACATCGTATTGGTGGCCAAATATATTTTGATGATGGTTGGAAGCAGTTCATAAAAGACAATTCTGTAGAGGTTGCAGACTTTATGGTGTTCACATATGATGGAAGTAATGCATTTAAGTTCAAAATCTTTGAAAAATTTGGGTGTGAAAAGATAGAGCTAAAGGAGGAGGAAGAACAAGAAGAAAACGATGATGTGATGGAGGAGGAGGAATCAGAAGAAGAAGGTGAAAAGGTAGAGAAGAAAATGGAGGAAAAACATAAAGAAAAAGACTCTGTGATGGGGGAGGAAGAGGAGGAGGAGGAAGAACAGGAACAGGACAATGACGACGAAGACGATGAGTATACAGAGATGGAAGAAGAGATGGAAGGAGAATATGTCAACGGTGAAAACATGAAGACTCAATGTCTTCATCAAGCCCGCAAAGCTCTTATTATCAACAAAAGTAAGTTTTAATTTCCTACTGAAAACTATTTCTTTCCATTTCTGTATTTGAAGTTGCATGAGTCAGCTTCTTACCTGCTAATTTATTTGGTTTAGGGGGGACTGCAGGAAGTTCTGGCACCAAGGCTGAAGATCCTAATTTTGAAGATCATGGAATTGATGCAGAAAATTATGTTCAGCTAGATAATCCGTACTTTGTTGCAAAAATACTTAGAAAAAGAAACAACGAGTTGGTTAGAATTCTTTTATCTGCTGTTCTAGTTCTATCCTTTTGTCCTTTCTAACTCAGATATTGGCTCTTTAGACAGTGGAGCATTGTTAGATGATTAAATCTATTTGTTGAAGCCTTGGTGGAGCAATTAATATATGTTTCCACCTTCTACTTCTCATTGCTAATTAATGTTGCAATTTCACTTTTCATAACAATATTTTACATTTGCTTTTAAGCTTTAATAACTGTTATTGTCTTGACATATGCTTTTACATGTGTTCCTTTTTCCCTCCACTATACTTTTTCAGTGATGCACTTTTCACTTATGGCATCATTCTTTGCTATTGCAGCATATTCCAGGTGGTATCATTCACGACTTTTTCCACAGCTTGCCAGAAAAGATTACCCTTTGCTTATGTTGCAGGGTATAAGCTAGTCTTTACCTTCCAACTTTCACAATTATATAAGACATTCACTTTTATAAATGTGGCTGTCTTGAGAATTTGAAATTACTGTTGTGTTCCTTCTTCCCAGTTGCTGTAATTTTTTGTTATGTGCTTTTCACTTATGGAATCACTCTTTGTTGTTACAGTATATCCAAAGAAATGACATACGAAACTATCATCTCAGCTTGCCAGAACAGACACCCATCCACAACCCAAGAAGGATGTGGGAAGGAGAAGTGCATGCATGGAAAGATGGTCGAGTATGTATCCGAGGATGGACATCTTTTCGTAGAAGGAACAGGATCAGCGAAACTGATGTATGCATCTGTGAATTTCTGTTGAGAGAAGACCAAAAAATAGAAATGTTGCTGGTGCACGTTGCTAGGAAGGGATGAACACACTAGGCGACAGCAAAGGACAAATACCAATGATGTATTGTGGACTTCGAACTTGCTTAGTCTTAATTACATTCTGTAAAATATTTTTCTTAATTAATGTATTTAAAATTAAAAGAAATTAATTATCTTTAATAGTAAATAAAAAGATAATTAATTATCTTAATAATTAAAGGATAATTAATTATCTTATGAAATGGTTTCTGCCATGGTAATGTTCACCATATTTTTGGATAATATTCCACACCAGTTTAATGATCTAGGCTTCATTGCCCAATCATCTAGCTCACACTATTCAACAGCTTAACCATTTGTCAGGTTCTACATCGGAAGATAACACAGCACCAAAGTATCAATGTTCATTGCAACTCTTTCAATGGTCAGATTGGAATTTGAATCACTAATTTAATGTCATTCAGATGCTGTCAAAGTGTCAAAGCCAACAAGTAAGCATAATAAAAGGTGGTTCAAATTTGTGAACTTTATTAGCGAGCGGATGGTAGTCAATTTTTTTTTTCCTGGCCAGCATCAAAAGTTGCACGCCACATAAACAAGAAGCTATCATATTTGCTTCTCTACCAACCACACTCTTCCTACCTTATCCGTTTCTTCCTGTTAGTCTCAATACAATGTCTCTTCCCTCCTATAGCCATCTTACTTCAACAAAACCAGATACTATTCGGAAAGCTCTTCCAGCTCTACCTGAAAGAGGTTACTCACAGCACAATTGCACAAACAGCATTGTTATTTATCTCTTTTCCTTTTTTACTCGAGCAACTTTCATGGCATCAAGTGTGTATAATTCTTCATTGTTTCTTAAATAATTTTCCTCATTTTCAGAGAACAATGGCAACAGCCTCGGCAACAATGACTCCGGCCACAATCACTGTTGTGGGCAGTGCCACCGTTGGCAGCTCAAGGAGGAGGAAGAACAATGTGCACTACATCACAGGGCTGAATTCCTTTGGTGGGTTGAGGGCTGAGAACAGTGTGACCTCATTAGGCCTTCCTGTGTGCACTGAGCAGTGCTTTGCAAAGGTGGTGAGCTCCTTGAAATCTCCGTCGCAGGGCAAGGGCAGACGTGGAGGAGCCGCCTCTTCAACATGTAATGCTGCAGGTGAGATTTTCCAGATTGCAGCCATCATGAATGAGCTTGTTCTTGTTGGGGTTGCCGTAGGATTTGTTCTTCTTCGAATTGAAGCCTCTCTGGAAGAGGCTGAGTGAGAAGTGAGAATTTCATAAACTTCATTTGATTCATATATATCTTTATAAAAAAAATGAAATAAAAATTGTATCTTTCTTCAAGTATTGATGCAGAACTCAATTGTTTTTTGGTCCTATTATATGAATTTTTATTTGGAGAAAAGATGTTGTACACAATGTTATCTGGCTTTTGACATAAAAACTATGTGGGATTTACATGATATCGACCTGTTATGGAGATAAAAACATAATATCCTTTTGGAGGACTTGAAGACTACCCTATTGAGAGTTCGCTACCAACTGCACCTTCTAACAATTTTATTGGTATGCTTTGATTTCTTAATTTAGGTAACGAGCAACAGTTGCTCCATTTAGAAGTGCATCTTATGTAAATACGAAAGGAAGAGAGGAAAAATTAATTTTGAAACGAGATCAAAAGAAAGACCTCTAGGTTTTCTTCTTATCAATGCAACACAAAACTAAAATGATGCATACAGAAACACTTCTTATGATTAAAGAGTCCCAGATCAGCAATCCCTTTGATTGAAACAGGTCAGTTTTAAGGGAATTCATAAAGTAATCAACAAGATCTGGGGATAGCATGCTTCTTAAATTTGTTGAAAGAACCTACCACAGAAGACCGGTGCCCTAATAGATACTTTTTAACTGTACAAGCATTAATTATATAACTGACAGTTTTGATGAAGATATTGTTCAGACAAGTTATGATGAAGTCCAACAGATTGTTGAATACGGCATCTATGTAAAGCTGGGCTAGTCTATAAAATACACTATATTGCTTATTGCATTACATAATCACAATTCTCTTGTATACACTTGAGACCTTAAAAATACACGCACCAGGCCTGTTTAACAAACTGTGGTAGACTATTTGGCCTGCTTGAAACCTTCACTGGCCATAGCAGAGTCTGCACCTTTGCTGTTAAGTCTCTCATATTCCGTCAACCGGTCTGTAATGGTGCATTTTCTAGCCAATTTCAGGCAAACAAGTCCTGCAAATATCAGAATTGCAGAAAGGATCCAACTGAATTGTAAGTTGGCTAATGCTCTCGCCCGAAAATCAGCCTCAACAGAGCCACAAGTGACTGCTCCAATCATGTGATTACCACTGGCCTTGGCCAAATTCATTACACATCCTTCAGGGACAAGTGCAGAAACCCATAGCGCAAATCCCATGTTTATAAACCAACATCCTTGGAAGATGATTGACATAGAAAGTATAAGAGCTGCAGTGAAACTGTTAGGGAAGGTAGTTGCAGCCAGAGCTGCTACAAGTGAGACAAGCACTATGAGCTGCAGCAAAGAGTGGTAATGGCCTTCTAGTCCAACATGGTCTGTGGAGTGAAAATGGAGTAGGAAAAGCTCTTGACTAAATACTGTGGATGCAAGGATGCCAACATACCCAGAGAAGAGGTCAAATGAATCAGTCAACTCAGTAGAGAGGGAGAAACCAGCAAACAAAGCAAGGTGTATGAACATAGTTGCATGCTCAAAGTTGTCAAGCTTAAAAGCGTAGTGGAAATTAGGATAGTCTAGAACTTGCATGACAATTGCAAGGATGGAAAAGGATAAAATGGAAACAAGCTCCAAGTGTTTAAGGATGGACTTAGGGGTACTAAATTGGTACCAGAATCTTGCAGTGAAGTTGCCAGGGCCTTTCACAAGGTAAGATCTGATGGTGTTGATGGTGTGCCATAGGCCGAGAAGGGCGAGTGCTAAGCCCGGTACTATGTGTCCTACAAACGTGCCCATGGGAACTTTTTTTCTTCAGAAGTTACCCATTTCTGAACTCGCTTGCTTCATTTAAATATACGAAGCCATTGCAATCATGATTCTTACAAGATATAAAGAGCTGAAAGCTTAGTATAGTGCTTATATGATTAGTCAAAACATTTGACTCCTAGTGCATTGTGCATGTGTTTCCACAAATAAAAAGAGAACGTATTAATAGCAACTTCCTGAAAGAAGATAAAAATGGGGACAGCACTTCATCAAAAATTAAAGTAAGCCCAAGTAAAGGTTCTGGGACATGTGGTTTTCTTCAAAACACTCTAATTGGAAATCCGCATCAGAGTTGGGAGGATGATGAGATAACTCCACTATCAATATCAATAACGCCAAATTTAACAGCAATCAACAAATGCAAACTTCCCTTTCGTAGAGAGAACTACCACTGGTGATAGTGACTGGCCTTTTGCATTGAGCTATACAAGCAAAGGTTACCAATACTACGAAATTTAAAAAGGCTAAAACTCCATGAGGGAGTGGAGAGTGAAATTTGTCCAATAAATTTGTGTGGCAAGCAAGATGTTCCCACTTGTTAAAAGAACAAATAATTCTCCATTAGATCAAATTCATGTAAAAGGAGGCATATGACAGCAGAAGTGGAAAGATTCTGGGTATATTACCTTACCATCATGGTGATGTACGGAAGATAATTAATTTGTATTAATAATCCGGGTATATGGGCCACTCGGAACAGTTGAGTTCGCACCTTACAGAGAAATAAAATGAAGATATTAGAATTGCTCCAAGCCCCTGTGGTCATTTGATGCAGTGTACACATAACTAATTTTGTTGAATGCACATATAGCACTAAGAAGATGTAGAATTGTAGATGTAGCCACCATTTTAAACATGGCTCAAGCAGATCCATCTAGCCCTCCCGCCATAGTAGTTTTGCGAACCAGAAAAGTGAATAGACTAGAATTTGATTGGCATGGAAACGTAAATAAACGAAATTATATGAAAAAAAAAACGTAGACTGACAACAAAGCAAAACAATCTCTTGCCAATTGGGGAACATCTTCCAATTTTGTTTGCGAACTCGTTAGTGAGATATTCTCAACGTTGAAGACTTGAAAGGAGAGGAAAGCACAGTGAAAAAAAAAAAAAGGAGGAAGAAAACAAGGGGGCGAATTATGCAGTTGAAACGTCTCTTGGCAAAGTGGTAGCCAGTCATCGGGCATCCTCCTCACCAGTCTAATTATAGTTTCCATCCTTGCCCAAGCAGAGTTATTTCAACAGAAGTTTAATCACAGTACAAGGAGGAAGAACACGATTTCATAATAAGGCTAAAAGAGAACCTACCTTGGCCAATGGAGGAAAAAATGGCATGAGGGTAGATTGAGCTTGCATAGGTACTTCCAATTCCAGCTATATAGATATACAAGTTACTCTTTCAAAAGGTTAGCTTTAGATGTTGTGTTGCAACCAATTCAGAGAAACTTCAGGCATTTTTCAATTAAAGAAAGCAGATATAATGCAGTTCTAAAATATTAGTTAGAGAAAGCAGATATTTTCTGTTACAAAGGAGATCTAGAACTTGGTGTGGGGAAGAGGGTAGGCTAAAGTAGAGGCAAAGCAGCCTCATTGGGATTCATTCCTGGAACCAAGCAGTCTCCAAAGGAACTTGGTGTCACTTGAGATAAAGCTCTTGGGCAAAGCAAATATTTTAACTCACACATGTAAAAGCATAAAATATGCATTGGACAAACATTGAAACTTACCTCCTCAATCAATCAGATTAGATGATAAGCCAGTTTTCTCCATATAAACTATAAAGTCATATGCCCTGTCAAGTGTCAACAAGCACACAAGGACAAATGGCGTGAACGAGAAGATATTTTGAAGGTGCAACTTTAATCATATCCAGAGGCTTGTGGCAGCAGAAAACACTATTCACATCAGCAGAACATGACTAGGGCATACGTACAACACAACAACTAGGATTGACTTTGACACAGTATAATACTTCACAAAGCCACAAGCGTCTGTAGTCGGATGAAGGTAATAATATTACTCCAAAAGAGTGCAGAGACCGAGATCATGAGAAAAAAACTTAAACCAGGAAAGACATGAGATTATTTGAGGCATAATGATTGTCTATTAAAAGGGTAGTATATATTTTGCTTATTTTTACACCTACTCACAACAATCTTCCTGTGTAATTCAATATACCAAAGAAGGCCAATTTCAATCATTAGCTATTCTCTTCTAATCTCAAATGGAAACACCAACAAACATTTTGTGAAGTATAGAGTACAAAACTAACGTAAAAAATATCGAAATAAATAAAAAAATTCTAATCTTACAACAAAAAAAAAGGAGCAAAGGCAATTATACTTTTTCAAGAACTCCATAAACTTGTTCTTCATCTACAAGTTCATGTTTGCTCAATGACGCAGCTTGCAGAATCAAGAATGCCGAGAGCCTTGTGTCCAAATAAGTTTCCACACCAGTCTGTGAATAAATGATTTTCTTCTTGAACAACCCTTTCTCCATTCAACTTAAAGTCAATGAAAGCACAAATTCATTTATCATCATTTCCCACGTGGTCATCAACTTTCTCCATCGCCTCAATTAAAGATAGGTAGGTGCTGTCATCGGGAGTGATGCCTTTACTTACCATTTCTTTGAGGAGATCTTCAGCATGATCACCTTCTTGGTTTTTGCATAAGCCTTGTATGAGAGCATTGTAAGTGAGAAGGGTAGGATCAAATCCTATAGTCAACATTTCATCACGAACTCTAAAAGCATCCTTCATATCACCTCTTTTACTGTAACCACTAATGAGTGTATTGTAACTAATATGATCAGGCTTGATCCCCCTTCTCTTCATCTCATCAAGAAGTTGACGAGCTTCTTCCACTTTCCCCTCCCTGCAGTATCCTTGCATCAAGGTATTATAAGTGATTTCATCAGGAGCAACCTTCATCTTATCCATCTCTTTTAAGAGTTGAAATGCACGTTCAATATTACTATTTGCACAGTGACCATCGATCAATGCATTACACATTATGATATCTGGCAACAGACCTCCTTGTTGAATCTTCTTAAACAAGTCATCTGCCTCCTTCATTCTATTCTTTTTACCCAAAACATATATAAGTGATGTATATGTTACCTGTGTTGGCTGAATCTTTTTTTTCACCATTTCATCATAAAGGCTGAAGGCTTTCTTTGCATCCCCACATCTGCAATACCCATTAATCAAGATATTATACGTAACAGCATCAGGATTCACCCCTTTTTCTTTCATTTCTTTTACCATACTATCAGCTTCACCCATTCTTCCTTCCATAAATAGTGCATGAATAAACAAATTGTAGGTCACCAAAGATGACATTATGCCTTTACTTATCATCTCATCCCTGTACGCAAAAGCCTTATCCAGATCCCCTTTATTGCAGTACCCATCAATCAATGCATTATATGTTACTGCATTTGGAACCAAGCCATATTCTAACATGTTACAAAGTAACACGGTTGCCTCCTCAAGTTTTCCTTCTTTACACATTCCACTAATAAAAGAATTATATGTATAGGAATCTGGCTCAAGACCTTTAGCTTTCATAGCTTGAAATATCAGGTGAGCGCTTCCAAGTTTCCCTCTTAAACAGTATCCATGTATTATTGTGTTGTAAGTAACAACATTAGGCTTGACCCCCAAAGCCTCCATGTGCCCAATGAACTCCTTTGCCTTCTTCAACTTCCCTTCTTTACACAACACATTAATCATTATGTTAAAAGTGTACACGCTCGATTTGATCCTCATCCTGAACATTTCTGCATATAGAACCCATGCCGTCTCCGTTCTATTCAATTTCAAAAACAGGCTTAACATATGATTACAAGTCTCAATCTTGGACATAACACCCGTTTCCTTCATCATGTAGAAACACTCCAAAGCCTCATTGGCTTTCTTGAGTTCACAATAAGCCCTTACCAAAAAATCGAAGAGAATACTACTCTTCACATTGAACCGATCACGGGCAAGTGCCAACTCATCAAAGATCATTCTGTTGGTAGCAATGCCACTGTCAATTACTTGCTTTAAGAGGTCTAGGGTGGGTTTGGGGGACGGAAGGCGAGAAACGATACCGACGGCAAGGCAACGGGTTCTGAGGTCCAGGCAATGAGAGTCAAGGTGGGTTAGAAGTTGAAGAACAAGGTGGGGATTTTGGTGAAGGTTGGTTAGAGCGGAAGAGATAAGAGTGGGCGTGAGGTGCGGAACCTGTTTGATAAAATGCCACTGAGAAGAATGGATGGCATCTAGAAGGACGGATTCGGAGATTGGGGTTTGGGGTTGGGGGATAGCGTTTGAGGAATGCGAGTGGGAGTGGGAGAGAGAGTGGTGCTTGGGGAAAAGGGTTGGGTGTTTGAATGGTTTGGAATAATTGAAGATTTTAAGCAATTTCATAGTTACTCCTGAGAGAGAGAGAGAGAGAGAGAGGAATATCAAAGTTGGTTTGTGTAACGCAGCCACCTGCGACTGGGAGGGAGCCAGAAAGGAAGGGTGCGACTGCGATGACCGAAGAGTTTAGCAAAGCTTTCTAGTTCTCTGATCGTTCCAATTTCATCTTGTGTGCCCCATGGGGCGCAGGGGTTTTATACTTATACCCTGTCTTCTCTCTAAACTCACACGGACAAAAAGGAGGGGGAATAAACCACGTCTTGTGGTAAGGTGTAGCAATAGAGAAAAAAAATAATAATTGCAGTACTTGTTTGAAATTATTCGAGTAAAATATATTTTAAATTTTAAAATATATATATATATATTATTTATTAATTTTATGTTTTAAAAATTAATTTTATTGATTTAATTCTTTAAATAATAAAATTAATAAATAATATATTTTTAAAAAATTAAAAATAAATTTTACTCAAATATTTATAAAAAAGAAATAGAAAGAAAAATGAGAAAAAAGATTCTAAAATTCTTCTCTCAATGATTTATTTTAAATTAAATAATTAAGAGTAAGATGTAGTTTGGATAAATAATATAAATAAATCACTAAATAAACTGTGTAATTTAAAATAAATTTAATAATATTTTAACTAAATAACTAAATTAATTCTCACAAGATTTCATTAACTTCACATAATTTATGAGAGATTTTAATTTTATATCCATAATATATTATTTTGTCTTTTAAGTTAATCTTATTTAGTGACTAATATAATTAACTTTTAAATTTTTTACTAACTAATTTAAATAATGAAATAATTTGTTAGGGATTATGAATGAAATTAAAATTTCTTAGAAATTAATTTTAAGTAAATGAAATTTTTTAAGAACAATTTAGTGATTTACTCTAATATACTTAGAGGCATTTCAAAATGTATTTATGTAAAAAATAAAATTATAATAAGTCATTAAGATTAATTAAATTAAAAATATCATAAAGAAAAGAGTAAAGCTTCTTTTTATTCTTTAAATATATAAGTATCATCACTTTAACCTTTCAAAAAATTTTGATATTAATTTAATTCTTGAATTATAAAAAATGACATCATTTAAGTTTTATAAACAATTGAAATCAATTTAATCCTTTAATTACTGAAAAATATCATCAATTTAATCCCTCAATTTTATAAAATTAATACCAGTTTAATTTTTCAATCATAAAAATTATATTCGTACATAGAACAATAATTTTAATTTTTATTATTTAAAAATTAAATTAATATCAAAATTCTTTAAAAAATTAAAATATTAACACTTTATCTTCAAAGGACTAAAATAGACTTAATTATAAAGGAAAAAAAACTGTATCTTGAACTGCTTTTAAGTTTAACAAAAATTGAAAACTTGCTTGGTTTCAGTTTTTGAAAATTGTTTTTTGTTTTTAAAAATAAAAGAATAAAATACTCCGTTTGGATAAAAAAAATTTATCATCATTTTTTCAATTTTTTTTCAGAATACCAGTTTTAAAGATCGAAAAACTGGGATCACTTCTGAGATGTTTTCTGAACTTCCATCAATCTCGACGACACCACCACCACTATCAGTGGCGACGTAGCGTGTTCAATAGCAGGATAGGGGCGTCCACCCTTTCCACCCTGCACTGATGCTGTGCTGCAAGCCATCCGTTCTCGTCTCACCGGACTGCAGCGACGGTCTGCACCAAAATTGCTCATTTTCAAGTCAATTCCGCCCTCTCCGTTCTACAACAGCGGAAATGTTAGTCCCCTCAAACGTGTGACAATTTTAAAAGCAATAGTAGCTTCTATACTTCTTTAAGGGAGTGGCATTATAAGGTCTAACTGTTACAACGATTTTGTTTCATAAGGGCAGAAATTGATATAATATCACATCAAAGTTCAAATGGGATCGATAACAAAGTTCATTTTCCCTATTGAAGAGTAGATAACAATGGTCTTACAAATAATAGTATTCTTGCTGTATCATAATCTCTAGTAATATTTATTTCTCCTTTTTCATCTCAAATACCAAAAATTCCTATCTGCAAAACAAGACCTGCGCATGCTATGCCAAATCAAAGCCGTAAAGAAAACCTATTGCTGCCTCCATTTCAAGACTATCTGCAAGACAAAGAATTCAGTCATTTACAGAAAAGAAAATGAACAGTTCACGTTTCTGTATAAACTCACAAGCACCAAAAAGTTATCTGATTAGAAGTATATTCGAGTATTCTTTGACTTTCACCTCCTTGAAATGTATACAATGAGAATAGAACCCACAACATAAAGCCCAGGGCCTACACAGCAATTGCAATTTACCAATCCTCCGCAAACACAAACGCAATAAAAGGAAACTATTAAAAAAATGTGCAGCAATAAATGCAACTCATAATCGACAACAACACAAGGGACCAGCAAAGCCAAAAAGAAGTTGGAAAAAGAAAACCTAGACATCTGTTTATGGTTGATATTTTAGTTCTGTGCCAGAATGCACTTATCTCACTTGCAAGAGTGTGAAAGGGGACTGTTGACAAGAAATGGCAAAATAGGAAATCTACAAGGTAAATGTAGCATAAAAAACATAAAACAAATAGAGTAAATTGCACTAACGCAGAGGTTTTTGAAACCTATGTTAATACCCTCTATATAAGAAGAGGCCCCTTGGAGTCAATTTTTCAGTGGGTATTAGTGTCTGAAAAAACAATTTACACCAGTATACGTGTTTGGATGATGATTTAAAATAGGAGAGATCAGTCTAGTTTAGGATACATAAATCTTAACAGAGGCTTTCTCTACCACTAATCAATAAGGCACAATATAGAATGGGTCATGAGTGCATCTGCAGGACCAAATGATACTAGTGTCAACAAACTTGCGTTGATGACTTGATAAGAAGCTCTGTCACAGACTTCAAGTCCATCAAAAATATTGCACACTTTATATTGACTAATAACAACATACTTCAGCCCTAGGAATCTCCAAGACTCCAGCAATAAACATGACAGTGATAATGCCAACACTGAAGCGATGAAAGGACTAAGATTTCGTCCAATGAGGCAATGAAACATCCTCAGCCTTCAAGTTATATACACACGGTCTCTCTGCTTCCATTGGTTATATGACACAAAAAATGCCTAAACTAAGATGATTATAGAACTTTGATTTCAACCAATGAGCCATCTTGAGAAGTTGAGTAATTTAGAGACACACTTACTCTATCTGATTCAATTAGTGCGCCAAGCACACACTAGCTGATTTGCATCGCTGTTCTACTTAGCCATCAAAAGTACAAAGGTGCAAATTTCATTTACATTAAACCCAAAGATTGTTGGTCATTGTACCAATATGCACATCAAGAGCCCTTAAAATGACTGAAAATTAAAGAGTTCTCCCCCTCCCCCCCCTACACTGATAGAAAAACAGGATATGTACACTTATGCTTCTATCCTATGCAATTCGATACACATGTGAAATTTATCAGGAAGGAACACATGAATGCAATAGAAAAATTACATGAGACTAAATTGCACTATCCTACTATCATCAAATTTTATCTGGGTCTTACAAAGAATTGATCACATAATGTAAGCATTAAAATATAAACACACAAACTCAGGAAAATAAAAAGAAGAAACTTTCATTAGTTTCCTTCCTTTACTTACATAAGCATGCCAAATCAAAAACTAATGCATAAAAAATTAGACAGATAAACATAACAACTAAATCCCAAAAACCGAAGAGTGATCAGAATTTGTTAATGACCTGAAATTCAAGCAACAGTGACAGTTTGTTGCTTTGAGGGCTCAAGACTCTTGTTTCTATTCTGATCAGAATCACCAAGAAAGTCCTCGATGTTGTAAATAACGGTGATGTAGAGGGAGCAGCTAGGGCACCGAGCAATCTCCTCTCCGAGCTTCAGCTCTTCCTTTGTGATCTGGAAGAGGTCCCCGCATGGACACGGGTACGTGTACGCCTGCAGCTCCTGGCTCCACTCCATGTCTTCGATCTCCACGTCGTCGTATGACATCCTTTCGGTTTTTCTGCACTTTGGTTTTAAGAAGCAACAAAGAAAGTTCGACTTGAGAAGAGAGGAGAATGCGCTGCTCTGAGTTTCCCAAACCTAGTGGAAAAAAAGGTTAGAGATAGAACACAACAACGTCTATACATAACTATACAATTAACATGCCTAGCTGCCTACTTATGGGAACTTAACATCACTGCAGCTCAATCTTGAATCTGCTCTTCTTTGATAAAGAAATATACCAAAAAAAAGAAAGAAAGAAAGAAAGAGTAGCTACTGGTATGCTAGGTTCAGAATATTGGACTAGAAGTAAGTAACAACTAACAAGTAAAGAATGTGGAGTGTAAACAAAAACATGGAGAGCATACTTCAGCAGTGTTTCCAAAAAAAAAAAAAATTAGAATGACGATTATGAAACTCAAATCTGGTGACTTATGGATCAGAGCATTATTCAACTACTCAAGAGAAAGAGATGTTCATCATAACAAGAAAATAGATACTTCAAGCGCCCTCTCAAAGATAACAGGAGTGTTGTCTCCCATCTAAGGCCAACAACCTCTTTATATTCTCAATCATAATTAGGACACACCTGTGATGGGCGCCACCCAAAAAGGTAAACTTACCTGTCCCTATCAATGCTGAACTTCATTGACTGCCTATGATCAAGTTGTGGGGATGAACGGATTAGTGTTCAAAACAAACCACAAGGACAACCATAAGGAAAGTGATTATTGAGTTAAACAATAGCCACAAGCTGAAATTTTAAATTCTGTAGTGTCAGATAAGATCAGTCACTGACATAAAACGGACGGTCGTTTTGTTTGGACTTTGGAATATTACTAATATATACGGTTATCCATCTTATCGAGTCTTCATCAGTTTTGGGGCTTATTTTTCTTTTTTCTTTTTTTCTCTTTGGTTAACCGAAACTGGATAAGAGAATACAGTACTGAAATTGATGACAAAAGGATTGTTATTATAGCTACTTCCGGAAGGAATATATATATAGAGAAAACACGATTCATCCCCCATCAAGACCAGAAACCCTAATGTTCTATTTTTCACGAATCAAACAATCTAACGAGTAGTGTGAGATTCCGAGGACAGATTTCATCACCAAAAAACAAAATTAAAAATAAAAATAGAGAAAGAGTCACAAAACCGAAGCTGAGACCAACGCTTAAGATGCTGTGAGAGGCGGAGAGCGACGGTACCAGATGGCGTCGACGGAGACAAGCAGAAAGGCGGAGGAAGAAATAAGAGAGGAAAAAACACAGGAACCACTAGACCATAAACAAGGAAGAGATGCTTACAGAAGAAGAATAGAAGGGAACCTCGCCTCGTGAGGAACAACTAAGAATAAAGCGGCGAATGACGGGAGAAGTGATTATGGGAAATCATTAAGGGCATTGTTGTAAAACAAAGAAGAAAAAAGTCACTTTTTTTTTTGAAAAGCTTAGCCAAACACGTTTTGACTTTTGAGAGCTTTAAAAATGTCTTTTTAATTAAAAAAAATTCCCAAAATACTCCTAGCAATCTAGCTTCTAAAACATAGATACAAATTAATTTACATGGACACTATTTATATTTATATATTGAATTGATAAAAAAATTTAATCGATTCAAAATTAATGATTTCAAGTTATTAGTTAGTGTAAAAAGTTATGAGTTTAATTTGATTTAATATCAGTATAAAAATTTTATATTATCAAATTATATGTTAAAGGAGTTTAATTTTTTAAATAAATATTATTATAATCAAGTTTTTTTAATAATACTAACGTGTGATTAGTTTATTAAATTATTAAATTGATGTAAACTTACATATGTTGTCTATAAAAAAATTTACATCTTTCGGAAATCAAATTGCTCAATTTTTCTCTTTTTTTTTGTGTGTTTTTAACAAACTTATGCTTTCCCTTTCAAATTCTTATTAGTATTTTTATTTTCACTTTAAACCTTTTAGGAACTGTACATTTTGGATTAAGCTTGATATCACTTCTACTAATTAAATTTGATCTACTATAAAAAGCGAGTGACAATGCAAAAAAAGTTCAAAGCTAAGATAAAAGTTAATAAGAATTAAGTTATAGGATATGATTAAGTAAATTTATGTTTAAAAAATATACTTCATAATGAACCTCACTTAACCCAAACATGATTGGTACAATAAAAATAAATTATATTCCAAACGAATATTACCTATAATATCAAATGTTTAAATCCTATAATCGTTACTTTAAGAAGGACTAATTACTTGTATAATTTTATAGTATCAAAAAAAAAAAAACCTCACTTTGAGGTCCTTGGGTAAAGATAACTAAAAAAAGTTTAGTAATGGGACAAAAGCAAAGAACTTCCTCCACACATTTGTCTCGTGTATATCATCTTCCCCTCATTTATTCTATAGCTTTCCTAACTTATCATCTATTATCATAGTTAACCTCAATTTTCATGTACGTGTATGGCATTTCACTTCAAGAATTCTATAAAGTGGATACATGGCCTATAATAATACTATATTTATAAATAAGCTTCTTGACAAATAATAAAAAACCATTTTGGCACATTTGTGAGCTATGAGCATCAACACTTAATACATATATTTTTTACTATGTTATTCTCTTAATATGTTTGACTTGATTCGTTCATCTTATATTTACTATTATGTATCACTTATTTCTTAACTTTTCCAATTTTTCTTCAATTCTTTTAATATCTAATTTTGTCATTGAACAATCTCAAATTATACATAATTCAATTATATCTATTTAACTTATTAAAACTTAAATAACTTTCTTTGATAACCTTAACCCTTGCTATTGGATATTTGTATAAACATCAAGATATTTAAAAACCCTTGGAACCATATGCTAGAGTGCTCTCACAAGTGCATCTTACTTCCTTGATTTCCATAAATTTTTCATCTACATTCAACTTAAATAACTATAAAGAGATAAATCACAATTTAATAAAAAAATTATATTTTTAATCAAAACCACTGCCATCAAATTTTGTAGTTTTCTTTCAAGTTAATTATGTTTAAAATGTCATAAGTGGGTGAACATTTTAGTAGATATACGTGAGTTTAATTCTCATGGTCAAATTGGTATAGGTGTAAAAATAAAAAAAAATTATAACTAAATTTTGTATATAATTTCGCTTTCTTTGTTATAAAAGAGGGGCCAAAAAACTTTTATACAACTTTTCATATAATATTTATTTAGAATTTTTTTATCTTTATTTTTATCTCTACACTAAATATATACTTAATGTTAAAAAAATTATACCAAAAATTTCAAATTCGCAAGTGTTATACTTTTGAAATTATTAAGTAAAATTAAAAATTCTTAACATGATATAATTCCTTAAAAGAATAACTCAAATCCATAACTTCTATTTTATTCTAAATTTTTGTTAATCGATTTAAACATCAGAATATTTATATATTCCTTTTTTAACTTATATATTGTTCTCACGAATTAACAGAAAGAAAAGGTATTTGTTTTCTTCTTTGCCGGGCAGAAGAGAAATACGGGAAAGACATGGTTATGCAGTGAGCAATGGAAGCGAAGGAGAAAGGCATAGCGAGACTGGAAGTGGAAGCAAGAGATGCAAAGCCATATACTTGGACACAATGAAATGATGCAAGGCCTACACCACCACCAGCAACACCTAGCAGCGCTTCTCTCCGTTGCTCTCCCCAAGGACGATTCCACTTCCTCCGCCACCGCCTCCGACGACGATCACTCTCCCCGACTCGCCGCCATTAACTCGCTCCACCGTGCAATTGTATACCCCCATAACTCGCTCCTCGTCACTCACTCCGCCGCTTTCCTCGCCCAAGGCTTCTCTCAACTTCTTTCTGATAAGTAAGTTCACCCCCACCCCATTTCCGCGTTTCTGAGTAGAAGCAGGCATGTATGACAATTACATATATTCATGTCGTTTCTTGTTTCCTTTTCTCTTTTGTGATTCGTATTTATTGTTCAAGCTTTACTTGTGAACTGGTTCAGTCAAGGCTAGTCATTTGCTCGATTTGTGTATTTCGTTCCTTTCTCTAACCGAGAAAACGTTAGAAAATAGGAAATATTTTTATATGATATTAGAGAAACAAGATCGCCAAGTATCGTTCCTGTAGGTATCAGGTTAGACAGAGGCAAATTGCAAAGCATCTGCTCCATGTTTTCTTTACTCTCTATGCCTTTTTTTTAACCTATAATTTCTCATAGGCAGAATGACATTATAATTTCTGTCTCATTGATCTTGCCTCTCTGCATGTTAGCAGTGTTTTGTTTTTATTTATTTTTTTTTTTCGAGTGACTAAAAGGGGCTTTTGTTCTGAACAAAGAGCTTAATTTTATTCTTAAAATAATCAACTCCGCTGAAATCTTCTTTTCCCCATTTTGATTTTGGAAATTCCACGACAGATCACACGAGGTGCGGCAAGCAGCAGTTACAGCCTATGGTGCTCTTTGCGCTGTAGTCTGTTCAATCCCTGTCACATCAAACGGAAGACAAAATCATGTTATACTTGGAAGTTTGGTTGACCGTTTTATTGGTTGGGCATTGCCATTATTGAGCAATCTCAATGCTGTTGATGGGACTAAGGAATTGGCACTGGAAGGTCTGCGTGAGTTTCTTAATGTTGGAGACGTTGGTGGAACTGAGAGGTATGCTTTGCCAATTCTCAAAGCATGCCAGGTACTCCTTGAGGATGAGAGAACCTCCTTGAGTTTATTACATAGACTTCTGGGAGTTATAACTTTGATATCATTGAAGTTTTTGAGATGCTTTCAACCTCATTTCCCTGACATTGTTGACCTGCTTCTTGGGTGGGCATTGGTGCCTGACCTTGCTGAATCAGATAGGTGTGTTATTATGGATAGCTTCTTGCAATTTCAGAAGCATTGGGTTGGTAGCCTGGCGATGTCTTTAAGGTTACTGACAAAGTTCTTGGGGGACATGGAGGTCTTGCTTCAGGATGGAAGTCCTGGAACCCCACCACAATTTCGAAGGCTTCTTGCTTTGCTTTCATGTTTTTCAACAATTCTACAGTCTACTGCTTCTGGGTTGCTGGAAATGAATCTACTTGAACAAATAAGTGAACCTCTTAGCACATTGCTACCTCGCTTGCTGAGATGCTTATCTATGATTGGGCAGAAATTTGGATGGTCAGAATGGATCGAAGATTCTTGGAAGTGTTTAACTCTTTTAGCAGAAATATTGCGTGAAAGATTTTCAAATTTTTATCCTCTTGCTGTTGATATCTTATTTCAAAGCTTGGAATTGGGTATTACCACTCAACGGGCAGGATTTAGGAAGATTACCTCTTTTCAAGTTCACGGGGTTTTGAAAACTAATCTTCAATTATTATCATTGCAAAAGCTTGGCCTCCTCCCATCATCTGTGCAGAAGTTATTGCAGTTTGATGCTTCAATTTCTCAGCTGCGATTGCATCCGAATCATTTAGTAACGGGAAGTTCTGCGGCTACTTATATTTTCTTGCTTCAACATGGGAATAAAGAAGTTGTCGATGAAACAGTCACCTTATTGATTGAAGAACTGGAGATGTTGAATAGTGTGATAGGAAAAAATATCAGTCATGGAGATCAGTCCAACAGTGTTTCTAAAACATTTTCAAAACTTGAATTATTTGCGTTAATCAAGTTTGATTTGAAAGTTCTATTATCATGCGTTTCCTTGGGTGTGGATAACAATTTGATTGGCCAAATGGAAATTGCCACCTTGTATCTGAGGAGGTTGGAAAGGTTGGTGTCCTTTATTACAAAAAAGCTGAATCCTTTTGACTTACCTATTCAGGCCTTCATAGAGTTGCAGGTTGCTGTTTTCAAGACATTGGAGAGGCTAACTTCAGCAGAGTTCTTAATTAAGTGCTCCATAAGAGAACAGAATAGTGACAAAGCTTTTGTTGAATTTCTGACTAAAAATGAGAATAGTGATGACCAATTCAGTGATGGGTTTTCGGCTGTGATTACTGAGCATTTAGAAAAGTATAGCATGCTTCTTATCAAAGCTCTTCATGTTTCTTCTCCTCTGGCAATTAAAGTAGTAGCTCTAGATTGGGCACAGAAGTTCTGTGAGAATGTTATCGCTGTTAATAAGATCTCAAGCATAAAAGGTTTCTCCTTTGAACCATGTAGACATGCTGGTGTAATAGTGAAATTAATTTTCTCACTTTTAGGTTGTACATTTGAGAGGGAACCAGAAATAAGATCACATGTTGCAATAACTTTGGAGATGTTTCTGCAAGCAAAACTTTTACATCCTCTATGTTTTTATCCCTTTGCTGAAGTCATACTGGAGAAACTTGGTGATCCAGCTATAGAGATACGGGATGCATATGTGAGGCTACTTGCCCATATTTTGCCTACTACTATATATACATGTGGTCTCTATGATTATGGGAGATTTAGGCCTGTTGACCTTGGGTTTGGCAACAGTTCTAAAATGCACTGGAAACAAGTATTTTCCCTGAAGCAGCTGCCTTTGCAGCTGCACTCACAACAACTTGTGTCAATCTTAAGTTACATTTCACAAAGATGGAAGGTGCCTCTTTCTTCTTGGATCCAGCGGCTCATTCATAGTTGCCAGAGTTCAAAGGATGCTATTTTAAATCAGCCTGAAGAAACAGGAAATTTTGGTGCTAATGCTCTATGGATGGATATAAAAGTGGATGAAGACATCCTTGAAAGAATCTGTTCTGTCAATAACTTAGCTGGTGCCTGGTGGGCTGTACAAGAAGCTGCTCGGTACTGTATTGCTACACGTCTTCGGACCAACCTTGGTGGGCCTACCCAAACATTTGCTGCACTGGAGCGCATGCTATTGGACATTGCACACCTTTTACAACTTGATAATGAGCAAAACGATGGGAACTTGAGTATGATAGGGTCTTCTGGTGCTCACTTGTTACCGATGAGATTACTGTTAGATTTTGTTGAGGCTATGAAGAAAAATGTATATAATGCATATGAGGGGTCTGTCATTTTACCACCTGCTAGCCGTCAGAGTTCTTTATTCTTTCGAGCTAACAAAAAAGTATGTGAGGATTGGTTTTCTCGTATATGTGAACCAATGATGAATGCTGGATTGGCTCTACATTGCAATGATGCTGTTATTCAGTACTGTACACTGCGTTTGCAGGAGCTCAAGAATCTTTCCATGCCAGCTTTGAAGGAAAAGTCAAGGGCTCAGGTAACGGATAACCTCCACAATATCAGAGGTAGGTATAGAGGAGATGTCTTAAAAGTTTTAAGACATATGTCACTAGCTCTTTGTAAGAGTTCTGAACCAGATTCTTTGATTGGTCTACAAAAATGGGTTTCAATTACATTCTCTTACTTACTTGGGGAGGAAAATCAGTCCTTCAATGAGTGTGGAATAGTGGGACCCCTTTCATGGATAAGTGGGCTTGTATATCAGGCAAGAGGCCAGTATGAAAATGCTGCTGCTCACTTTACTCACTTGCTACAAACTGAAGATTCACTCATTTCCCTGGGTTCTGATGGTATACAGTTTGTTATTGCACGTGTAATTGAGAGTTATGCTGCTGTATCTGATTGGAAATCTCTTGAAACCTGGCTGTTAGAGCTGCAACTGCTTCGCGCTAAGCATGCTGGTAAAAGTTATTCTGGTGCTCTGACAATGGCAGGCAATGAAGTTAATGCAATCCATGCGTTGGCACGTTTTGATGAGGGTGATTATCAGGCTGCATGGTCATGCCTTGATTTGACACCTAAAAGTAATAGTGAACTCACCCTTGATCCAAAAATAGCCTTGCAGCGGAGTGAGCAGATGCTTCTGCAATCATTGCTTTTCCAGAAAGAGGGAAAGAGCGATAAGGTTCTGCATGATTTGCAGAAGGCGAGGTCAATGTTGGAGGAATCACTTTCTGTTCTGCCACTTGATGGGTTAGCTGAAGCAACACCTCTTGCTATTCAGTTGCATTGCATTTTCCTATTAGAAGAGGATTTCAAGCTTAAATCAACCCATGAGAAGGCAAAAGAACTTCAGTCAATATTAAATTCATATTTTCAGCCAGTGCCAGAGTCTATTAGTAAAATCCGTCAAGATTGTAATCCATGGCTGAAAGTCCTTCGAGTTTATCAAACCATTTCGTCAACTTCTCCAGTTACTCTAAAATTCTGCATGAATTTGCTGAATTTAGCCCGTAAGCAAAGAAATCTATTGTTGGCAAATCGTCTGAACAACCATCTCAAAGATCATGTATCTACTTGCACTGAGGAGAGGAGTCGCGATCTTCTTGTCTTAAATTTGCAGTATGAGAGCATTTTACTACTGTATGCTGAAAACAAGTTTGAAGATGCTTTCACAAGTCTTTGGTCATTTTTGCATCCTTGCATGGTTTCTTCAGCATATAGAATATCTGATGCTGATGAGAGAATTCTGAAGGCCAAAGCATGCTTGAAACTCGCAGATTGGCTGAGACAGGATTATTCAGATTGGAGTCCAGATAGTCTTGTTCTTAAGATGCCAGCGGATTTTGATATGGCTGAATCATCTTCGCTTGGAAAAGACGGTAATGAAGAACATTTTAGCTGTAAACAAAATGTGGGTCCTATTACTGAGGAAATTGTTGGTACAGCAACAAAATTGTCTACTTATATTTGCCCCACGATGGGCAAGTCATGGATTTCTTATGCCTCCTGGTGCTTTAAGCAGGCCAGAGACTCACTTCTTGTTCAAAGTGAAACTACCCTCCGTTCGTGCTTATTTTCTCCCATACTTGTTCAGGAAATTTTACCTGAGAGATTCAAGTTGACAAAGGATGAGGTGCAAAGAGTTAAATCATTGGTTTTGTGTCTTTTACAGGGAAATGGGAAAGGTTTCATAGATGAACAGGAAGAGGGAAGCTTTTGGCTTGATTCTGCAGAGCACTCCAGTAATGACAATTCTCTGCAGAGCTTGATTAGGCACTTAGTGGATATTATTGAAACTGCTGCTGGGGCACCAGGTGCAGAAAACTCCGGTGGTGAACGTCTTTCAGCCATGGTATCTTCTCAATTGAGGATTTGTTTGTTACATGCAAATATTGGGCTGGGAGAATCTGACATAATATCTGCATTGGATGATTTTGTTGATATTTGGTGGTCTTTGAGGAGGAGAAGAGTGTCCCTGTTTGGACATGCAGCTCATGGTTACATACAATATCTTTCTTATTCATCTACCCATCTTTGTCATGGCCAGATGCCTGGTTCCGATTATGAGACTTTGAAGCAAAAAACTGGTAGCTACACCCTGAGGGCTACGTTATATATTTTGCATATACTTCTCAACTATGGTGTGGAATTGAAAGATACACTTGAATCTGCTCTTCTGGTTGTTCCTTTGTTGCCATGGCAGGTTGCATGCTAGATCGTAGGCTTTTACTTCCTCTTCTATCATTTTTAAGGTGGGGATGGTTTGTTGAAATTTTGACTGGAATTGTCTTTTGTAGGAAGTTACCCCTCAACTATTTGCTCGGATAAGTTCTCATCCTGAACAAGTGGTTCGGAAGCAGCTGGAAGGCTTACTGATGATGCTGGCCAAGCAATCTCCCTGTTCTATAGTGTACCCAACACTAGTTGATGTTAATGCTTATGAAGTGAAGCCTTCAGAAGAGCTTCATCATGTGCTGGGTTGTCTGGTAATGAAAATTTCTGTGTGCATTATGTAGCTTATATGCTTTTTACCAAAAAAATTCTCTTCACATTATGTGGATAAATTGGGCATCAAAGTTAATGTAGAATAAACATGTTTCAATAATTACCAGTAATCTTTTGTTGACATTATTGATATTAATGGTGTGGCTTTGCTTATGAGGGGAGTTCAGCTGATACTTATTTGCTGTTTTTTATTGCTCAAAGGCTGCATGTGTAGCAGTGTTTGGTTTGGACAGTGACCTGAAAAGGTTTTCAGGTCACGGGTTGATTGATTCAACTGATTAGAATAGTGGTTGAACTGGATGATGTCGTAATTAAGTAAAAATTAATCATTTCGAATAATACATATGTACATATATTATTGTAGACACATACTCTAAAAGAAATTATCACCATATATAAATAGAACAAGCAAATAATGATAAAAAATAATATAAATTACAAATATTACTAAAGGAAAATTAGAAAGTAGAAACCTGAAAGACATAAATTTTTGTCACTTTGGAACTCAAATTGATTGCTTTGACCTTTGGTATCATAGAAGTTGTATATTTTATTTAGATCTATATAGAAAATGAAAAGTCCATCGCTAAAATATAAATCCATAGCTAAAATTTTCACTTAATTAAGACTCAGCCAGGTCACCAGTTTTCATTGGGACAATCTGGACCAACCCCTAAAACAGGTCTTGTTCAACCAGCCTGTTCTTCTCAGCAGCCGACAGTTCAACCTGTCTAACCTGGCCTGTGGGGCTGGGTTTTTAAACAGTGATGTGTAGTCAATTAATCTTTTCGGTGATAAATGATTTAGTAGTTCTGATGTGTGTTATATAGTTTAGTAGTTTTGAGATTATCAATTTTGTTCTTGTATTAAAACCTTCAAAACTTGCTATTTGATTTCATGCCTTTTGACCTAGAAGAATTGGTCATGTCCTGGTGCTCTTTATTCTTCTTATTTTCTCATATATTCAGCACGGCCATTGTTCAATTGCATAAAGTTTAGTTTGGTATCCCAAAATAAGTGCTCAGAAGTCAGAACAGATAGCAATAGTAACAAGCCTATCTCAAGTTTGCATTATTGTCCTCTAAAGGGTTTGAAGCGTAACACTGAATGTCATAAGTGTTTAGACATACTTATCACAATATGCAATCGTTAGTTTGAGATTGGAATTTGGAAGGACAAATAGATAATAATCTGGTTTTCAACTTAATAAGTATTTTGATAGGTACTTTGGTTCTTGGTTCTACATCATACACACTGCTTTGACTAGGCATATTTATTACAACATGTACTCATTAGTTTGAATTAGAGGTGTCCATTGGATTGGGTCAACCTACGAACCCGTGGGTTTTGACCTAACCCAACCTATAATTGACTGGTTGGACTGGCTTCACGGGTTGGGTTTAAAACTTCTCAACCTGATGATGATGGATTGGGTTGCCGTTGGAATAAATAAAAAATATTATTTTTTAATATTCAGCATACTAAATCTAATGTTTATTCTTTTCCTATCTCTCAGATTTTATATGACTTATCGTATTTAACTTTTGAGACTTGTTTTAGTACTTCTTATGTTTAAGATTAAGACTTGTTATGTTACGTTTATAACTTGTGACTTATTGTATTTGACTTTGAATTTATTTAAGACTTTGTATGTTATCTTTTGTTAAGACTTATTAAGTTATTTATTATGATGTGTGATGAATTTTCGATTTCGTATATTGATTTCGGCATTTATTTTAGTAGATGAAATTTTTTTAATGTATATTGGACCCACGGGTTTAACCCAACCCAACCCACTCGGATTTTAGAAAAAAAAAAAAATCCCTAACCCAACCCATGGACACCCTTAGTTTGAATAAGCTTCAATGGCAGTTATTGCTGTTATACCAGCCTTCTGATAGCTTGCTTGGTCAAGGTAGCATATAAGATAATGAAAATTTAATTTGTTGCATGCAGAAGGAACTTTACCCTAGATTGGTTCAGGATGTTGTTCAGCTGATGATAAATGACCTTGGAAATGTTACTGTTCTCTGGGAGGAATTATGGCTCAGTACTCTTCAGGATCTTCACACAGGTTGTGTGCATTTTCCTACACGTTTATTGATCATGGGCCCTTTTTCATTGACTTGCATTGGAGAATTAATGACTTTTTTTTTTTTGGTTTGATGGATGCATGTCAGTTTTATTTTGATTGCACAATATAGGACTTACTATCAGAGAAGAGAAATGGGGCTGAATAAATTTTGTTGCAGATGTGATGAGGCGAATAAATGTGCTGAAAGAGGAGGCTGCTAGAATTGCGGAAAACGTCACACTTAGTCAGAATGAGAAGAACAAAATAAATTCTGCCCGTTATTCAGCAATGATGGCTCCAATAGTTGTGGCCTTGGAACGTCGTTTGGCTTCAACTTCTCGAAAACCTGAGACTCCCCATGAAGCTTGGTTCCAGGGAGAGTATAAAGAACAACTGAAATCAGCTATTGTATCCTTTAAGACTCCTCCAGCATCTTCTGCTGTTCTAGGAGATGTATGGCGACCCTTTGATAGTATTGCTGCATCCTTGGCTTCTTACCAGAGGAAGTCTTCAGTTTCTTTACAAGAAGTTGCGCCTCATTTGGCTTTGTTATCATCTTCAGATGTTCCAATGCCTGGTCTTGAGAAACAAATGGAAGTACCTGACTCTGACAAAACAACTGATCTCCAGGGGGTTGTCACAATTGCTTCTTTCCATGAACAAGTCACTATCTTATCAACAAAGACTAAGCCTAAGAAACTTGGTATACTTGGTTCAGATGGGCAGAAGTACACATATCTCCTTAAAGGGCGAGAAGATTTGCGCCTTGATGCTAGAATTATGCAATTGCTGCAGGCTATGAATGGTTTTCTTCATTCTTCTTCTTCTACATGTGGCAACTCTCTTGGCATTCGCTATTATTCTGTGACTCCAATCAGTGGTCGAGCCGGCCTTATCCAGTGGGTGGATAATGTAATAAGTATTTACAGTGTATTTAAATCTTGGCAAGCCCGTGTTCAGCTAGCACAGTTCACTGCATTGGGCACTGCAAATACAAAATCCTCAGCTCCTCCACCTGTTCCCCGTCCCAGTGATATGTTCTATGGGAAGATCATACCTGCACTTAAAGAGAAAGGCATTAAGAGAGTAATTTCTCGAAGGGATTGGCCTCATGAAGTCAAATGTAAAGTTCTTCTTGATCTCATGAAGGAGGTGCCTAGACATCTTCTTTACCAAGAACTATGGTGTGCTAGTGAAGGGTATAAAGCCTTCAGCTCAAAAATGAAGAGGTACATTCAAGGAACTTTTAAGCCTTTACTGGTGCATTTTATGATAGCTACATTTATCATTAAATTCAATGGTTAAAGTCCTTCCGCTAAATATAAATCTAGATTTTTCTTGATTTATATATTAATTTTGGTTTGCTTTGACCACTTTGTATTCCTGTGCTTGGAACTTCTTTCAAACGCGAAATAAGTTTAGGTCAATCTTCACTTTGAAGGTTTATGATTTTTTATCAGTTACTGACTTATACTAGATGTTTATTCCTTTATTTTCTAATGAAGGTGAACAGAGTTTAGCATGATCTTTTTGTTATCATCAGGTGTCAAATACAAAATTCTGTTTGTTGACTATTCTATTAGAAAGTACTTCCAAACTCTTGCTTGACATATGATGAGCATTTGCTTAGATGCAAAAATCTATGACATGCAGATGAGATGTTGTACAATTGCATTATTATTATTATTCAATCTGCAGGTACTCTGGAAGTGTTGCAACAATGAGTATGGTTGGTCATGTTCTGGGACTGGGTGACAGACATTTAGACAACATTCTTATCGATTTTGGTAGCGGGGATATTGTACATATTGATTACAATGTTTGTTTTGATAAGGGACAAAGACTAAAAATTCCAGAGATTGTTCCTTTCCGTCTTACCCAAGTGATTGAAGCAGCTTTAGGGCTGACTGGAATAGAGGGTAGCTTCAGAGCAAATTGTGAGATAGTTATGGACATTCTAAGGAAGAACAAAGACATACTTTTGATGTTATTAGAAGTGTTTGTCTGGGATCCACTTGTGGAGTGGACACGAGGTGATTTTCACGATGAAGCTGCTATTGGTGGTGAAGAAAGAAAAGGCATGGAGTTGGCTGTTAGCTTAAGTCTATTTGCATCTCGAGTGCAGGAAATTCGTGTTCCCTTACAGGTACTTATTGAACTAGAAGTTATACATGCCTTCTATGTGAAGGAAGAATATGTGTCTGACATAATTTGAAGAGCTGCATTACAAATTTTTAAATATCAAGTAGTTGATATCTGGTTCAGAAGTGCTTAGAAAAATGTCTGCATGCACTTATATGTGTGTGTTTCAAGAGTTCGTGTAGGTTATCTGTTTTACATGAGATATTTTTGAATTTGCACAATGTATCTAGAATAAATATACACATTCATATTTCATTCCTATTCTGAATTCCTTGATTTGTTGTAATTTTTAATGAGCAATGCCATTGTATGAAAATTGGCCTATTACAATTTAGCTAGGTGTTTATATATTTTCTCATACTTTATTGAGATCTATCTAACATATGACTAATAGCTGATTTTTCGTCCAAATCTGAGTAGGAACACCATGATCAATTATTGACTAGCCTGCCAGCTGTTGAATCCACACTTGAGGTATTGATGAAATGCCATGATTTATTTTGGCTACATTTAAATTGTGGCTTTGTTTAAATTTCTCTCGATCAATAATTTCTTTCATTTGAATTGACTTTGAGAATTTTATGTACCAGAGGTTTGCTGATGTTCTAAATCAATATGAACTTGCTTCTACTCTATTCTGTCGAGCTGACCAAGAGAGATCTAGCCTTATTTTGCATGAGACATCTGCAAAGTCAATTGTTGCTGAAGCAACCTGTAATTCAGAGAAAATTCGAGCATCATTTGAAATTCAGGCTCGGGAATTTTCCCAGGCAAAGGCTATGGTTGCAGAGAAAGCTCAAGAGGCAATGACTTGGGCTGAGCAACATGGAAGGATTCTTGATTGTTTACGATGCAATTTAATCCCAGAAGTAAATGTTTGTGTTAAGCTGGGTGACATGGAAGTAGCCTTATCTCTTACGTCTGCAGTTACTGTAGCAGGTGTTCCACTAACTGTTGTTCCTGAACCTACACAAGCACAATGCCATGATATGGATAGGGAAGTTTCCCAATTCATAGCTGAGTTGGATGATGGACTAACTTCTGCCATAACTGCTCTGCAAGCATACTCCTTGGCTCTGCAAAGAATCTTACCATTAAATTACTTTACAACCAGTGCAGTCCATGGCTGGGCACAAGTTCTGCAACTATCTGTCAATGTCCTGTCGTCTGATATCCTCTCTCTTGCCAGAAGGCAGGCTTCTGAACTGTTTGCAAAATTTCATGGAGATAGCATTGATTCTATCACATACAGTCATGATGATCTTTGTCTCAGAGTGGAGAAGTATGCAGTAGAAATAGAAAAATTAGAAAAAGAGTGTGCGGAGTTAGAGAGTTCTATTGGCTTAGAGTCAGAATCAAAAACTAAAGATCGTCTTTTGTTAGCTTTCCTGAAATTCATGCAGTCCACTGGTCTTTTAAGAAAGGAAGATGGTATGTCTTTTGTCCAATCTAGATTTGATGGGACAAACAGTACCAGACTTTCAGGTGAACTAGAAGAGGAGGACAAGGCACTATTGATTCTGAATATCGCTGTAAGTTCACTTTATAATGAGGTTAAGCATAGAATACTTAATATATATAGTGATTTGCCAGGAGGAAGAAATCAATACAATACATTGCAGAATGAGTCTGGAACTATTTTTGCTGAGTTTGAAGAACAAGTAGAAAAATGTAATCTTGTGACGGAGTTTGTTAATGATCTATGGCATTTTATTGGAAAGGACATGCCTACTGTTGACATTAACAAAGTTCATTTGAAGTTTTCACCTGAAAGTAACTGGGTTTCGATTTTTAAAACCATTTTGACTTCCTGTAAGGGATTGATTAGTCAAATGACCGAAGTTGTTCTACCAGATGTAATACGATCTACTGTTTCATTAAATTCAGAAGTTATGGATGCATTTGGGTTAATCTCACAAGTTCGAGGGTCTATAGAAACTGCACTGGAGCAGCTTGTGGAGGTTGGAATGGAGAGAGCATCACTGGTTGAACTTGAGCAGAACTATTTTGTTAAGGTTGGTCTTATTACTGAGCAGCAGCTGGCTCTTGAAGAAGCTGCAGTTAAGGGCAGGGATCATCTTTCTTGGGAAGAGGCAGAGGAACTTGCATCCCAAGAGGAAGCTTGTAGAGCACAACTGAACCAACTCCATCAAACCTGGAATCAGAGGGATGTAAGGACTTCTTCTCTTATAAAGAGAGAAGCTGATATTAAAAATGCACTGGTTTCTGTGGATGGTCAATTTCAATCTCTAGTTGGTGTGGAAGAAGAAAGGGAGCTACATATTTTGAGAAGCAAAGCACTATTGGCTGCACTTGTTAAGCCCTTCTCGGAATTGGAATCCAGTGATATTATGCTCTCTTCAGCTGATGGTTATGTTGCAATGCCCTCAAGTAAATTTCATACTCTAGCAGATTTGTTAAATTCTGGGAATTCTATATCTGAGTATGTCTGGAAAGTTGGAGGTTTATTGGATGACCATTCATTCTTTATTTGGAAAATAGGTGTTATAGATTCTTTTCTTGATGCATGCATACATGATGTAGCTTCGTCAGTTGAGCAAAATCTAGGCTTTGACCAGTCACTCAATTTTATGAAGAAAAAGCTTGAAATCCAACTTCAGAAACACATTGGTCAATATTTGAAAGAAAGAGTTTCTCCTAGTTTGTTGGCTTGTTTAGATAAAGAAAATGAGCACTTGAAGCAATTAACAGAGTCCTCAAAGGAACTTTCTTTAGATCTGGCGAAAAAAGATGGAGCTGTGAAAAAGGTTTTACGTATGCTCGAAGAATATTGTAATGCACATGAAACTGCTAGAGCAGCAAAGTCAGCAGCTTCCCTCATGAAAAGACAAGTGAATGAGTTGAAAGAGGCTCTTCGGAAAACTAACCTTGAGATTGTTCAGATGGAATGGATGCATGATGTTAGTTTGAACCCATCATATAAAAGAAGAATCGGATTTGAGAAATATGTTGATACCGATGACAGCTTGTATACAATTATTTTAAACCTCAGCAGATCTAAATTATTGGAAAATATGCAATCTGCTGCGTCAAAAATCACTAGGTCAATGGATTGCCTTCAGTCTTGTGAACAGACTTCTCTTATAGCTGAAGCACAGCTTGAGAGAGCAATGGGTTGGGCTTGTGGGGCTCCAAATTCCAGTACTTCAACTCAAAATTCAGGAATTCCTCCCGAGTTTCATGAACATATTAAGACTCGAAGGCAGATTTTATGGGAATTTAGAGAAAAGGCGTCTGACATTGTGAAGTTATGCATGTCAGTATTAGAGTTTGAAGCATCAAGAGATGGGTATTTGCTTATACCAGGCCAGCCATATCCCTTCAGGAGTAGTGTTGATGGCAAGACATGGCAGCAAGCGTACTTGAATGCACTAACAAGATTAGATGTTACTTACCATTCTTATACACGTGAGTTTGCTATATTCCTCTGCAGTTGAAGTCTCTTGATGTTACTTAAACCTCTGCATGGAAAGTGAATATATGCTCTCTTGTTCCTGTAATAGGTGCCGAACAAGAATGGAAGCTTGCACAATGCACTGTTGAAGCTGCTTCCAATGGATTATATACTGCAACTAATGAACTCTGCATTGCCTCTCTGAAAGCAAAGTCAGCTTCAGGTAGATCTCACCATTTTTGTAACTGTTCATTTATACATCAAAGTTCATACATGCATATGCATGTTTTCTTTCAATGTTGGATGTATCAGCATTGTGGCTGCATGTGTTGATTTAACATGTTCTTTACTTTCTAAAGGTGATTTACAGAGTACTGTTCTTGCAATGAGGGATTGTGCATATGAGGCTAGTGTGGCACTGGCTGCTTTTGCTCGGGTTTCAAGGATCCATACTGCTTTGACTTCCGAATGTGGTTCTATGCTTGAAGAGGTATGGTCTTTAAAGTATTTAACTTTGGCATGTATTACTGTAGAGTATATTTTTCAACTAATTTTTCCAGATGATTTATGGAATTTAATGTCTGTATTGATGTCCAATCCATATACTGGTATATCGTTTTATATTGGTAATATTGGAGCTACTTTATATGTAGATAAAAGGATTTTAGGTTTTCACCCAAAAAGGATTTTAGGCTAATGCAATATGCATTGGACATGGTCTTTTAAATTATAGTTTAACTGGGCCCAATTTGTTCACATGATCAAACATAGCATTTGAATATATATTTAATTGATGAACTCGTTTTGGAGTCTTCTGGCTCCGTATATCATACATTACTATCCTTAAATAGGTGAACCCAACTTGATAACCAAGTAATGACAAATTACTAAAAGATCTCAATTTATTAAAAATACCCTAATAACTTCCAACTTAATAATAAATAACCTAATAACACCCAACATAATAATAAATACCCTAGTAACACCCAATTACTAATAAATACCCAAATAACAATAAAATCCCCATTAATACAAATATATCCCTGGTCCATACCCCATTATTATTCCCATTCCATATCATTCTGCTTTAGCCTTCATTCAAGTCACTCTGGCAGCTGAAACCTGAAACATGTAACAACACTAAGTGGAAGCCTGGAAGTAGATATGTGATGTCGTATGGATTTCTTCACAATTAACATAAGTATTTAATCCACAAAGTAACATTATACGACTTGCTGTATCCTAGTGTAAGTCTATAACATGGTTAGCCAAAAGGAGTTCATGGAGATGTAAGAGATAATCAGTCTAAAAATGTCATTGTGAGGTTATTGCATAGATCTTCATTCAAGTCATTCATATAGCTGAAGGATTGTATCAAACTAAGTTAAACCCAGGCATAGACATGATATGATAATGAGAAGTATTATGTTGGTGTCCTTGCATGTATAATTAATTAGTCTTGAAAGGGGCATCAGAATATCTGCAGTATCTTGTCTTCAATCTATAAATGACCTGGCAAAGTCAGTGAAAAGATAAGTGGCAGAAGGTGGGATTTGGTTGTATGTTGATAATATTCTTGTAATTTTCTGGTCCCTTGATCCATTAGAAAGGATGAAGTGTACAAATAAGTGAATAGGTCCACTATTGCTTATTATGATTACTGACACCTGGAGCATGCAAACAATCCATAGAAAGTTTATAAATAAGTTACTATGTGTTCCATTCCATCCATCACCATCAAGTCCTCTTTCTATGGATTGTTTGCAAGCTAATGTTGCTTTGTTTTTATAGGTTCTAGCAATAACTGAAGATATACACGATGTTTACAATCTGGGGAAAGAGGCTGCTGTTATTCACCTTTCTCTTATGGAAGATCTTTCAAAGGTTTTTCTCGTATCTCAGTTTGTATTGATCTTCAGGCTTCACCTATAATTGTCTATTCAATATTTTGGATGTTGAGCTTTTCTCTAAAGTCAAAATTGTATTTTGGCGGCTTTATGTTTTTGGTAGGCAAATGCTATCCTTCTTCCACTTGAATCAGTGTTGTCTAAGGATGTAGCTGCTATGACTGATGCTATAGCTAGGGAAAGAGAGACCAAGAAGGAAATATCACACATCCATGGCCAAGCTATATACCAGTCTTATTGTTTAAGAATCAGGGAGGCTTGTCAGACCTTTAAGCCTTTGGTACCTTCTCTGACATCAGCTGTGAAGGGACTCTATTCATTGTTGACTAGGCTAGCAAGAACTGCAAATCTCCATGCTGGCAATCTGCACAAAGTAATGTGACAGTTTCAAGATCTTGTTGTTTTCCTTATATATATATATATATATATATATATATATTAGGACATATCTAGTGAGAGGAGTGTTTATTGTGAGAAGTGAGAGAAGTAAATTTTGACCATTAAATCTAACACGAATGGTTAAGATTAAAACATAAAGGCATGTGATTTTTTAAGTAGTCATGTACTCATGTGACATTTAAGTAAAATCTAATTTTGATCATTCATGTTTAGATTTAATGATCAAGATTCATTCCTTTCACCTGTCATAATAAGATAGTACTCTCACTTGATATGCCCCCTATATATAGGGAATTTTTTTGTTTATATTTTAAAACAGCAAGTTGTATATAGATCCATGCTCTTTGTTTTTAGGCTCTTGAAGGCATAGGAGAAAGCCAGGAAGTAAAATCACAGGATATTGCCCTGTCAAGATCAGATGCTGATGGTGGTGAAGTTGTTGAATTTGATGGCAAAGAAGGGGAGAGTCTCTCTAGGTCTGATGATGGTAACACTGAAGATTTTATGGGCTTTTCTCGACTTCCTTTGGAAGATAAGGGATGGATATCGCCACCAGATAGCATCTGCTTTAGTAGCTCTGGATCTGACATTACATCAGCTGAAGTTAGTCTTCCAGATAGCTTGAATGGTTCAGCAGAAAATCAAGAACTTCTTTCACAGGGGTCTAGTAGCAGAAACCCCACAGGTCATGTACATTCCACTCCATTGTCTCAAACTGATGCTGAAGAAATCTCACCTTCTGAGGTGTCAGAATCCTATCCCATGGAAGCTAATATCAACGATTCTGGTTTTGTGAAGTTAACTAATGAGGCCACTGAACATCCCAAGATTATGGATTTGCCAGTTGATAAATCTGTGACCGTCCCTGCTGACTCCCGGAATTTATCTAATGAGAACTCAGAGAAGTTTGAGGGTGAAGCTGAACTACTTTCTGCAAACAAAGTTAAGAATGATACTGAACATTGTGAAGCTCCTGATCCTAACATAAATGCCTGTAGCAGAGTAGGAAGGGGTACGTACAAAGTCCTTTTCTTTTTTAGTACTCTGTCTTCTCCCCTTTTTTATGCACTAATTCCATATTATTAAAAACAATTACCGAGGTTTTCTTTCAAAGTTGTTTTGATCCCCTGCTGTGGTGACCCAATAAATAAGACGTGAAAGAATATGAACTTTATAAAATTATTGTTACATATATTAAACTTAAAACAAAAATTTACCATCCAAGTGGACTCAAACGGCATAGGCTAGGTTTAATATAAAGAATAAAGAACAATCCTAGTGTGGTAAAAGTATTTAAGGTCAGCAAGGAGGTGCAGTATACTACAGAATTTAGTGAAGTTCAACACTTAATCCTTTTTTTAAGGGTTTTTTTTTTTCGGTAAAGGGAAGGGGCAGTAGGTTTTATGATTTATTTTCCCTTTCATTACTTCACCTAACCCTATATTTTTGTGGTTTTCTTTAGGTTTTGGATGACATATCGCTAAGATTGCATTTGTGGTTTTTAGTATGTCTAGAATAAGTTATATAGATTGTACTTTGATATCCAAAGATACTCCTGAACTGTAATATTGCATTTGAGAATGACTTACATTATTAAAAGTGGCTTTCTGCACCTATGTATGAGGTAGAAACAGTAAACAATCTCTTACACACACTTCACTGTTGGATGCTTTACGTGATTGAAAGTAGTATGAAAATAAAAGGAATTGATATGCCCTTTTTTGTTTGTGGTTTTTTTCACTTGCTAGGTAAAAATGCTTATGCCTTGTCAGTGTTGAGGCGAGTTGAGATGAAAATTGATGGTCAAGATATTTCTGAAAACAGGTATGGCTCTTTTTGGAACTTAGTCAACTTACATAAACTTTGGCTGAAAATTTTCATTAAGACTGGGCTTTCTTTGGATTTCAGAGAAATTAGTATTGCAGAGCAAGTAGATTATCTACTCAAGCAAGCTACTAGCGTAGATAATCTTTGCAATATGTATGAAGGTTGGACACCATGGATTTGAGCTTTTTGAGACTCGAGCATCTTAAATTTAAACGCCATTCCAATATCATGCAAGAAGTGGCCTCAGGCATTGTTGGGCTGGTCTTGCTGAGAAATAGATTCTTTGGCCTGATATGTTCTCCATGATAAGGAAGCCACCACACCCATGTCTTATCGGCTCCAATTGGTCTGGCCATATCTTGAAGTCTGCCATTGATCACAATCACACTTTGTCCACGGCCAAACTGTATTCTGTTTAGCTTTTGCCATCCTTTTGATTTGTGCATTTTGCAGGCAGAGTTTATTATTTCACACCTTGCATGTGGGCCTGCGTCTGCCATCTCATGACATGCAACAAAGATGAAAAAGGATTACGGTGCCTTCTCTTCTGGTTTAAACAATGTACAGCTGCTTTGATCACCTCCTACTTGCATTGCCATATTGCTTGAGGGGTATGTTTTGGATCCTCAGCTCTTGAAGGCTGAAATAAAGAATGTCGTATGCTAACCATTGGGCAAAGTTTGGTTCTCGATGACTTGGATTATGCAATGCACTCTAACTGGCCGGAGCATTATATTTTTGCAAAACCAAAGTCCAGCATCAGTTGCACATACCTTTTACCTTTTTACTGCTTGTTGATTCTTGACTTCAACGTTTAATTGTACCTCGATGTGTTTAGCTTAGTGGAAATTTAGAATTGATACCAGAAATACCTTACGAGACCCCATACATGTATCTGAAAGCTGTCTACTATGCGACACTTGTACTGCATCTAGTTGATTAGTGTTAATACACACACGGGGATTTTAACTGATCATTAAGTTAGCGCAATCCCATTATCTTCCTTCTGTCTCCTTTCTATAGATTTCTTCATGGTTTCGAGAGATAGGGTTCAGGTTTCTTCTACAACCCCAAAAAAAGAAATAAATTGAATTCTTGCTTCAGAGGTGACCGATCTCTTCCCCTGGTGACTGATCAATTTTTCTGGTCCTTTTTGAGGGGAATTTCGAAGCTATTCTTGTTTGGAGCATGACTTCTAGTCACGCTATTATACATGCAATTCAGATCGGGTGAGTCCCCGCGGAGATTAACGGTGACACAGGGAGGTGTTACCCAGAGTTGTGACTTTGGGAGTCACAAACTAGGTTGTCATTTTTTTGGGCTCGAGTTTAGTTGTTCTTGGTGCACACAAGCTGGTTTGGTTTCAGGGTTGTTTGGTGCTATTCGCGGTTGCTGTTTTTAAAAGTAATTTCCCCATACTAAGAACGAAATCGCTCACCAGACCACTCCTGCTACGGTGAAATTGGCTCATTTCTGACATACATACTGGAAACTCAATGGAAAGCACTCTCAAAAGCCAGTTACAAAGATGTGCTAACATTGTATCTTATGGTGGATTCATGCCTTCAGAGTCTGGTACAATATTGATGTCTATTAATGAGTTTGCTCGATTTACCCAGTTCTAGGTATCACAGTCATTTCCCACTACAACCACAATCACTCTTCTCCAAATAGATAAACTTAATAGTTTGTCTCACCACTACCTCTTGTAATTGAGTCATTGACTCGTTCGCTGCCAATCATATGACTGGGAACACAAGTATTAGACAGTCTTCTTATACTTCCTCGAGGGGGAGTCTTCTTAAATATTAATTATGAATTAATTTCGTTTCATATATTATGCTTAGTTAAAATTTTTGTTTTTAAAATCTCTTTTAAGTCTCCGTTAGTTCCGGGTGTCCTTGGATCAAATTTCTTGCTCCGCTGTTGGTCTAAAATAAGGAAGCCGGCTCAGCACCAAAACCCAAGACTGATCAATAGTCATCCTTGCACATCAAAAAATTATGTATGTATTATTATGAGATTAATATTCAACCTCATAGTTATCATGAAATATTATAAAATTAATTAAATAACATATATTCAAATTTTTTTTGTTACTTGATATATTTTTATTAGATTGGTGTGTTACAGAATTTCTCCGCAAACACTACCAAAGTGCCAGTTGGTACATGGGAGGGCGCACGTGGACATAGTAGCTGCGATTGCAAGACTTTTTTTGGGTATATAATGAATCTGATTGAGCCAACGGAAAATTGCAAAAGTAAACAATTTAATAAAACCAGCCCTCCATTGTACGGCACTTGTTTTTTCATACCACGCTTTCGCCAGCGGTTTTGTATGTATATATGATGATAAAGACGAACTTAAATTAAAGCTTAGCCCCTGCCATCCCATCCCCAAGTTCCTGTTTTCCGTCTCTTTTTCAAAGCACACAGGTTCAGAGAACGTGGGCGCCACTTTTATCCCTTATCCAAATTAATGTGCCTCCATCGATCTTCTTGTGTTATATATAGACTTCACTCTGTTTTGCTTCCCATCTCAAACCATCAGGCACCAACTTTTCATCACCAACAGATTCAAAGCAAACATCCACAAAGTGCCTTTCCCATAATTTGCTTTTACTCCGTGGTGTGTCTGCTTTTGCTGCTGTAGGAGATTTCTAGTCATGTCTGGGCTGGTGGACATGTGGACAAGCGAGCTGTCCAAGCTGAAGGAAAAGGGTCAGACCCTTTACTCTCGTGGCTCGAGCCCCATTCACCATGAATCTGGCCAGAGGCTTCAGGAAAAGGAGAAGGGTTCAACTGGGTTGGCTGTAGCTGTTGGCCAACTCTTGCATCTTAACAAGCCTGGGTTGCTGTGTTCCGAGGCTTCAGTTTCCATGCTTGTTGAATGCTTTAACCCTTAAATATATATATATATATATATATATATATATATATATATATATATATATAAGAATGATTTTTTCCAGTCTTGTTCCCTTTTTTAAGAGTTTTTTTAACCCTCGGAAATGATGCGTGTATATAGTGCTTTTCAAATTTCTAATGAAACCCCATGGTTATAAAGTTGCAAAATATCAATCTATGATACCATTGTTCCTGCTCGTTTTCAATTTTATCATTTCTTTTTATTAATTAAACTATAATTTCGACAGAAAATTTAAATGAATTTATATCCCTCGTATTAGTTGATGTTTGCACTTGAGTAAATCTTCAAAATGAATATGGAGAAAAAAAATGGGAAGAGACATGATGTGCTGGAGTAATGGTCATCTAAAAAGTCGTGGAACATTTGAACCAATATTGGTGTAAGTTGCTAAGCAATAGGACAGACAGACTAGAATGGTGAATGCGAAGGTTCAAGAGTTCACATCAAAGACATTTGGTAGGGTTGGGGTATGACTTGTGGCTTCTTCCTTAGGAGAGAGCTAAGCAAGTCCAATGTTAACTTATCCCATATTACGTGGACACAGTCTGTCTGCTCAACCTTCACAAATTTCAGAGAGGGCAAATTCTAAATCATTGTTAGCAGGTTTTCCTAAACCTGAAAACCGTGAACTAATTTCAGTATATTAATTCTCGCGTACCAATTAGTGGTACATAAGTGTAAAGAAAATCCTTTATGAATAATGACAAGAAGTCACGAATTGCGAACCTAACTATGCACTAAATTATCTCATATTACATGGATACAGAGTCACAAGTAACAGAGGAAGAAAGGTGGAAGCTGGGTGATATAGAGCTGACTTTGGAATTGTATAGTTGGAAGAATATAAGTATTGGGGATTCTTAGACACATCCAATATAAGATAATGTGTGTCACATCAGTTATATTATTATTCTTGTCTCTTACACCGAAAGATAATAATGACTCACACAATTAATATGACATATTATAATAATATAATATAAAAAAATTACCTTACATTTAATGTAATCAAGAATTTTTTTAAAGAGAACACTTTTCATGTTGTCTATGTTCTCATATGGACTAATAGGACTAGTGGGCTGTCCTGTTTAATGAACAGGTTTTATGGGTAGCTTCCTCACTTGGAATGTTAAATTGTTTTTAGGGAGAATGACAGAATATGCCCTTCTGGACTTATGGGGTAACAATGCAATCAAATGGGACTGGGGAGGGGGTGGGACGGGCTCCTCATGTCAGCTTGTGAATCTCAGCCCAGGCTGCAGACTTTTCATTGTTCTTGTTTCTCCTCAATTTCCCTCTCTCTTCTATTATAAGAGCTTTTGTCTAATGTCTATGCTGAAATGTCACAGTGAGGAACTTGTTAACAAACAAAACGGAAACCAAGACCCGTCTTGTTCCCAAGTAACTAGAAGAAAAGACATCTACCCAGTTTAATAGTCATACTTTCATACTTCTAATTGCGGATTATAAGATGCAAATTGCAAGAAAGATTGTGTGCATGTCATTCTCTACTTTAACGAAAAGAATGTGTAACTAATTAAATTTGATGGCATTTCCATCACTTTATAAATATAAGTAGTTAATTTAATTAATGAAGGATTGATTTTAATATGATTATTGTGAAAATATTTTGTTTTTATTAGTTAAATTACCCACTTTTTTTTAATAAGTTAATTAAGGGGGACTAATATTTAGTTAATTCCACTTAAATTTAATTAAAGTAATCAGTATTATAGATAGAAACTGCAGTGTCATTATGTCATAGTCTTATCCTTTTCCTTAATAAATTTCAAAGCACGATATCTCAATCATTATCAAAGAGAGATTTTTGTGTAGATTTCTGTAGACCAAGTCAATGATGCATATAATTTTTTTGGTAAAACAACCGTTTAACATAAAAAAAATTATTGACTTAGTTTAAATAATTTATATAAATTAAAGTATATATACATAGGAATTTCTAATGGAAGAGAGTCTCAATCGAACTGGACCGCCACTCACGGAAAGCAGTCACAGCCAATAGAAATCTCCCACGGAATATCCGAAACTGTGAGTATATCCCATGCAGGTTCCTTCCTGTGTGCGACGCCACTGCATCCGAGTTGCGCCAAAAGCCCCACGTTTCTGACATACACGCACTCTCACGAGGCCCATTCATTGCCCTTTTCTTGTTTCTATATAAACTAGACAGGCCACGCCTCTAACCTTCATTTGAAACAGAAAGCTCAACGAAGAAGAGAAAGGTTTTTACTTTGATCAGTTTCTGAGTGCTGAGATAGAAAAAAATGTCTGCCATGGTAGAGGTGTGGGTGGTGGAGCTGACCAAGCTCAGAGAGAGGGTTCTTGCCCGCAAGCCCTCCTTCTCCAAAGCCAAAGAAGGGTCAGAAGTCGAAAAGGAAGCTCAGAAGAAGGAGAGCGTGGCTGTGCAGAGAGACACTAATTCTACGATGTCAGAGGCAACCGTGTGTTTGCTTATGGATCGATTTGTGCCTTGGTGATGTGTTTCTTACTTCTTAGGTGCTCACTGCAGACATCAAGGAGAGAGCAATAGGAGACAAACCCAGATGGCCAAGAAGATGTCTTCTATATTCTTTTCTTGTTTTTGGTTACAAGATGTCTTGTATATTCCATGTGTGTCTCCTTAGATCGGGAGAATTGTAATGGAAGTGTTATTAACTATTGTATCAAGTTTAGCTCCTGTAAATGTTTGTCTCTTCAGGCGCGAGTGCATGGTTTAAATTGCCATTGCTTTTCTTGGTTAGAACTCATAACATACAAGTGAATCACTGACGAAATCCCAGAAGGGGTCTCTTGAAAAGTTCAGAACTTACAAGATATTACTGATATTATTAGTGATAAAGTGTTCTCTTCATCTAGATATTTGTGTCAACCCTTACAAAAATATCAGGGTCAGCACGAGACAGATAGTTATATTCATACGTTACTAAATAGCTATCATAACTTCTGTGCAGACAATGACTGAATTGTCCAGTTTGTATCATGATAAAGGAGAAGAAAGAAACAATCTGTTTTGTACTCAGACCATGGATATTTTTACAAACATGTGAACATTAATTTCAGCTCGTGGGAATAAAAAGAAGAAAAATCTATCTTCCATTAAAAAAAAAAAACCTTTCCTCTGGTCTGTATCTTTGTATGTTTCATGTAGTGTACATGTACATACATATATACAGAATTTTGAAAGACTGACAAATAATCTGTAGTCAAAACTTTTTTGAGTCCTCCAACTGGGTTCTCCTTCCTTATTCATCCTCTGAGAATATATCAATTTTTTAAGCCCTTGTACGACTATTTTAGAGGAAAAAATCATGAGGAGCTTGCCTCCTCAATGGATGTGGAAGTTGTCTCAGACTTCTCAGTTTTGAAAGATGGATCCCATTTCTGCCACACCATAACTTCTCTCGCATATCTGAGGGCATCATCAACGGTATCAGGTTCCAACCCGGTAACCAGTGAAACAAACAGCTTTCGGCCAGTAAGAGAATGGAACAATCTCTTAAACTTCACAGCAATGTATTGAAAAGATCGTTGAGCTAATGGAGGGTTATTAAATTTGTTACTACTACTGTTGTGATTGTGGCTGATAACTGGATTGAAGTCAGAAAACCATTCACATCGTGTTAGAGGTACCACTTCAATCTTTTCCTCAAGCAGATCGAATTTGGTCAGTATTAAAAGGAGGAATTTCTTGTTTCTGAAGCTTGTATGAGTAATCATGGTTTCAAAGAGATGCTTAGCTGCTAAAATTTTGTTGGTAGCAACTCCATTACTGTTTACAGTGTATTCATCATAGTCAGTTAAGGCAACAGAGAATAAGACAACATCAATGTCTTCAAACATGTCCAACCACTTGCAGTTTTCTCCAAGGCTTCTTGGATGTACTCTGATGAGTTGGCATCTATAAGTACAACATAAAGGTGTCGTAAGAAAACAATCAACAACTGATAGCAAGTGCACATCCATCTTAACTATAAAGTGTCCAGCAAATAACTGAATATTTCAGGATCCATCAATCCCTCCCTCCCTCCGCCCTAACATTGTGGTCCTTTTCTCAAGCATGGCATTATTAGCACACAAAAACTTAGCTTCTGAACTATAACAGCCTCTTCTGATGATAGTTATGATAACAGATTAAAGAGAAATAACAATTAAGGCTGTTCATAGAAAAAGGTTAGACCATTGATTATTCCATTATGAAATAAGACTATTCAAATTTAAACATGAGTGATTCTTTATATATTGTCATCATGAAATTGTAAAATCTCTTCATTGAGTGTTCTTCAATGTCATTTCTAAAAATGTAAAATAATTGAATGAACCAAAGAAGATTATAAATTCGTGAACGTGCAGGTAGTCTATGATAAAACATGTATATACACTACTCCCGCCAAATTTTCATCCATTATAATGTCTATGCTTTGAGTGAATTAGCTGGCTTTTCTCTCGGAACTAAAATAAGCTTCAGTGCATTACTGGATGTTCACTAGATTTGAGCTCAATTCAAAAGTAATGCGTTCTCACATGCATAACTGCATGAAATGAGAGAGCTGACCTGAGAGAAGGTTCATGTTGATACTCAGGGTCCAAAGAGTCCTCACCGCCTGTCATGGGAAATGAAAATTCCATCGAAGTAAGCCTGTTGGATAAGGTTATCCCCTCAGCATACATGATGTCCATCTCAGAGGGTTCATAGTCTATCTTGGAAATCTCAACAGCCTGCATTCAGTTACAGAGAAAATATTTAGAAATTGATCAATAGCTAGTTTTCATTGATATGATGCACCTGCCATATTCATGGCCAAATAATTTAACAACCTAAAGAATTTAGTCACCTCTTGTTGTAACTACAAAATTGTTGATAGGAAAATCATAAATTAAATAATTTAAGAGATTTTCTTCCTCTGCCTGGATTCACATAATCTCAACATCAAATCCCTGAATTGATTTAGATAGTACAGTGCCTTATTGAAACTCCAGTTGTCCAAAAGGCATTAAAATAGGAAAAAGAAAAAAAAAAAGAAAAACAGAACTGATACAGTGATAAACCCTCATTCAAAATCTATACTATATAATTTCAGCTTCCAATTTTGTGTCAAATCAGTGATCCAAATTGGAAAATCATAAATTTAATCAGTTTAAGTGATTTTCATCCTTTGCTTGGCTTCACATAATCTCAACACCAAATTCCACTGAATTGATTTAGATAGTACTGTGCCTTATTGAGACTCCAGGGGTCCAAACGGGATTAAAATAGAAAAAAGAATAGAAAAGAAAAACAGAACTGATACAGTGATAAACCCTCATTCAAAGTCTATACTTTCCAATTTCTTATTAAATTTCAGCTTCCGATTTAGTGTCAAATCAGTTATCCAAACTCTATTCCCAAACAGAATGAATATAGAAAAATGGCAACAAAGTAGAAATTGAACAAGTTCCAAAAAAAAAAAAATAGCTGCATTAAATATTAACAACTGAAATCAGTTATGTAAATGAGCATGAATGATCTTGAATAATCACGTGATGATGATGAACAGATGGACAACCAAACATTATCTTACCCGGTCTAGAAAATAACTTGCACTTCTAGGTAACATTTTTAGTTCATTTCTCCTGTTGTATGTCGCCTGAATGGCTGCATCCCTCCACAGCTCCTCCACTAGTGGTGCATATTCGCGGGTAGCAGCCGGAAATATTGCATCCAAGTTGCCTGACACCATGTATTTGATTAGCCAATCTGAGAAAGCTTTCAGTCTTGGGCCAATGGAATAGATTGTTGTATCAATAATCTCGCTGGTATTCCCTGATGCAAATTAAACTAAATATTAGTAACTGTTGATATTCTGTTGATATTATCTGATTTGCATAATCTGTAGTTATTAGTAATTAGGATTTGTAGGATATGATTTGATTGTATTTCTGATTTGTTGCCTTTGATTTAGGGATTGTAACATTTGATTTAGGGATTGTAATTAGCTGACCTATGTATATAAATATACATCTGCTAAGGATTTTTCCTTAAGCAATTCATAAATCATTCTTAAGTTGGTATCAGAGCAGGCTCGGTCCTGTCTCTGCTTAGTCTCTCTAGGTTTGCGTTTCAAGTCGAAACCGACCTTGTTCAGTCATTGTTCCGCAACTGTCAAGGCAGGAACATCGTCTTCTTCTTCTGCAGTCAGTATACTGTATTGTGTACCGGCCAGTGTACTGTTCCGCCGTTTCCGGTACTGTTCCGATCTGCTTTTTCCGCCACTGTTCCGATCTGCTTTTGTTCTGCCACTGTTCCGATCTGCTTCTGTTCCTCCACTGTTCCGATCTGCTTCTGTTCCTCCACTGTTCAACCAAGTCGGAACCCGCCAGCGTTCCGATCTGCTTCTGCTCCGCCGCTGTTCAACCAAGTCGGAACCACTGTTCCGCCACGATCAACCAAGACAGTGTACTGGCCATCTCAGAAACCTCCGACCGGCCAGATCCTTGAGCGCCGTCACCGGATCTCGATTCACGCGCCCGTACACGCCTCCATAGCTGCCGGCGCGTGTAGCTCACGCGCCTAATTCCCGACATCCGTTCACGTCGCCGCCGGTCCCGTTCGTCTCGTCGGCGCCACCTGGTTCTGTTCGGGGGGTCAGAAGTTCAGATTGCGCCACCTTCGTGTAAGCCACGCGCCATTCTCCGATCGTCTCGTCGCCGGTTTTGTTCAGCTCGTCGGTGCCACCTAGTTCTGTTCTGGGGTCATGGCTTCTGCATCTGATTTGTCATGTGTCACCTCTGAATCCTCCAAAAGGGGCCTTGTTTCTTTTTCTTTTTCTGGCAGCCCCATCATAACGTCAGAAAAACTCAATGGTAAGAACTATTTAGACTGGTATGCTGCTGTTGATATTTGGTTTTTAGGTCAGGGACTCTCTGAGCATCTGACTAAGAAGGCGGAGGACATCCCTGCTGATGAGAGGGACCAATGGAAGAAGACTGACTATCAGTTGGTATCCTTACTTTGGCAGTCCATTGATCCCAAACTGTTAGTGCATTTTCGCCCCTATAAAACTTGTCATGACATATGGAAAAAGGCTCGAAGCATCTATTCTAATGATGTCCAACGTTTGTACGATTCTGTTCATAATCTAGCAACGCTCCACATGACAGATCATGACCTGCCTTCATATCTGAAACAAAGCACAGTCCACAATTGAAGAAATCAAGTTGATACTGACCAGTGACAACCTCCAGCAGATGTTAGATAAGCTTGATAACATGTATATGGTTTTTGTTCTCCATGGTCTTCATAAAGATTTTGAATCTGTTCGGAATCAAATCCTGACAAATGCAAATATTCCTACCGTGGAGGATCTCATTAATCGATTGTTGCGAGTTCCTTCTCCCGATGCAGCGTCTGGAATTGGTTCCCAAACAGGTTCAGAGTTTTCCGCTTTTGTTTCTGCGGACCGTGAAAGTCGCGGTCGTGGTCGTGGCCGTGGTCGTGGTGGTGGTAGAGGTGGTCGTGGTTCTGGTGGTCGTCCTCAATGTTCCTATTGTAAACGCTTGGGCCATACTCAAGACCGTTGCTATTCCTTGCATGGTTTCCCTGAAAAATCTGCTAATGTGGCACAATCTCAGTCGGCTGATAAGACTGAATCAGGGATTGATAACCAGACCATACTATCAGCCAATGAGTATAAGGAGTATCTTCAACTCAAAGCAGCCCAACAAGCCTCATCTTCGGCCACTTTAGCTCATACTGGTAATTCTACAGTTTGCCTCTCTCATTCTTCGTCTGTTGGATCCTGGATTTTGGATTCTGGTGCTTCCGATCACATAGCTGGTAATCCTTCTCTTTTATATCAAAATTATCATCTCCCAAGACACCACACCACATTACTCTCGCTGATGGTTCTAAGACTATAGCCACCGGCATTGGTCAAGCCACACCTCTTCCATCTTTACCTTTGAATTCTGTTATGCTTATTCCTGGCTGCCCCTTTAATTTAATTTCTATTAGTCAACTGACTCGCACTCTTAACTGCTCTATAACCTTTACTGCTGACTCTTTTCTCATCCAGGACCGGAGTACGGGACAGATGATTGGCGCAGGATCTGAATCGCGTGGACTTTATTATCTCCAGCCTCCATCCTCTACCATATGTACTGCCACCGAGTCTCCTAGTCTCCTTCATCGTCGTCTGGGTCATCCAAGTCTAAATAAGCTAAAGAAGATGGTTCCCCATCTCTCTCATTTGCAGTCTTTAGAGTGTGAGTCGTGTCAGCTTGGAAAACATGTCCGTGCATCCTTTCCAAGCAAAATCAATAATCGAGCAAAGTCACCTTTTGATATTGTTCATACTGATGTTTGGGGTCCTAGTCGTGTCATTTCTATTCTGGGGTATAGGTACTTTGTTACTTTCATTGATGATTTTTTCTAGATGTACTTGGATATTTTTGATGAAAGATCGTTCAGAGTTATTCACTATCTTTCAAAATTTTTGCAATGAAATTCAAACCCAGTTTGGGCACTCTATTCGCATATTGCGCAGTGATAATGCAAAAGAATATTTTTCTGTTCCTTTCAATTCCTTTATGGCATCTCATGGCATGCTTCATCAGTCAACTTGTCCGCACACTCCACAACAAAATGGCATAGCCGAACGAAAACATCGTCATATTATTGAGACTGCTCGAACTCTTTTATTGCATGCTAATGCACCCTTAAAATTTTGGGGTGATGCTGTTCTTACCGCTGGTTATTTAATCAATCGCATGCCCTCCTCTGTTTTACATAATGAAGTTCCCTACTCTCTTTTGTTTCCTAATGATCATCTTTATACTGTCTCCCCTCGTGTTTTTGGTTCTACTTGTTTTGTGCATGATCTTACTCCCGGTATTGATAAATTGTCTGCTCGTTCTATCAAGTGCATTTTCCTTGGTTATTCTCGAGTACAGAAAGGCTATCGATGTTACTCTCCTTCTACAAATCGTTTTTACATCTCTGCAGATGTAACCTTCTTTGAGGACACTCCTTACTTCACCTCACCAGTCGAGCCTAACTCCATCTCTCAGCTCCTACCAATTCCCTGTCTTAATTTACCTATTTCTGATCCTCCAGTTTCACAGGTGCCCGCACCTCCTAGTCCGCAGACACATCCTTCACCGCAACCGTTTATCACTTTTCAGCGTCGACCTCGTCCTGTGATTCCAGAGGCTATTCTCACCCCAGAGTCGGGCGATTCATCTCCTGCTCCAGCGTCTCCACCTGCTCAGGGCCTATCTGAAGCTTCTCTTGACTTGCCCATTGCACTTCGTAAAGGTATGCGTTCTACTCGTAATCCTCATCCTATTTATAATTTCCTGAGCTATCATCGTTTATCTTCATCCCATTATACATTTGTCTCTGCCTTGTCATCCATTTCCATTCCTAAAACTGTCCAGGAAGCACTTTCCCATCCAGGATGGCGTCAGGCCATGATTGACGAGATGGCAGCTTTGGATTCCAATCATACATGGGCTCTTGTTCCTTCCCCTCCCGGGAAATCTGTAGTTGGTTGTCGATGGGTCTTTACTGTCAAGGTGGGCCTTGATGGACAGGTGGACCGTTTGAAAGCACGCCTTGTGGCTAAGGGCTATACTCAAATATTTGGCCTTGATTATGGAGATACATTCTCTCCTGTTGCTAAAATAGCTTCTGTTCGTCTATTCTTATCGATGGCTGCCATGAACCATTGGCCTCTCTATCAATTGGATATCAAGAATGCATTTCTACATGGTAACCTGGAGGAGGAAGTTTATATGGAGCAACCACCTGGGTTTGTTGCTCAGGGGGAGTCGAGTCTTGTCTGCAGGTTACACAAATCTCTATATGGCCTTAAACAGTCTCCACGGGCATGGTTCGGAAGATTTAGTAAAGTCATACAAGAGTTTGGCATGGTTCGTAGTGAAGCAGATCATTCTGTGTTTTATAAACACTCATCTTCTAATCAAGGCATCTATCTTGTGGTTTATGTAGATGATATTGTCATTACAGGAGATGATCATGATGGCATCAGGGGGCCTAAAACAACACCTGTTTCAACACTTCCAAACTAAGGACTTGGGCCGATTGCGGTACTTCCTCGGGATTGAAGTGGCTCAATCAAAAACAGGCATTGCTATCTCTCAGAGGAAGTATGCCCTTGATATTTTAGAAGAAACTGGAATGCTAGATTGTAAACCAATTGATACTCCTATGGATCCGAATGTTAAACTTCTACCGGATCAGGGGGAGCCTTATTCAGACCCGGGAAGATATATCGAAGACTGGTGGGAAAATTAAACTATCTCACCATAACTAGACCAGATATATCTTTTGCAGTTAGTGTTGTGAGTCAATTTCTTAACTCTCCCTGTGACAACCATTGGGATGCAGTAATTCGAATTTTGAGATATATTAAAAGTTCTCCTGGAAAGGGGTTGATCTATGAGAATAGAGGCCATACAGACATTGTTGCATATACAGATGCAGATTGGGCAGGATCTCCTAGTGACAGACGGTCGACTTCTGGGTATTGTGTTCTCATTGGAGGCAATCTCGTCTCATGGAAAAGTAAAAAGCAGAATGTAGTTGCTAGATCAAGTGCAGAAGCAGAATATCGAGCCATGGCACTCACTACATGTGAACTTATATGGTTGAAACAACTGATTCAAGAATTAAAGTTTTGCAAAATAGGGCCCATAAAACTCATTTGTGATAATCAAGCAGCCATGCACATTGCCTCCAACCCAGTCTTTCATGAGCGAACTAAACATATAGAAATTGATTGCCATTTTATTCGTGAAAAGATCCTCTCCGGAGAAATAACTACCTCATTTGTGAATTCTAGTGATCAACTAGCTGATATTTTCACCAAGTCTCTTCGGGGCCCGAGGGTAACATATATATGTAACAAGCTTGATGCATATGACATATATGCACCAGCTTGAGGGGGAGTGTTGATATTCTGTTGATATTATCTGATTTGCATAATCTGTAGTTATTAGTAATTAGGATTTGTAGGATATGATTTGATTGTATTTCTGATTTGTTGCCTTTGATTTAGGGATTGTAACATTTGATTTAGGGATTGTAATTAGCTGACCTATGTATATAAATATACATCTGCTAAGGATTTTTCCTTAAGCAATTCATAAATCATTCTTAAGTGTAACTTCTGTCCGTAACATAAATTACCAACTAATGCCAAACAGGCTTCTTCAGTCAGCTAATTCACGAGGCGCTACCATTTTTTAGGAGCAAGGTGAAAATAATAATCACAAAACTGAAGGTAGAAAAATTTGTATTAGAATGAAAATCACTATATACAGAGACCCTCAACAAAATGACAGTGATGAAGTAGTCAGAAGCATCACTTGACATTGAAAAGAAATTCAAAGAGTCCCTGACTGATACCAAATAATGTAGATTAAACGTATTGTTATCAACATTGTTAAAGGAATGTTGAATGGATAAAGCCATCTTAGTTTAAAGTCTACACTATCCAGAAAAATTTGCAAAGGAAAAGTGTTCAAAGAAATGCTGCCAATGCTTCACCCAAACAGAAACAGGCTTCCTGGTTAACTTTTTAGCAAGTAAAAGCAATTACCAGATGAAGTGGATTCATTAACAAGCCGTCTTTTCCTATTCTCCCACAAACTTTCTTCTTCAAAATTTTCACGTCCCTCCAGCAGTATACCAAGGTACGTATACAAGTTGCTTTGGATCACCAACTTGATATTTTGGTGCTCATTTTCAGTGAAAGGAACTTTATACAGAAGCTTGGCCTAGATAAAAGATTCAATCATTAGTGTTACTCAAAATCAAGGTTTTAATTAAAAAAACGTAAAAAATTCTTCAGATCTACATTCAAATATACACAAGAAAAGGAAAGAAATTCCAAAGTTTAAAAAAATATAATTTTATATCAATAATTTGTAAGACACAGATTAAGCACTACCAGTGCACCCCTTGTCGCCTAGCACTGTGACTGATAAGAATTGCTACTGAAGTGCTTATGCGCTAACATTGACATCACACACATAACCAGACTCAAATTGTGCATTTCAACTTTCTACTTTCTGAAGCAGATATTGTAGAGAACAGAAGCCTGTTCTTGTAAGCTGTCAATACATTTTACAGCAATAACAGGAAGAGTCCCAGGCCGTGCATTATTAGTTTTGCCAGGAAACTCCACATTAAGCTCTTCTATGTCCAATACTATATTGATTGGACACAACACAGCCCGTACTATGAGACTATAAGTAAATTCAAGGGCTGAAATTTGTTGAGAGGAGGCAATAGTGCAATTCCATCATCTGCAATTTTACAGCTATGAGCATCATGTACAAAAGATGTTTGGAGAAATGAAAATTAGAAAAAAAAAAAAATTGGGCTAGCTTTCAGGCAGCGTTTAAGATCGCAGGATAAGTCATTTAACAAATTGGCATCACATGTTCTTTGACAGGCAATTAAGCAGCATATCAATACCACATTAGTGCATAACCAGATGAGTTCCCTCTAGCAGCATCCTACCTGTTTAAATATAGTACTTGTTCCTGACTTGACAGAACCAACAAGTAGAAATTTGTGAAGCATTTTCTGTTGAAGGTAGTCTTGGGTAACTCTATTCACGCTTTCGCCTTCGCCAGAAGCACTCACAGAGTTAGAAGGAACAGGCAGAGACAGAACTGCACAAGCTAACTTTGCCCCGGGCTGTAAAAGAGTGTACCCATAATTATCGAAGAGTGGCTATTACAAGAAAAGCCAAACAAGGCAACATTCATCTACACACAGATCACCTTATCCCATAAACGCCCCTTGACATTCTTCTGCCCCTCTTCCTGGTAAGATCCATCAGCAGTCACCCAAAAGTTAGGCGTTCCCTCACACGGCACTCGTGCCAACTGCAAACAATCAACATAACAATTTGGTTTAACAGGCTCAAAAAGCCACAATCAATAAAAATATGGCAGTGGCCAGCACTGCACAACAACCTTTAGTATCCAGAGCTCTTCTTTAGTAATCTCTCGACCATTTATCATTGCATTTGTGTCTCCACCGCTTGCATTTCTCATCAAGTGACCCCCAACATTCAGCTGGGGGCTGATAATTTGACAAGGCCGTTGACCTTCCTGCACAATCAAGCAGCATAGCAGATTTGAACTTTACTTGGAATAATAATAATAACATTAAAAGTTAAGTCCATGGAGAGTTTGAGCTCCATTCGGATTAAAGAGATAAACAAAAAGTATTTATGGAGGTTGTTTTCACCTTTCCCCAAAACCCAGATGCTTTATCATACCAATAGAAACCTGGTTTTAGTCTTTTTGGTGGGTTTGGACAGCTCAGGATCAACATGAGCTGTTCCCAATCAAGAGGTTCCCCGTTCACACAAACAAGCTCGGCTGGTATTTGATTTGTTTCACAAACCATTTCAGCATGCATGATTTGTTTTACTTCCAACTCAGACAGCAAGTGTTTGAGCATCCGAGAACATTTCCCCAGGGTTCTGCGCTTGTTCTCATCGATTCTGTAACCAATGCAGGTAACACATTTTCTGCCTTCAGGCATGGACCCCATTGCTTTGAGGACACAGTTGCGGCAATACTTTGCACTACAAACAATGCAGACCTCCTTCTCAGTGAGACGATTCCCTTTAAGGCATCGATAGCACTTGCCTTTCTTCCCAGCTCTCACAGCATGTGGTCTCACCGGGGTACTTCCAGTTCCACCCTCAGAATCAACAACGTCTTCGGCATCTACCATGTAATTTGACTCGGGATCACGAAAAGTTACAGCGGAAGGCCGTTTGACATGTCTTGGAGTCGGAGGGTCATTGTTAGAATCATCTTCTCTGCATGAAGATATCTCAGAAGAAGCAGAACGAGAGCTTGAACCTGATTCTTCTGTGTTGGAATTGGTGGGAATGGGATTCATTTCACCAAGAAATCCTGTGTCTTCGTTATCATCACCACCAAGTGCCTCCAACTTCACGCCAGAGTTCTCACCAGAGCCCGAAACTCCCACTGGACTTGGATTATTATCAATCCTCATTGACGATGATACAACTGCATGAGACTCCGAATTCGAAGATAGAACAGAAACCCTTGCGAGTTTCAGCTTTGCAGCATTGCTTTTCGTGATAGGTTGGATAACTGGCACCGAGAACTGATGAGCCGGGGAAGGAGCTACAGGGGCAAGTGGGGGTTTTGACGGGATTGTGAAATGAAAGGAGCAGTTTTGAAGAGAAGCCAAGTGGGGATTGTGAGATGGCGGAAGAAGTTTTGAAGCGAAGAAGAAAGGAGGAGTGGCGAGTGTCTGACTCTGACAAGTAAATGAAGGAGACCGGAGTGGAACAGTGAGGAGAGGATTGGGTCCAAAAGTTTGAAGGGAAATTGCATGGAAATGGTCAAATGGACCACAACACAAACACAGCCACAGCGTGGAACGCTTCAAACGAACCGGTATTCCAATTTCCGAACCTGCAGAAGGGGAATCTTCTGCTCTTCTGCTGCCTCGGTGTCTTCCATTTCCAGAAGATAAATCGACGTTAGCCATAGCACCGTTGAAGTTAGGCATGACCCAAGGCTCCACTCAAGAAAATGACTCAATTCACTAAAATGGTAAATTAGATTGTAAAAAATTCAACTTGTATAAAAAATAAACTAACCCATTCTGGCTGACTTTTTTTTAATTAAAATTTTAATTTTATTAATTTTTAATTTCATTTTAATGGTATTTAATTATAAATAAAACTTAATTTAATTAAAATTTTTAATTTTATGAATTTTTAATCATATTTTAGTAATATTTATGACAATTAAAAATTAAATTTAATAATTATTAATTAAAATCATATAATCTTGTATTTATTTTTATGTATTTATTTTATTTTTTAATTTACAATAAATCAACCAACTTAATCCATTATAGATTAAGATTTTTTAATTTGTTAATCAATTTTAATATTAAAAGTTCGATTATGCATGAATTAAATATTTTTAAGAGAAGTCTCATTTTAGATAATTATAAAATGATTTAAAATAAAATTAAATAAAATATAATTATGATATAAAAATAAAAACAAAAAATTAAGAAACAAAAAAAAATTTGTTGGCTTTTAATTTATGTATATATTAGTTTTATAATATTTTATAATATATTATATATTATTATCATTTTTTTTTGTTACGCTGGTCACGAACTTTGCTTTCCGGCCTTGAGAGCTGGTAAAATTGTCAATAGAATCTCTCCAGTTTGCAGTTTTATCGTTGACGAGTGATGTCATTGGCATGCCAAGCCAGACAAACAGAGACGTTGACTTTTGAGTTTTTTTTGGTCAGTTTAATGATCAGATTACCATAACAACTCCCGAAGTTACTAAATAGGAACCGAAGAGGAAGAGGTTAGTTTGATGTTGAAGGCCACGTTTTTAAGTTTGAAGAAAACATTGGTTGGCCAATGAATGGGCATGGTCATGGAGATGGACCCGTTCATGGTGGCCTTTTACCAGGAGGACTTGCATGCTTCCATTCCCTTACAGACTTGCCAATTTTCCAACCTTAAATTTAAACCCCCGAGTCAGAGGACCAGACCACACCCCGAAACAGTCATGCACCCATGCTACACGCATATTCTGTTTTCAGAAATTTTTGGTAGGTTAAGAGTATTTAGATTTTTTTTGTTTTCGTTTTTAATTAATATGTTTTTAGTTATAATTATAAAAATATCATTTTATTTTATTTTAAATTTTATGAAAAATAATAATAATAATAATAATTTTATTTTTATTATTTCTTTTACAAAATTTTAAAAACATAAAATATAATGAGAATAAAATGATATTTTTGTAATTATAATTAAAAATACATTAATTAAAAATAAAAAAGAAAAAAACTAAACACCTTTTTAAGTAGTCCTTATATTTCATTTCAGCTATGCATAAGATTCTCGGAAGACTGCTCTATTGTATGACTCAAATTAAGAGGGGGTATTTATTTCCGGCCCATTGTACCCAACCAATGTATACTAGATTGAAACTTTTTTCTTTTAACTTTTCTTCTTTTCCAGTGGCTCCACATGTGCACAACTAAAGTTCTGGGTGTATTATCTCATACAGCAAATTTTAAAGTTCTAAATACCTCCTACTCTCCAATCTATCATATATCAATATTAGGAAGATGTTCAGTCATGTTGACACTGTAAAGTGTCCCAGAAGACATAGTTTGAACTTTGGTGCTTCACCCATGTCTCTACTCTCTCGTTAAGAAAGGGAAAAAAACAAAATTCTTAGAGTTATTGCTTAATTGTCTTTTTTTTTTTTAAAAGTAAAAGTATACTTATAAAATTCGAATTATTTAAATTATTTTATAAATTTAATCTTTTTTAAAAAAAGAATAATAATAATATAATTTTACCCATAAAATACGACTTCCAATAAATGTTTAATTGTCTTTTGGTCAACTTGCACTCCTACGTAAATCTATCGCCAAGCATGAAATGGACTTGGGCTGCCTATAGACCCAATTGTAGGGAGAACCCATAATTCCAAGCAACTTCTTCCACCAAAAAAAATACCAACAACTTAAGTATTTCGGGTTCCAAAAACGGATAGCCCAATACTGCAATGGCACTTTTATATCGTAGCCCAATACGCTGACAAAAGGAATCCAAACCTTCTCAACTCTCGAACTAATTAAATTAAGGAGATAGTAATGATAATTACTTATTTTAAAATTTATAGGATTAATCACATAAAATATAGCAACTATTAACTGACATCATCATAAATTGTGTAATTAATGAGTCATTCATTTTTTCTAATCTTTCTTAATTTCTCAAACTATAATATTTTGTTCAAAATGTCTTGCATGTTGTTTTCTTTAAAACATTAGAATTTAAGAAAAATTGTAAAAAGTTACGAAACACATAATAGTGGTTACTTGAAATATTGTACATAACTCATTGTCCATCGTTGAATGATAGAACCATTCTAAATTTAATAGTTAAAGATGTTCTCTTAATTTGTATTTTATACTTTAACCATTTCTCCATTTTTAAAATAAATAAATAAAATTTAAAATATTATACTGTTATAGGAAAAAAAAATGCTACGTCAAGGGATTTATGGAAATTACCCTCTAGAAATCATGAAGTGCACGATTTATTTAGTCTATTTATGGACCGGTTGAAAACTTCGTACGGTTAATTAAAAAAATCAATTTCACAATTAATTTGGTAAATTTGGGAACTACATAAATTAGCCTATTTAAATTTATTTATCATCTCACCTAGAAACAATTTTTTTTCCCCTTTTGATTATGAAGGAGATCTTAAAACTTGGTGAAAGGATAAAGAATGATGAGCTAAATATGAGGATTAATAGCAACTGGGGATTGGGCGTACGTAAACATCAGGTGATTTATAAGGAAGCTAAATACCACTAGATTATAAGCCATTGGATAATTGCTTGATGTGAACGTAATAGGAAACTAATTTCGTAATCTCTATTAGGCTTCGTTAAGAAATTGTGAAATTTTCCTCTAAAAATGACTTCTTTAACTGATATAGGATCTCGAATGTCGATTGTACAAAAAAAGAATGTCATATGTTGATAATTTAGTGTTATGAACAAATTAGGAAATTAATTTCTTGATTCCCACTATCTCACACAGGGAATTATGAAAATTACCTGTAAATTCAATTCTTTAATTTATTCAATGATCATTTTGATACGAGAGTAAAAAATAAGGTGTCAATTTTTATAGATGAGTTTTGTATACAACTTTATATATAAATACAAAACGTATCTATAAAAATTTCACCTTCATGTTTACTCATATACCAAATATATACTTAATGTAAAATAATTTATAGGAATCAATTTACAATTCATATATATGCAGGTCAACTAGTGAATTTTAAAATTACCTTACAAAAATATGGAAATGTGACTTCTTTAACCAGTTACAACATTGTCTGGTATGCGAAAAATGGTGATCATATCTTATTCTATAACTCATTTGATGGTACGAAGAATTCTTAAATTTGTTAGAAAATTAAAGTATAGAATTCTTAATGTAATTTTATGCTTCGATTAAAAAAAATCAAAAATGAAAACAAAATCAATTTCTTCAGTCTTCTTGTAGAATTAGATTTTATACCTCACAGAATGAGATTTTTTTTTTCTTTCAACAATACCCATATTTAAAAACTCCACAACTAGTTGGATTCCATGTTCACAAAAAAACGCCACAACTATACAAAGCTAATTAAGGTGATATACAAGCTAAAAACTAAAACCATATATACAAACTCTAAAATTGATCCCCCTTACCCAAAACAAAATACGAAAAAAGAAAACAAGTGCAACTAGTGGCAACCCTAATGTTGACACTCTCTTGCATAACTGGATGACTCTACTACCTTAAACAACATAGAAAAAACCCAATTTAAGGTGAGCTTTCATTTTTTTCAGCAAATAAAACAAAGAATGTCTTGTTGCTCTCTTTGGCCATTTTTTTTCCACTGTGAGAGCGAAAACTTGTCTGATGCTGATCTGTCAAATATCATGTCCGACGTGTCAGGCCACCATTAGTCCCTCCCTTGCAAGGCATGCACGAGGCCGTAACTTTCCGCATTTGACTGAAAGGAAATGGTCCACGGGTTTTACTTCAGGCCGAAGAAAATTAAGCCTCCTGTCGCCATTAACACCCACCGTCCAGATTCCGCGTATGCACTACAATGCTTTCAAAGGAGCGTTCCCTCTCTCATCGTTGCCTTTATTTACTCTTTTATGTACACACAAAACATGCTGTCTATCTTCTTTCGTTAACCTCAATATTCTTGCAAGAATCGAAATTAATTATGTGTGATTCTGCAAAGGTACCATGAAAAATAAGGTAAAAAAATCTGTCTACTTTTGCAAATGCCTTCTGTTTTGGTGGTGGTTGTCGTTATTGCTATTTCTTGCTGGGGTATCATATGGCGTCCGCCCTTGGATCATCCTCAAGTCAGGCGCGTGCTCCGAAACGCGCCACACCTTCACGGACTTGTCCAAGCTACCTGTGTACACGATACACCGTGGATCACCCTTGTCATTCTGGGGCTCTTCTTCTTCTACGGCGATGCACTTGACGGGCCCGGTGTGTCCCGTCAGAACCGAAAGGCACGCGTGGACCCCACTTCCATCCCGCTTCCACACGCAAATGTTCTTGTCGGCGGAGCCACTGAAAACCAGGCTCCCCGCTGCCGCGAGGCACAGGACGGCGAGTTTGTGCCCTCTCAGAACCCCGCCGTGTGAGAGGCTGTTCTTCTGATCGCGTTCCCAGAAGTTCACCAACCCATCCGAGGACCCGCAATAAACCACGGTGGATAAACGGTTCACCGCCAGAGCCGTCACGGCGCTCTCCTGCTTCAGCAGAACCCGGTCCAGCTCGTGCCTCGTTTTCTTCTCTTTCCCCGCCGATTCCCTCCTCCACATTTTCACCGTCCCGTCTGCGGACCCCGTGAACACGTAGCCGCGGAACCCGGTCGCCACGGAGTTCACAGCGTCGTCGTGGGCATTGATGGATTCTACGCACTTGGAGTCCGATACGCCCCAAACCTTTAGCGTCTTGTCCCACGAGCCCGAATACAACAAGCCCTGCTCCTCGTCCAAGCTCAGGCTCGAAACGGCGTCGAAGTGCTTGATTTTCACCGCGTTTCGGTTTCGCCGGACCTCCACGTAGTTCTTGGGATTCATCGAACTCTTGAAATAGTCTCTGAGAGTGGGCAAGCTTCCGACGCGCTTGTGGTTTTTGGGCTTTTTCGGCGAGGCCTTCCAGACTCTGATCTTTCCGTCTTGATGGCCTGTGAAGATTTTCTCGCCAGAAATGACTATGGTTTTGACCAACCCGCTGCTCGATTTGAAGCCCGTGTAGTCCTTGAGATTCTTCCAAACCCTTATGTTTCTTGCTGTCAGAACCGGTGTATAACAAGTCCCCGGAAACTGCCAACGAATATATATGACCCTCTTGGCGCACCAGCGACCCGATGAGGCCGTTTTGCTGAAAGTAGTTCTCGTCGTGGTAGAGGTTTATCGGCGTTGTGGGTAGCAACCATGGGGATTTGTTGTAGGGAGAGTTGGCTTCGTTCAACGGGGACATCAAGTACGGGGAGGCATTGTTGCTGGTGTTGGGTGTGCTGCTGGAAGCGTTGCTGCGACGGTTCTGCGAGAAATCGTCGTCGTCGTGGTTGGTGGAGTAGACAAACGTGGGATCAGAATGCAATAAGGCTCCGAATTTGGGTCTGTTTAAGCTATTTCGCTCTACTAACATGGTGCCACCTTTTGCGTTTGTCATCCAAGAAAATATAAAGAACGAGAAAATCGAAAAGATTGTATTTTTGTCTCTGTGTGTTTTGTTGTTCCAAGAGGGAAAATAGAATAGAAGGCTTTGAATTTGAAGGCAGAGAGAGATTGAGGGTGAGGGTGTGGTTCTGTTGTGTGGCGGAGTGGAATTAAAGCCGAGAAAGAGGTTCGGGGATGCGTTTTTATAGAGAGAGCGAGGGAGCAATGGAACAGTGGGTGGAGGACACGTGGTGGTACCGGGAAACCGGGTGTGCCGGTAATGTAGAAAATGAAAACGGTTACGATGTGTGTCGGATAAAAAGGATAAGGCATAAGGGAAGGATTATGAGTAATTTTGTGTTGCGGCTACTATTACAACTATCTGTGGTTTGCGTGAGAATGCGTTTTGAAATGGCTATGTTTGACCTTTGAATTTCTGTACAAAGGAAGGGGTTGAGTATTTTGACCTCCTAGATCGTCAAAGTTGCACTTTTCAGCTGCTAACACGACGACGTTTAACTCATTTCGTCATTTATGGAGTCAGCTCCATGCAATGGCCTATGGGGGACGGTTTGAATGGGATTCAGTTGCCAAAGATTCTGTTGTCCATTTAGTATTTGAACTTGGCAGTTTTGCAAGAGGATAAGTTAATACTTCAAAACGAGTAAAAGAGGCTTTTTTCTATTTTTGGAGGGAAGAATCTACAGCTCATCAGCTGCAACTTGATGATTAATGTATTAATCTACTAGGGATAAAGCTATATTACGGTATTATCCACAGAATGAAGCGAATTTATACTCGTTTAACATTAAATTATGTTATTTTTATACGAATAATTATATATTTTTTTAATTTATCATCTTAATAATTTTTTATTTATTAAATAAAATAAATATTAAATATTTTTTATATTTTTAAAATATTAAATGTACTACTTTTAAGAGAATTATCAGAATAAAATTTTAAGATGATGTAATGAAACTCATTTTTACATTTTAATCATGTATCTCTCTATACACTTATCTTTTATGATAAAAAGAAGAAAGATAAAAAATAAATATAAAAAGACATTAAATTTATCCCTTTTTTTTATTATCATTTAAGATAAGTATAAAAAAAATATAAAATTAAAATATAAAAATAACATCTTGGTTTAACATTTCACACTGCCAACTTTGCACTTCATTTTACTTGTTCTCCTTTAATTTTGAAACCCTTGACTTTTTGGTTTGCAGCATTAACTTACCGTATGATGCAATGTTTAAAGCGCAACGTATGTAGACATTTTTAAGAAGGTTTTTGTCAAAATGATCACCTAACTTTCACAATGAAGGCAGGCTTAATGTTGAAAAGGAATCATGAATTTAATTTTTAAATTAATATGTATTGCCACACTATTGAATGAAATCTGAAGGTAGATCTGATCCGAAGACTATATATGTTTAGTATTTTAAATTCAATTCTTTTTTTAATTAGAAGGTACAAGTATCCTTTGAGTAGAGGATGGGGTTAGGTAACCTAGTAGAATATTTTACTTTCAACATCAACATATCCTAATCTTAAATACTAACATCCGTAGTAGTTGAATTACAAACTGATTGACATATTATTAATTCACCTGAATAATGTAAGATTCCCGCTTTATTTTTACAATCAAAATTATCAATATATATATATGAAGAGGGATCGATTTACACGAGTATAAGAATTAAACTCTTACATCAATATCTAACCGTTAATTTCAATTTAATGTGATGGTTTAAAATAACTTAATTTAATGAAGAAAGATATAGTAAAATATCAAATAGTAAATATATATTTAATGCAGAGAGAATAAAATAATTTATATTAAATGAAGAAAGATAATTTTTCTCTATATATTAAATTAAAAAAATGAAAAAATAAATTAATTTTTATAAAAATAATAAAAATTACGTTTTTTTATAAAATATTATGATAAAAATCAATAATTGATGATAATAATATATTTGAATAATTAGATTACTAATGTATTAATAGATTGTTAAATAATAATTAAAAATATGTAATTAATAATATTAATTAACTATATAATGAAATATTAAATAAATAAATAAATATATTATTATTATTATTATTATTTGGCATTATATTAGTAATTATATTAATTAATTATTTAAATTTTATAATTATAATATATAACAGTAAATCCTAATAAGAACTTTAACACTATAATTAAATATAATATCATTTATGTAAAATATTTTCTTAAAAATATTTTTGTATAAGTATTGTTAATATTTTGAATATTATTCCAAGTAACTAATAAATTTTCAATATGTCATGTCATTTATTAACATTTATTAAAAATTATAATAATTTTTGTTTTTGTTAAAAAATAAATACGTTGTTTGATTTATTTTTTAATTTAATGAATAAAATCAAAATATCTTTCTTCATTAAAGATAGATTCTGCTATTAAATATAATTTATATTATTATCTTTTTTCATTAAATTAGGTCATTTTAAATCATCAGATTAAATTAAAATCAACGGTTAGATATTAGTATAAGAGTTTGATTCTTATACTGGTATAAACTGATCCCTCCTTTATATATATATTAAATAACTTTTTATTAAATAATTTTTTTTTACAAAATTTACCACTGAATTTAAAGTTTATATTATGTAAATTATTAATTATAATCTAATAATTATGTAAAGATTAACGTAATATATTTTTTTAAATATAAAAAATGAACTATTTAATTACATTTTTATTAATATATTTTTTAAAATTAAAAAATAATTAATGTAATATATAAATTTGATTCAATAGTTAAATCGATAAAAATTATATTATATAAAAATTCATTAAGTAATGTAAAAGATGAGTGTAAGAGATGGGCTATATATATTCTTCCACGTTATAACTTATAAGATTTCTTATTCAAGTGTCAACCCTTTATAATAATACTGTAATCATGCAATTTAAGACATTATTAAACCAGTGGAGAAAGCATGTGACCAAATAAATAAGTGGCTGCATAACCCCCCCCCCCTTCCTAAAAAAAACGTGGCTCAATGCCCGTACAATAATGATAATGATGTCTATGTTACCTTTGAAAATGTATATATAGGACCATATGTATATGGTAAGATTCAACACGTTCACTGGGTCAAATTTTCATCACCTTCGGAACATATGCAAGCTTTGGGGAAGTTCCAAGGCAATGGCACAGCCGGCCATGAGCACAACTTGGCAGTGCAATTAGCTGAGTTCCTTGCCGTACTCGCCTTCTAGGCAATAACATGCATAAGTTTGGTTTCTCTCACAAATTGGGAATTAATTTTCAGTTTTCACATCACAAACAGACGTGCCAAGTCATAAAGTGGTTGAACCATATGCGCTTTGGGGTGCCATGTCTCCAAAGCTAGCCAAACGATCGAAACAGCCAGGTCCTTCCTTTGTTTCAGCACACCATGATAATGGCACAATGTCTAGGGCTCCATAAACATAAATGGCATTCTTCTGCGTCTTTACCAATGCTACCAAAGTTCAAAGAACAAAATTTTTTAACTGTTTAAAGATTAAGATATTTATCTTATTTTATCTCTCTTTATTTATTTTTATTTATTGTGTAAAAAAATTTTTTTTTATTCAACAATATTTATCATTTGAGAATATTAAAAAATTATTAATTAATTTTTAATTGTACCCTTAATTTTTAATAGAGAGAGAATTAGTAAAATAAAAAAAATTAAAAAAAATATTAATGAAATATGAAAAAAATAATTTAATTATTTTATATTATATTTTTTTATAATTGATATTATTTAGTAATTTTTTTACTTTTTATACAAAAATGTTAAACAATAAACAAAAATGAAGAAAAAAAGTATCATTTAATAATAATCATATAAGCTTTGTGAGTCGTTATTATTATTTTTAATTTAAGTAAATAATAATAACTAATAAAATTAATATAGTTACTATTAGTAACACATAATTAATAAAAAAAATATCTTACTCTATCACAATCCTTTCAAACGACCTTCTCCGTGTGAAAAAGACCTTCCCCAAACACGCACCTCTAGTTGTTACCTCATGGTCTTCCTGACACCGGATATGTCTCTCTCTCCCCTTTCATACCGTGCATATTACAATGGAAAGCTCCGAAGGGTAATAGAGAATAAACTTCGTACGCTGAACACGTAGTTACGTTCTATACTGTTACTTTGTAATGGATTGCTGTTACAATACATATAAGAGTCGTACGTGTGTGTGCAGCTGTTATCTTATCTGTAATATTTATGGTCACCTGTACATTTATAATCGGTTTTATTTGATTGTACAAAAATTGATCTTTAAAAGAACTAATAGTAAACCAATTCACGTTTAAATAATTAATTTTAGAATCTTAAATTTGCTTAAGTATTATAAAATATAATTAATTTTAAAGTATAATTGTAGAAATATTTTTGAAAAATTACTAGGTCAAACTTATTAAAATTAATTTTATAACTTTGCTTGTATATATAGATCTTTTTGAAAAATTACTGGGTGTTAATTGTTAAAATCAATTTTATAGTTTTCTTCATGAGTCTTTTTGAAAAAAAAAACTTAAATCCAAATTCAAAATCAATTTATTCACCACTAAAAATATCATGAAGAATAAAAAATCTAAATTGAAATGACATTAAAAATTAATTTGGATGTGCTCATTTGAAGCTTATTTAAATTTCCTATTTTCATATGCACTTTTAATATATATATATATATATATATATTATCATTTTGTATTAGTTTATTATTAAAACAACTCTTAAAACTCGTATAAGCCGTTTTAGACATTTCTTCTAGTTATAAATTAAACTTACGGAAATAAACATCTGTGGTACCTAAAAACAAATTGACTGATAGGTTTGTTTATAATTTTTTTCCTATATAACATATATATATATATATATATATATATATATATATATAAAATTAAAATTTTTAACATTTTTTTACATAAAGAGTTCTTAAAGTGTTTATCTAAATAATATTTAACTTATTTTAAATTTCACTTATGACAATGGAACTTATATAACCTATTTAAGTTATTTATCACTTGGATTTAACTTAATTTTTTCTTTTTTTTTTTTGACAGAAATTTTGTCATACCGAGAGTACTTTGATCTTCGTTCTTGTTTGATAAGTTAAATACGTGACAACCAATAAAGTTTTGACATGTGTCTAAGGACAACAACGCATAAGCATGACGGATGCGAGTTGAATGATCATAACACTGTACAAATATCCGTATAAGCATGTGGCGTTCAAGTCTGTCTAGATTGTACTATTACAAACTTTTTTTTAAAAAAAAGAAGAAGAAGAAAAGTTTCTGGTTGTGATCGACACCTGGCTGTTTCGGGATCATTCAAACATTTTAAATTGTCCACTTTATCATTGCAACGAAAAATATTGTTTTGAAATTTGAATATTATTATTATTATTATTATTTAGATGTTATCTCACTTTGATTGAATATTTTGGAGCTGCCTCCTGAAATTGTAACGCTAGCTAGTATTTAAGATTTACAAAATTGATAATATGAGCTGGAAGAAACCAATTTCTGTGCGTTACCCAAAATTTAATGTATATTGAATAATATTATATGGTTTTAAGTGAACACAGAGTTGCGTTGGTGGGAAAAGAACCAATTTCGCATAGATTTTCTTTGCAAACTGTATTTAATTCAATGTATATAGAAATTATTTCATTGCTTGTAGGTAAAGGTATTTTAAAAGTTGTTTGTAGAAGCTTTCTTCAAAATGGGAGCAAACCTTTTTACCTACATTTTGACTTCAATACAAAGTATTGTAACTGCATGAAGGATTGGACTTCTCACCTTCTCGCGCGTGCATGTCCAATCATATATAATCAATCATTTATTTACTATTAATTACTAATTAACTTCCTCATATTGTCTATTAGTAGTATCTAATTAGATTATTTATTTCCGATTATGCTTTCCTACTCTCTTGCGTAAGAATTACATAATTTCTGCGTACTCATGGGGAAAAAAAATTGGCATGTTTCATGTAGCAAAATTTCACATTTTCATAGAATGATTCTTGTACCATTTTTACACCTTTTGATGGTAATTATAGTTATTAACTTATGTTTCACTTGTTAATAATTCATTTTTTATTAATAAAGTTTACATTAAGTTAGTAATTTAATTTTTGAGATAGTAATTAGAAATCTTTAAAATACCACCAAGTGAAGCATAACTTCTTTGCTGTCATAAAAAAGTGCATATATAAAGGAAAAATCGCTTGACACATTTAACCTCTCGAATCAAGCAATTTTAAATTAGTGTTACTTGAGTTATAAATCTTGTAAACTAAAAAGATATTATCTATGATGAACAATATGGTCTCTTCCAATTAAATTTTTATTATATATTATGTTTAATCAAGGTTAATTAATTTGTGTGTAATTCATTTAGTGCACTTTTAGTTTAGCCTTTTTCAATTCTAAGTAAATTTGTTGCACTAGTCTTAATATGATCACACTAAATTAAACCACCTCAATATATATAGAATTCTTACTATCTAGCCTTGTCATAAACAGGATTTTCTTTTTAACAAATTGAATTTGTTTTTGTATGGTAATGGTATATTTAGCCAATTATTAATCCAATTCTTTAGTTGATCTCTTCCAATTAATTGCTTATCTACACAAATCACACAAGACTCTTTGTATCATGAGATGCCGCATGAGTGTTGACGTCAAAGACAGCTTCTTATCACAAGCTTGAAGATACCAAAGGCTCGCACGTTTGTCATTTAAATTTCATGCTTCACAATCCTGATGTCTATATGCATGGTACCATGCTTGATTGATCCAATTCTGGTGCAATTCTTTATACACTTGCGTGGCTCATATTTCTATCTGCTATGTTCAAGTCGGACTTCAATGTTTAGAGTGCGATGAATGCATTAAAGAATGTTCATCTTGTAGAATCTGCAAACATATACGTGTCAGCTGTGAGGCCACACCAAGTCAAAATCACACCTAAAGTGGGCTAGGAATTTGTCTTGAGACACTTGGCTGAAAATGAAGACTTCACTTGGCTGAAAATGCAGAGTTCCTTTCTTGTAGGGTTGCCAATATATACCTCATAGTTGCACCCAACGCTGCATCTTGCACAGGTGTAGGCAGCACAGTCCTTGCCGTATTGCCCACAGCTATATAAAAAATAATCTCTTTCTAAGAAACATTCAAGCAGACATCTTCTTCTGTAAATTAATTTACTTTTACTTTTTGCGATGTTGAGTCTGCTAATTATCAAACACGTTATCCTAATCCCAAACATAAGCTTACGTAATCTACATTAGCGGCAATGTAATATATATTGCTATTGAAAGATTATAAAAACAAAACATATGGGAATTAATTGTTTAGCAAAAAAGATAAGCGCTGAGCATTGCTATTCGGGGCAAGTGTCCACTAGAGTCTGTCACAGTTGTTTTATCTAAGATATATATATTAATGTTAATGATGTGAGAGTTGGTGTTTTATAATAATTCTTTTAATTTTGTCTGATAATCATCAAACATAATCACAAACCATTTAATAATCCTCATTTTCTAATATGAAGATTACATAAGCATATAATGGACAGTTGGCAGCAATTTACATTCGTTCACCAACTTGGACTTTTGGCTAGGAGATTAATTAGTCTAAATGTGGCTAGCTAGATTGTGTTAGATACCAACTTAACTACTTCACTTAGTCATAATGCACTTATTAGTATAGAGATACTGAGTTCACTGGGATTGATTCGGAGATAAACTCATCATTGTTTGTAAAAAAGTTGGATTTAAATTTAGCGATCTTTCATTGGTGGTATTCTTGAATAGAATTACTGAAATTTTTGGAGACACTCCTGAGTTGAGAGATTTGAGCAATCTATTGATTTCAGAATTTTTCTTTTTTATAAAACACTGATCGAGAGGGTGCTATATATCAAAACTGGTGGCTTGAATTGAATGTCGAGCAAAAATGCATCTAGCTACGAGAGCATTCTTATAACTTCTCCACCTTTTTCATATTTGTGTTCCATCTCTATTGAGCCTGTCATTCTCATCTCTTCACCTCTTTCCACGTTCTTGTGCTCCTCTCTCAACATTATCTGGTTCGGTTCATTTCATCTTAGAAGAGATATAATGAGTAACTGGCTGGTTGGCTATTAAGGCACTCTTAGAGTTGATGATATAGCGTCAAGACGTACACGGGACCGTTTGAATGACTGGAAGATTATGCTAGTGTTGACAATGTGGCACTCATCTATTGTCCTTTGTCATGAGAAGATTCTTTGTTGCCGTCGTGCGTGCCAGAAAAAAGCAGCACAATAAAGCAGCTTCTTCAATTCTTCTCATTTACCCCCAACACAATTATTGATATCAAGCATATATGTTTGTCCATCTTGGCATTTTCCTATTTCCCTTTTCTTGTGTTCTGCCACACATCAACCATAAAAAACTCAAGATTTGCAGACATTCAAATTGCCAGCGCCCATTAGTAATAGTGGATGATTTCTGTAAACAGTACCCATGAGCAAGAGAGCATAGTTTCTGTACCTTTTTTTGGCATATCAAAGCCCTTTTGATTCATGTATAGCACACTACTTATGCTGACATAATGCCAATACTTTGACTTCCGCCTTATATTAGTAAATAGTGGTCAATAGTATTAGTACTTGTTATGTACCATCTTCTTCCTACTAACTGAAATTCATGCCACTTGAATGTCCAACCTGGGATTGTTAAAATTAATGCATCACCTCATGCTGATCTTATATATATTAGTAGTGCTGATAAACTCTTCCTGTTCACTCGTTATTTCCCAACTGTGATTGTTGTATTATTGAGTTATTGAAAAAGATCACAAGAGTGAGAATTAGATCTCTAGAATTTCCATTTCTAGGTGGCAAATAATGAGCCATTCTAGCATGCTGCTACAGTACTGTTGGACCTTATTGGCGTTGGGGTACCAAAAGGGTCATTGGAGCAGGGACAAGAGGGTGTCCAAAACTAACCAAAACAAACATGGTAGCGCCACTCGCCGCTGTTAGTGCTGTACACATGGCTATCTTCTGCACTCTGCAGTATAATTGCTTTGGCCCAAAGACCATACCTTAATCGACTAGCCAAAAGCAGTGCCTCTGTCTCTCTGAGTAACCCAGTCAAGCTCTTCCATCTACAAACAAAATATCTCCGATACTGATCAATGATGGAATGAGAATGGACCAGCTCCGTGCATATATGTATATCTTTATGTGTTTTCTCTTCAATGAAAAGGATAAATCATGATTATTTATGAGTTGTTTAATTATTTTATGTCCATTTGCAACTTGCTTTGCCATATGTTATCCTCTATAACTGGATTAATTTCATTCATTAATTTCTTTCTGGGGTCAAGTCGATTGTTGTTGGACAGGTGTTCCAAGTGATTATGTGGGGGGTATTGACATTAAATCAAGAAACTCTTGTGTACGTGTCAGCTGCTTGTACACTGTACAAAACCATTGTAAATGTAAATCAGGTTCGGAACAGGATAATGCTGGGATGGATAAAACCAGTAATTGCAATTTCTGGAGCTATCATAATCAGGATTCTGAAAACCGGATCGGACCGGCCGGTTCAACCGGTCGGACCGAGAACCGGTCACCTCTCCGGTTCGGGTGACTTCCTATAAACCGGTGAGGTCAAAAAACCGGTGAACCGGTCAAAAACCGGCTGAACCGGTCAACTCGGCACCGGTCCGTGCGGTTGCTAGTTGCCTCAGCAGCAACGCTCAGTGACTCGGTCGGCCTCGCACCGCAGCCTCCATCCCAACTCCGGCGTCGCATACCCCAGAATGAAGAAAGAGGAACGGAGAGGGTGAATGGGTCGAGGAATAACAGCCGAGAAAGGCCAAAGAAGTGAGGGAAAGTGAGAAAAGGGGTGCCGAAGGAAACCAGAAACGCGATACAGACTGCAGAGGAAAAGTAGGAAATGCTGGAGGAAAACCGGAAACGCGATGCAGACTGCAGAGGAATTAGGAAACCGAAAACGCGATGCCGAGAGGAATAGTGAAACCGGAAGGCGGAAACGCGATGCAGAGTTGCAGACTGCAGAGGAAGCCGAAAATGCGATGCGATGCAGAGAGGAACAGTAAAACCGGAAGGCGGAAACGCGATGCAGAGTCCAAAAACGCGATGCCGAGAGGAACAGTGAAACCGAAAAAGCGATGCAGAGTTGCAGACTGCAGAGAAAGCTGAAAACGCGATGCGATGCAGAGAGGAACAGTGCAGCGGTCTGGGCGGCGCTGGCTCCGTTTGATGCTTTTCAAGTTTTCATTACTGTTGGACGAGCAGCCGTGGATGTACTGTGTACACAGTTTTGACTGTTTTGTAACTTTTTTTTTTTCAAATTTTTGAATTTTGAAATCAAAGAAAAATAATAAAAATAATAGAAAAAAAATAAAAAATAGATAAATCACCACCATCCTATCCGAAAAAAAGACTGCATCTTTAGCTGTCATTTTTACATCACAAATTACTTCACTCTCTCTTTTCAAAAAAATAATAATAATTTTGATAAAACTAAAAAAAAGGAAAGTATAAAAAAGAGATGGTGTTAGACTTATGAGAAAAAGATCGAAAAAAGAAATCATTGCCATAATGCAAGAAAGGAGTAATGATCATATATAAACAATTATATATATATATATATAAATATTTATATTTATATATAAAATATAAATATATATTTAATTATACTCCGGTTTGACCACGGTTCGACTATTGAACCTTAAATCAGTACCTCGACCGGTTTCAGTGACCGGTTCGATTTTCAAAACCTTGATCATAATTCATAAACGCTGCTAATTTCGGTTTGCATTCTGAGTGAACTGAAAACCAGAGCAACGTCGAGTGCCAGAATCAAACACAGCACCCCTAAACGTAATTCTTGCCATGTGTCAATGAAATGAACAGATCAAGTAGAAATGAACCTCATATTGCTGCAATGATTTCTACGTTGGTATAAAAATAATCCATTACAATATTGGTTTTTCACAATTAACCTTAACTTTAATGCATATAGTACTCTTTTAAAATGATAATACATACATAGATTCTCTTTAAGATGTACAGATGAAAACCACGGATAGCATGTCTCGAATAACAATAAATCCAAGAGGAGATGAGGGATTTGGAACAATATCTGTAATCTGTAACTCAATAAGAATGCATCAAAAGTGTAAATCAATCTTCAAGTTTATGGCACAGGCAATTAGTGGTGAGATAAGTGGTACTAATATTGTTGCTGTTGCAAAATAGAACAGGATAACTAGACAAAAGAGAGCTAATATCACGCAGCAAAAATTTGAAGAACATGTATATGAACAAGACGTATGGTAATATGCTGAACAACTACACTAAAATTAAGAAATCCCTTCAAACTATAGATCATGTATAAAAAATTTTACCGTATTTTAAAACTTAACTGTACAATTCCTTGAATTCACCAAACCGTGCATATTGACTCCCTATAAAGTTTTTGACAAATGCATAGAGATTCAATTTGTATTAGTATGTATGGTTGGATAAGTTTAGGGAATAATATTAGTGAATTTTAAAAATAAAAAGATTTTTTATATATGATATATAATTAGAAAGAGTTTCTTGTAATTTAGTCAATTATCAATATAATCAAGATCAGGTTGTTGAGTACAAAACCCTTAGCAATAAGTAGGAATTTGTCCCATTTAAGAGAATCATCTGACTTCAGATAGTTTTTCTTTCTGGATCAACGATTTTAGATTTTTTTTTTTTGGTCAACAACGATATTAGATAGTTGAAGTCGTCTTGCATTGCATGGAACGTAGATAGGCCTTTTATCTCTAAGGGCCATTAGAAGTCCAATAGTGACCCATAGCCCAAAGCCCACAATTTCAGCCGAATAAATTGAGATAAAAATAAATAAATAAATCTATTAAAAGAGACCGATCCAATGAAAACCAAAGCACGAGAAGTGATCTTCTACTTCTTCTTCAAGTTCTCTGTGTTGACGGCAAGAAAGTAGCAAATTAGAGATAGACCAAAAAAAAAAAAAGCATTTGGCAGAGGAGATGGAGTTCGTTCCTGAGGAAGGCAAGCACCTTCATGAAGATTGCTCCACTTTGATTTTGGTTTGTATCATTTTCTAGGGTTTCGCCTTTTTTTTTTCCCATTTCATTCCTCCGTCTTTCTCATCGCTGTGTTATAAATCTCTCAATTCAAATGTATGCTAAATTAACGTGAATTTGATGGTAGTTCAGCAAAAAGAATCAAATGTTGAGTTAACTGCTGTAGGTGAAGTTGTGGGGTTAGCTCACTTTTTCTACCCCGATTATTAATTTATTTTTATTTTTATTTTTATTCTTTTCGCGTTTTCGTTTAGCCTGCCCTGTCAATTGGGAATGTGGGGCAGCTAGCAGCAGACCTTTTGGTTTCATCTATGGGTGCAGAGAGAGTTGGGTATTTAGATGATCCTTCTGTTCTTCCCTGTGTTGGCAATGATGCTTATGGACCGGTTCCGCGAGGCGACCTTGCTCTTCCTCTTGAAGGTGCTTCTTTGCTTATTATTTGGTTTATGACTACTTTAATATTTGAACTCAAATTCTCTGCTCTTGAATTGCCCAATTTTTTCTTATCACCTTTTCACTGGGTTTGCAGCTTATGATTCCCCTTCTAATACTCTCACTATCCTCCAACAGAGATCCCCAGTTGTTAAGGTATCACCTGAGGCTGCATTTTGTCTGTGCCTGTCTTTAATCTGACTTTACTTGCCTGAGTTTAATATGGTGCTTTCAGGCTATCATTAATTGATATCTTATGTGTAAATTGTTGCTTGAGTGGGAGTTTAGTTACTTATTGCTTTACACACACACTACATGGTTGGTAATAGACTTCAAATCTGGAAAAGCTGAGGCTTGAATGTTAATTTTTTTTGTGTACCTATGCATGCGCATTAATTTCGGCCAACCTTTTTCTGTCCTTCAAGTTTGTACTTTTGAGTGTTTCTTCTGGTTCGTTTCCTAATTTTTATTCCCTGCAACGATGGATATCATTATCTCATTTGCAAGTAATCAATGGACTTCCATAGTTTTACTAATACATGGTTTCATTCACGGTACTTTTATGCATATTTCTTTCATGGTCTGTCTGGTGTTTTCTTTAAAATGAAGGTGAAAATATTGGGGATGAGCTTTATATGAAAAATATAATGAAAAACTCTTCTCTGATTCAGCTCCAATTTTAAGGGGATACCAAATTGACCCTTAGTGTAGTTATGAAGAATATTATGTACAATCACCGGCAAATATTTCTATCTATAGTAAAATGGAATTGTGGGTGTTTGATCACTTGTTCTGCTTGAGTAAGTTACAATTTACTTTGCATGATTCCATATTAATCTTCTTGATATTTTGTGCTACATTCCACCTTAATATTCTATGCTTGAATTGACACAAGTAATTTTGGAATCTGAAAGGAGAAATTGCAATTAATACATGGTTATTTGAATAGGGCATGATGGTTGAGTTTGCAAAAAACTTGGCTGACTTTGTTGCTAGTAGTGGAAAGAAGCATATTATTGTTCTCTCCAGCTTAGATTTTGGAAAGTGGCAAAAAGTTGACATGTCAAGGTACTCAGCAATAATTTCTTGATATATCACTTCTTGATTATGAAGCTATTCAATTCAGTCATTTGTGTGATTGTCACTTTTACTTGTTCAAATTAGAACTTCATCAAGAATCCAGCTTCGTCTATTCTTGGAAATTGCATTGGGATATTTCCAATGTCTGATAAATCTATTGGCTATTGTATTAGTGGTTTGCAGATATATTACCTCTCTAGTGCCAACAGCAATGGAACAGATGATAACTGTGAACAGCTTGGGTGGAAGAAACTTCAGGAGTATGACCCTTCTCAGAAGCATTGGCAATATCTTAGCAATTTAGCTGAAGGAAATGCAACTCGGGAAGATATCATTTCTATAGAAGATGAACTAGAAGAAGAAAATTATTATGCTAGCTTGCCTTTTGCTGCACTTTTTTCTTTTCTCAAGGTAACATTTGTGCAGCTTAACTTTGATAAATCATATTTCTTGTTACTTTTGTATCATTTAAACAGAGGAATGAGGAAGGAAAAGAAATGCTCTTATCATGCAACATATTTGTTTAATGATTGGTGCCTGCTGTCACGAACTACTTTTACTTGTTTTCTAAAAAAATTTCTATCCAATCAGTAGTAGCTTTCTTTCCATGGCATGGTAGGTAGCCTATCAAGCTCTAGGTTCTTGGTGTGCCATGATAATGGGAGGCCTAATGTATTGGGAATTTTGTTTTGATATGCATGATAAATCTCGTTGTCAGAGAATGGTGAAATATAATAGTTGCTCACCAAATCCAAAAAAAAGAAAAAAAGAAAAAAAGAAAAAAAGAGAAAACTTAAAATTAGAGGAGCAGGGAGGGTTATTGCTTACCTTTTTATTGCAGTATTGCGGAAAAAAAGAGCATTAATACAGATTTGATGATTCTGAGGTTTTGGTTTAAGGTACCAGGCTAAAGGTTTGAAGGTCACCTGCTTGTTATGTTATTGCTCGGAAGGAGACAACATACCTGATGCTTTTCAATTAGCTGAGGCAGCATGTAAACTTCTAAAGCTGAGTCACCCTACTTCTGGTGAGCTTTATTTATCTTTGTTGTCTTTTCTAATAATTTTGATATATTTATTTATGATTCAGCTAAATAAGCAAGGTGTTTGTTTGAATAAATTCCCCCATGAAGTTGATGTATTAATGGTTTATTTCGAAATTGTCTTATCAGAGCAGAATTCATCTGATTGATAAACATCCTCTCTGCATACAATACAAGCTGTTCTACAATTCCCTTTTAATATTTCTTTTTTCCTAATCCTACAAGTGCGTCTTTGTTATAAGTTGAAGATTTCTGGTAGCCAGCGAGTAGATATGTTTGCAAGTAAAAACCCAACAGAATTCATGGGTAATATTTCTGATAATTGCTTTTTCAGGAATTGAAGGTAGCAAATGGCGAGTTCCACTTTCTTGGATGACTGTATACGGACCACCCCCTGATGTGTCCATCTTCTAAGGCTCCAATGACGTAATTTATTGATGTAAAATTAAATGTAGTTGTTGAAGGTGGAAATTAATGTCTTGGAGATTTTAATTAATTTTTGTTGTAAAAATTTAATCAATTTTTATTCAACTAAAGAATGATAACCCATGAAACTGATATCATACGTGTTCAGTGTGTTAGTGTTGTGATGTAAGAAAATTTTTCGAAAGTGTCCGAGGAGGGATCTTGTTTTCTCTTGGTAGCTATTGTTACCACGTGACACTGCTAACTAATTTTTAGAAACTGGAAATCCAAGATTATAATGTGCCTTTGTATTGTATGTAAGTACTGTGAAATGCATTTACCCATGTTGGAGAAACAAATTAATCTGAAGTTAATTAAACAGTCATAACTTTAATTTTTACTTATGTTATGTTTGGATGAAAAGTTAAGGAGTGAAAATGAAATAAAATAAAATTTTATTATAAGTTTTTTTTTATTGAAAATTTTATTTAAAAAATTGATTTTTAAGTAATTATTTAAAATTTGCTTTTATTAATTTTTATAAATTTTTAAAATTTATCTAATTTAAAATATTTTAAAAATTTTAGAATATTTAAATAAATTTTTTTATTAATTAACCATTTTTATTTTTTCAATTTCTTTAAACTCGTAAACTTAGTCTTAGAGTTAAGTTATTTATAAAAACAATGAACAATAAGTATTGTTTGTCCAACTATGTGAATTAGGAGTATTCAAGGTTTGATTCATTTAAACGTTTTATTTTTATTATTTTAACACTTTATGAGTAGTTATTTGTCCGGCCTTTACAACTACGTGAGCTTTTATTCAAATTGTTAAACGGGATAACTATAGTTGTGTCCAAGACATTTAAAAAGATTCATAAAATATGAATGTAGTACGTCAAAAACATGTTTGGATCAACATTGAATCGCGCTAATTAAGGCGCATTCGAAGCAACAAATGCATTATTCTTGCTTTTTATTTTTTGGGTAGCTTAAGGCTTAAACTATGTTCTATCAAATCTTGCATACATCGATGGTGTTATAGGAAAAACAAGAAAAAAAAAAAACCGAAAACAGTTTGCTGTCAACATAAGACCCGAGATTAAATTGTATCTTCATTAGGAAGGAAAAAGTTTTGAGAAAAACAGATATACCTCTTTTTGCGTAACACATTTATGCATGTAAAAAGAATAAATATTAGTATTTTTAAATAGAGGAAAGTTTTCATCTTCACTTTTTATTTAAAATTTTGCAAAAAAAAATCTTAATTTTTTTTTCATTTCTGTAAAATCAATCAATCAAAACAAATTTATAAGTGGAACTAATCAATTGAATTAAAATAGATAAATTTAATAATTAAACAAGGAATGGACTTCCCAAGATTGAAACTGGAATTCCTAATGAGAATGAAAAATAAAAATGCCTAACGAAAAGAATCCGAAACTAAGAAATTCCGTCTTTTTTTATAATTGAATCTATGACTTCATGTAAAATTTGTTCGAAACAATGAAACTCGTTACGAGATAGAAAACCTAAGAACATGGGGTGGCACAAATTATGTATAATATACAAATGCAGTGAATGTATTCACATGCAACCATGACCAAATATAAAAGCAACTTTCTATTCCTTTTCATGCTTTCAGAAATGGGAATGAAATGAACAGTTTAATTTTTATATTTTTTAAATCTTTCTAATAATGATGTGTTGATATATATACATGATTAAATTGATTTAAAACTATCAAGGGGTCTGAGGGTGAAAAGACAACCGTTTTAAAAACAATGATTAATGCTAGATAAACAAAAGATTATTTTCTGCTTTCAAATTCTGCTGAGGGGGGAAAATACAAATTCCTGCTTCTTCACAGCAACCCAAAAACAAAAAAACATTCTGTTAACGCATAAAAGTAGGCAAATGAAATATGTACTTGAAAATATTTCCTCATATAAGCATGCAGCAATTTTTCTTTACTGAACTTACCTTTTTAAATGACTATATCATACTAGCACGCAATTGATTGGGATTTCTATATTTGAAAAACTCTTGCAGGGAAGCAAAGCAAAGCTCCTGCCTCACAATGCTTTTCTCCAGTTGAACCCGACAGAGTAACATTCGCATAAGCCCATCAACATCTTCAGTATTTGCACGCCACTATCTGAAAAGGATGGAATCAGCCCTTTAATTCAATATTGTTAAAATTAAAATGGACTGTAAACTGATAAACTAGTTTGATTATTTAAATTAATTGATTAAATTAAATAATATAATAATATAAAATATATGAAAATAATTATAAAATATTAAAAAATCTTAATTTTTAAAAAAATTTAATAATTGACATATTAAACTAGTTAAATTAGTTGGTTCTAGTTTTAATTAATTTAAAATGATCTAACTGTAAATTTAGTTATAAAATTAAATTATAATTAATTAAATATTCAATTTATTATTAAATGGATTAGACCATCTAATTCAATATAGTTCAAACAAGAGTACTTTAATTACTCAAATAACAACTAAACATCTTGTACGTTTTATTAGATAATATTTTTATTTTTCTCCGAGTTATCATTTAAAAAAAAATTTATTTAATCATTACTTTTTATTTAAAAAGTTAATTTTTTAATAATATTTATAAAAATATTCTTATAAAAAAATAAAAATTAATTTAAAACTAATGGAAACACAAAAAAAAAAAACAGAGGGAGATGACCAACCAATAGAAATTAATAAACTATAGTTGAAAGTGGGCACGGTGTGGCCCCACTCGTTTGGACTGAGAGTTATCTCTTACCTGTACTAATACCCCTTAAGCTTTTGCCTCCTCCATCATTATCCACACGACGTCACTAACCCCACAATAATAATTTTAATATTATAAACTACATCTAGAAGCTGTAATGTTATGAAATTTGTTACATTATCAACTCATCTATTTTCTACCCAATAAGAAAGAAACAAGTACGATTCTATCTAGTTTCCAGCTACAGATGGTACAACGGGAATGGTCCTACCACAAAATGACAAAGGATTCTCTATCACTAGGCTTGCATATCATGAACCCAGCTACCATACCATAAACATTTTCTTTTTTTTTTTTCCGCTAACGTGATTTATAAATCAAAATTTTTATGTAAATTTGTATTATTTTAATCTCTGTAAAAATTAATTTACTATCTTGTGCAAAAAGAAAAACGTGTGTGAAGTTTGTATAAAAAGCAAATTTTGTTAACAATAGAATATAAGAAATTTCAACGTGCAAATCAATGGAATTATTATACACGTCTGTTGACATCCGTTGTTTTGCAGATTTGGCTCCTCTTAAGAAGACATCATTTTAGAGAGGAAAATAAAATTTTATAATTATTATAAAAATATTAATAATTAAAATTATAATAAAATATATATGTATATATAATAAATTATAAAATTATTAAAATTTATTTTTTATGTTTATTAATAATTAATATTTTATTTTATTTTTTTAAAAATAAATTCCCCACTATAAAAAGGCCAAAACTTGACAAGCCAAACGTGTTTTTCGTCAGTTGCTTCCCCTATCCTTTCCCAGCTGATTGTGATTGTTTCCATTATGAACCTCCAATAGTACAGTTCCAATTCTAACACGTAAAAGAAGAAAGAAATGAATAGGAAAACGTTGGGGTTGGACTTGTTGCCTTGGCATCCGCGAAGGATGAAGTGTCAGCCCCGCCATTACTAATATTATATTATGTATCATCTGCGCTCTGCACGACATGATCCAACTCCATTATGATTATTCCCTTTCAAATCAGCTCCGGTCCTAGCTATTAAAAAGAAACAAAGAAAGCATTAAGAAAAAAATTTTAAAATAAAATTTTGTTTTATTTTTAAAAAATTAATAATATCACATTAATATTTTATTTATAAATATATCAAATTATTTTTTAATATTAATTTATATTATCAAATTAATTTTTAAAATAATATCAAATTCATTCTTAAAAAAATTAATAACATTATTTATTATTAAAACATTAATTAAATAAATTATTAATTTATTTTTTAAAAAATTATATCAATATTAATTTAATTTTTAATAATAAAATATAATATTAAAATTATATATATAAATTAAATGAATATAAATTTTATAATTAAAAAATTAAATTAATATTAATTTTATATAATAAAAAGTTAAATTAATAATATTTTTTAATAATTAAAAATTAATATTAATATTAATTTTTATAAAAATTAAAATAAAATTAAGTTTTATTATTTAAGATTAAATTAATGATAATTTTAAAAAAATCAAAGAGATACGGATGAAATTTAGTAATTAGTTAAATTAATTTTATATACATACAAAGAGTAGCAATACTGTGATATGACCTATATTTGTCCAGAGCATTAACTCAACTCTGTAAACAAAAAAATCAAGTTGCTCCTCTTTATATGATAACCCTGATCAGTTTTAGCAAACGGTTATGCCAAACTAACCCAACCAGCAACCATGGCTTCTTCAGACAGTTCCTCCAAGCTGCCACTGAGACCAATCCCCGGAAGCTATGGCGTTCCATTCTTCGGACCCATCAGCGACAGACACGACTACTTCTACCACCAAGGGCGCGACAAGTTCTTCGCCACCCGAATCCAAAAATACAACTCCACCGTCATCAGGACCAACATGCCACCCGGTCCCTTCATCGCTTCAAACCCCCGAGTCATCGCCCTCCTCGACGGCGTCAGCTTCCCCATTCTCTTCGACAACTCCAAGGTCGAGAAGCGCAATGTCCTCGACGGCACTTTCATGCCCAGCACCAATTTCACCGGCGGCTACCGCGTCTGCGCCTTCCTCGACACCGCCGAGCCCAACCACGCCCTCCTCAAGCGCTTCTTCCTCCAACTCCTCTCCTCACGCCACGACGCCTTCGTCCCGCTCTTCCGGAACTCCCTGTCGGAGCACTTCGCCGACCTCGAAGACAGGCTATCCGGCAAAACCGGCAAAGCCGACTTCAACGCCTCCATCGGCGCCGTCACATTCAGCTTCCTCTTCCGCCTCCTTTGCGACAAGGACCCCGCGGACACCAAAATAGGTTCGGACGGCCCGAAACTCGTGGAGACCTGGCTGGCGGCTCAGCTCGCGCCCCTCGCCACCGTCGGCTTGCCCAAGATATTCAGCTACCTCGAAGATTTCCTGATCCGCACGTTCCCATTCCCGGCGTGGACCGTGAAGTCGAGTTACAAGAAGCTCTACGAGGCCTTCTCGACGGCGGCGGGGCTGGCGCTGGACGAAGCCGAGCGGCTTGGGATCAAGAGAGACGAGGCCTGCCACAACCTGGTGTTTATGGCGGGCTTCAACGCCTACGGCGGGTTGTCGAACCAGTTCCCGATCCTGATCAAGTGGCTTGGATTGGGCGGCGAGGGCCTGCACAAGCAACTCGCCGACGAGATTAGGAGCGTCGTCAAGGCGGAAGGCGGGGTCACGCTAGGTTCTTTGGATAGGATGACTTTGACCAAATCGGTGGTGTACGAGGCCCTGAGGATCGAGCCTGCGGTGCCGTACCAGTATGCTACGGCGAGGGAGGATCTGGTGGTGCAGAGCCACGACGCGGCCTTCGAGATCAAGAAGGGCGAGATGATCTTTGGGTACCAGCCGTTCGCCACGAAGGATCCCAAGATCTTCGAGAATCCCGAGGACTTCGTGGCCCACAGGTTCGTCGGCGACGGCGAGAAGCTACTGCGGCACGTGTTCTGGTCCAACGGGCGCGAGACGGAGGAGCCCGCACCGGAGAAACAAACAGTGCCCCGCCAAGAATCTGGTGGTGCTCATGTGCAGGCTATTCTTGGTGGAGTTCTTCCTGCGCTACGACACGTTCACCTTCGAGTTTAAACCGCTTGTTCTGGGCCCGTCCGTCACCATCAAGTCACTCACCAAGGCCTCGACCTACTGATTTAATCTTGAGTTGCACCATTTGTTTGGTTTCAAAAATCAAAGCACTACTATGCATGGTTGCATTTTGTGAGGTGTGCATGCATTATTTGCAGCATTTGGTTCTTGAATTATGACTCAGACTGGCACTGTTGTATACTGCTTAGTATTTTCTACAGACAGGACATGTTTGTACACTCGTATGTTTCTATTTCTGTTTCGCTTGTTTTATGTTTCTTCTATGTGTTTGATTCGTCTTTGTTTCCCCATTTGATTTTGCAATATTTGTTTGTATGATGAAGCAAGAATAATTCTTACTTTAACTTTGATTTTTCTTTAATTGAGTGAAAATCATCTCAAGTTTTTACTTACTATATGAAGAAAGAGTAAAGTGTTATTTTTTTTATCACCTCAATTAACCGCATGCAGTTTTTAAATTTAAAAGTAAACTAACGAGGAAGATATGGACTCGACGATCCGAATTTGGAAGGGACAGATCGAATTCGGTGTATCTTATTCAAAAAAAAAAATGTGCGATGAAGATGATGTACAAATCATGTGTCATTTTATTTTCTAATCAAATTCCACGTGGCATGGAACCACACTGTGAAGAAAGTGACAGACGACCCTATCCATTCATGCATCTTACATAATGGAGTTGTTTGCACAATAAGGACAATGAATAGTCATTTTTAATGAACAATGGACAAAGTAGTGTCTGCAAATTCAACGTGTCGCATTCAATAATATGAACACGACATTCTTTTGTTTTTTGTCTTTTGAGATGGTTTCTGGTACAAGTCAGTGATAGAAATGAAGAATTAGAGTATTTGTTGAGAAATTTTATGGAAGAAGAGGTTATTTCAATTCTCTCATTTTCTCCATTTGATGAATGCGGAGGAACTGTTACAGAGAGAATACAAGAATCCAATACAACTCTCTTCGAGGGAGAATTTAAATCCGGAATCAACTAACTTTTATAATAAAGTTGATGTCATTTATGCTAGCTAAAGCTATTGCACATTGAATCTTTTTCTTTTTATAAAGGAAAAGTTATTCCTTTGTAAAAATAATAAAATTTGATTCCAAATTTTGTCATTATATCAGGGAAAATCTTAAATAATTATTTTACAATTCGAAAACTTTAATGTGTAAAAAATAAGAGTTGTGGATTTTGCTTTTAAGAAAACTACTCTATTCTCCCGTGAATTTTTACGGATAATTTTTAAATATTTTTATTAATATAATTTTAACTTGATATTTTATACATATTAGTATAATCTAGTTATAAATAACAATTTCAAATGCAAAAGAATATTCTAAAAATTAAAATTGCTAGTAAATATGTGCTAAACTATTATAAATTATCAACGAATATAAATATAATTATAGCAACGTACATATAAGTTTAAAATTCAACCTCTATCCATTTTATTTGGATTAAATTTTTTATTTTTTTTCATTCATCTTCTTCCTAGTAAAATAATTTTTAGACTAAACTATCATTTTGATCATTTAAAAATTCACTCGACATCAATTTGATTATTCAAAGGTATTTTATATCAATTTGATCCTTTAAAAATATATGATATCAAGTTAATCATTCAAAGATTTAAAATAAAATCAAAATAGTCTTCCAAAATAGTAATTCGAAAGGATCAATTTAATGTCATTTTAAATCTTTTAAGGACTAATTTGATGTTACATATCTTTAAAAGACTATTTTAATATCATTTTAAATTTTTAGATGATTAATATGATATAACATATCTTTGAAAGACTAAATTAATATCAAGTGAATCTTTAAAAAATTAAAATGGTAGTTTAGTCTAATTTTTATTTAAATTAAAATTATTTCCTCAAAAATTTTTGATATCAACCTCTTTTGATTTTGATCTCTTATCTTATAATATGTTTGGGACAACGTTTGTTATCCCAGAAGCACATTCGAGGCAAAAAAAAATTACCTCATTTTTTGTGCTATTATATTTGATAACTTTAAAGCAGAATTACTTTTTACTTGAAATTAAAGTTTTGATAAAAGTAAGATTTTGTTATTTTTGTATTAGAGTAAAAGTCAGTTAAAAAAATTTTAATATTTTTAATATTGATATTTCTTCTTTACACCTTATTTTATTTTTTTCACTATACCTAAATTTATTTTTTTTATTAATTATACATTTAAAAATAATTTTGATAAATATTATCCAAATAACATTTATTAAAATTAAATATCAAAGAAAATTTTTTAAATATAAATTATTTTACTTCAAACTTATTTTTAATCAAAATTAAATTTATAAAATATAATTCAAATACACACTTAATTATATAAAATGTGTTAAATATCACTTTTATTTTTTGTTCGGTTAAATTGAATTGTTGACAGTTAAAGAAAATGAAATAAAAGATAAAATAAAAAAGACAAATAAGAAAGAGTAAAAAAAATAAAGAATAAAATAAAAATAAAAAAGAATAAAATAAAAGGTTGAATTGAAAGCACAACTGCAAAAGGCTGTATGGTTGTCAACTTTCATCAAAAACAATTTCAGGATGACAAAAAAAGAAAATCAAAAACACATTCAGCAAGCATCCCGTCCTAATGGAGAAAAGGAAAAGTCACAGTAACAACAAAGTAAATGAAAGCCACGTGGTAAACTTTTGCCAGCTTGCAAGTGATAAAACATATTGCCACAGTAAGAAAAAATGAAAAATTGTAAGATACGCTCGTATGATTATAAATGTTTATTTTATTTAAACTTATTTTTAGAAGTTTAAATAAATTTTTATTTATTTTTTGTATATTTATTTTAATATTTTTATTATTTTTAAATATGATTATAATTTTAAAAAATTATTTAATTTAAAATAATTATTTATTATTTTAAAATTAAACGTAATTTTTTATTAAATATAAATTACTTTATTTAAATTTATTTTAATTAAAATTAAATTTATAAAATTAAGTTTATTCAAAATTAAGTTTATAAACTTTAATTTAAATATACATTAAATGTGTTATATTAACTATATAGATTATTATTATTTTTTATTATAAGAGATAAAAATAATTATATAATTAATATAATACATAATAAATAATATAATATATGAATATTATCTTACACTTAATATTCCTAAGATTTTCTGTGAAAAAAAAAATAGGCAGTGGAAACATGCGACACAAAAAGGTAAAAATAATTTCTATTAAATTGAGTTATGACATGTTATTAGAGATAGTCTTATTAATAAAATATAATAAATATTCATGCTACATGTCTAATAACTCTAATTTAAGTGGTTTTAAGTTTTTTTTTGAATTTTAAAATTAATTTTTTGTCAAAGCATGTACTTTAATCTATTATATTCTTCTTTGAAAAGAAAATGTTTACGCTACTAGACTAGTAAGTGTGAAAAATCTTCATAACTAAGTGCAATGATCTACCTTCACGTTCACGTAGGTACACCGATGCTCACAATAGCGAATAGCGATGCGACATAGGAACATGTTTGAAAGGTGAGAATATGACGATAGGATTAAAAATAATAATAATAATCACGGCAGTGATACAACATGTGAGCATACTGAAACGTGAAAATATGACAGGAGGACGGTGGCTACTAAAAAATCAATGGAAGAGCATACGATTTTTAGAAATCCTACAACAGAACCAGACTCAAGTGAAATGTGAGAGCTCGAACGTAATTTCTGCAAGTTGGGAAGGTCAATTAGTTGCACAAGTTAAAGATGTAGAAATATTTAGTTTGAAAGTTATTAATGTGTATATTGTTTAGTTAAAAAGGCCAAAGCATCTTCTACAAGTCTCTTAATCATAATATAGTATATCTGAAAATTGGTGGAGTCCCATCCTTCTTTGGATGCCCTCCTACACTTGTCATATCATGCCTCCTCATCCTTGCATTTTTCGACAATCCAATTCCCCCGCATTTCTTTATCGCACAAAGTAAAATTATATATAAAAAAAAATTATTTTTATACTTTAATATTAAATTTTAATTTTTTTAAAAAAGATGCCGATTATCGCATAAGAAATTTATGAAAATGAATCATGGGACCTTTTTATATAAATATTATAAATTTTTTTATTTATCATTATGCATTGATTATTTATCATAATATGTTTAAACTGTAAAAATAAAAAATCATTTTAACTTGAGATAATTTTTACTTGCACAAAATAATTTTTTTAATTAATTGAAAAGTTAAAATAGATTAAAATAACTTCCTAATTAATTTTTTAAAAAATTTGATAACCCAATTGCAAAACTATTGTACTCTAAGGTGACTTTTCAATTGAGTACTCAATTTTTTTAAAACTAATTAAAAAATCATCATAACCCACGATTTCTCAATAAATTTTTTTAAAAGAATTTATATTTTAAGATTATAAATTGACTTGAATTAAGGTAATTTTAAACTTTTACAAATTTAAAATTTTAATAAATAATCTCAAAATAATATATAAAGATAAATAAAAAATAAATTTACAATATTTATATAAAAAAAAAGCTCAATTATAGCTGATTCAATGGATTTTTTTTTAAATATTGGGATTGTTATTTTTTAGTTGACAAAATGGGGTGTCACGTTATTCGTGAAAGGGTTTCGTACCATTTCTTGGTGACGTATATTACTGATAATTTCTTTTAATTTTATTTTATTTTATAAAGAATAGGCGTATCTAAAAACATATAAAATTAAAGTATACAAATAACATAATTTAAAAACAGTATTGTGGGCACTACATGTGCCAGGTAGCTTTTTTGGTTTTCTTTATTTTACACAGGTGGCCCTTCTCGCTCCGCAATTCTGTCACACGTCCCCACGCGTTGATTGTAACAGAAACATTTTAATCGACATACACGAGTTTGTAGTTGGCTCGGCAGCCGACTTCGGTGTTCACGATTAAAGTATGATGATATTGAAACTCTCATTATTTATTAAATTATCTCCCTCTTTGTTTAAGTTCATGCACTTCTTATGGATTAAGAAAAACATATTAATTAACAAAAGATTAGAAAACCAAATTGATTAGAGACACACAAGTTAACACAATTACGCCTCAAAAAATCTATTATATTCTACTAATAAAACTATCTCTTTAGACACGTGGTAAATTTTGGTTGTAAATAGGAAAAAATTATTTTCACTCAAAATTAGCAATCTAACTGTTTTTTTTTTTTGTTTCTGTTAGAACAAGTGATTGTGTGTGTTTAAATTAATTTATTTTATATTTAAAATAATTTATAATTAAAATTTCATTAAAAATATTTAAAAAATAAAAGTGACTTTTTACTTAAATAATCAATTAATGAACATACATTGGGTGCATTGATTCATATTTGTCTCTTCCTTTTTCTTTCTCTTCCCAAAATCCATTTTCTCATTTTACCCTGTGCGGTCCCAACCCACCACTTCAACAAGCATCCGTTAGGTTTTTTTTTTTTTTTTAATTGGTATGTGCATCCATGAGCTTCTGGTACATTAGTATTGCTGGTGTTGGTTCATCAAAGGTTGTATTTATTTTGTTATTGCATTTCTTTAAGTTCATTTATAACTATAAATAATAATTTTCTAAAAACTAATGTTGCAGACAATGTTTTATATTTAGATATTTCTATGTGGTATGTGTGTGTGTGTATATATATATATGCGTATAAAATTTAATTAGTATCTTTTATTGTTACTTTAAAGAATGATATTATGCTAAAATGAAATTTTGTAATAAAAAGTAAAATTATTTAAGATATAAAATAAACACAAATACATAAAAAAATGTATATATATATATATACATAAAATTTAATTAATATCTTTTATTGTCACTTTAAAGAATGATATTATGCTAAAATAAAATTTTGTAATAAAAAGTAAAATTATTTAAGAAATAAAATAAACACAAATACATAAAGAACTGTAACTATACAATAAAATAAATATATAATAATAAATAAAAATATAACAAATATAAAAAAAATTAAAAAAAAAACTCGTAAAATTTACCGGAGTATAGACTAGTTTTCTACTAAATCTGCAAAAAGAAAAAAACTTCATGAATAGAAGTTTACAAACGTGGGACATGGAAGAGGCCAGCTGTCCTTCAGTAAAAAGAACTTTAAAGGAAAAAATAAAGCCCAATACTTGAAAAGGCAAAAACCCAATTCAAACAGAAAATATGGCCCAATTGACGTGAGCAATATTAGCCCAGATAATATAAACAAACAAGAGGATTTTCACACAAGAAAAAAATAAGAGGATTAAACGTGTATTTAAATTAATTTATTTTATGATTAAAATAAAAATAAATTATAATTAAAATTTTATTTAAAAAAATAAAAATAAATCGTTTTTAAACAAGTACTAAGTTGCTACGTGGCAGATGAGATTTCCGTGTTTCCCCTTTTTTCTTTTTAATACAAAAATTCAACGTAAGTAATTACCTTTGCAAATGACTGATAAGAATATATTAATGCATTATAGAAATCGTAGTTATCTTGCTTGTAAGATATCATTGCGCAAAGTGCAAACAAGACCAGCTGTCGCAGGCCAGCGCACCACTGTTATTACAAACTATTAACCTCCACGTGGCGTTTCCCATTCCTAAGGGACCATGTGACATGTAACATGTAGCATTCTAGATCATTTTTTGGCTTTTGTTTAACGTTATTTGACTTTCGTCTCCTGTTTGCATAGCGCATCCAGATAGCCATTCAGATCAGAGTTCATAGTAATCTTCGCTTCCGTCACTCTGATTCTGCCACAGTGTCTCCCTTCTTCCGAGTTCCCAAGGAAATGTGGAAGGCTATGGATTTTCAAGATGAAGCAGCCCAATTGATCAGCTCTGATCTCAGGGACCTAAGTCAAGCTGCTAATAAGCTCGCCCAACATGCCATCAAACTTGGTGGCTCGGGCTTCGGAATCTCTTTCCTTGGATTGGTTGCTGCCATTGCTGCTATGTGTGTACTCTTGGTTACTCTCAAACCTTTTCTCTCTCTCTCTGTTTCTTATTTGCAGACTATAACAAGAATGATGGTTTTATCTCGTCCATTTTGCTGTTTTGTTGAAGTGGGTGTCCTTTAATTTCTGTACAACTTTGTCAAGTTTTTGTTTTGTTTTTTTTAAATTTTCGAAGTGCAATCCTATTCATGTTAGTTGCAGAACAGTAACTTTTTATATTGGATTTTATGATTTGCTTGTCAAGCCCGCTGGAAGGATTGAGTCTCTTATCGTATTGTGATTGGCTTTGATTCCATGTCAGTGACTATAATTTTTGTTCTCGAGAATTAATTACCCGTCTTTTGTGTTTCTATGCTATTTGTTAATGATTCTAAGCGCTTCAATTCAGACTTCTTATTCATCCCCTTGTTTACTTGAAATGCACATAACATGCTCGATCATAGATCAATTATCGGTGTGGATAAGATCCATTCAGATTAATACTAGGAGGTCCACCATCTTGCACACCCCCATCATGTTTGGGGCCGAGCCTTTTAATTATGAGACTTCCTATTTGTGAAAATTACTTTAACTAATTGCTAAAACTCAACTCTCACCAAAATAGAAGCCTATGAAGCATATCCATTAAAAAAAAAAAGAGTTGTATTGCAGTCAAAATATAACGTTGTTTAAGTTTTAGTCGAACGCTTTAAATTTTACTCTGTCACTGTCAAACTCTCACCGTGTCAGTGTTTTCTACATAGAAGTCAATGCTGTGCCTGTGTGAGACAGTAAATCGCACAACAAAATAGAAAAACACTGCACACTAGAACCAATCAGGGAGGTCCTGACTTCATAAGCAAGCACGCTCTTGAATTTAATTGATGTTTGCTTTGGCTTTTCCCTTTCTGTCTTCCAAATATCATTGTATGGGTATTATTTGGATTGTTACTAGGATAAACCCTTTTCATGAAATAAGAGTTTTTCTCATCACTTCGCTGATTATTTTTGTTTGTACTGGGACTGCAGTTATTTGTTGGTTTTGGATCGTACACACTGGAAGACAAACATTCTTACATCGCTACTCATTCCATACATTTTCTTCAGCCTGCCTTCGTTAATTTTCGCCGTCTTCAGGTGATTAGCCTGTCACGCTTTATTGTTACCAACTATGTACCATCATTTTTCTCCAATATCAAATTTCCTTTTTCTTATCATTGCTACTTATTCTCGTGGTTACGCAGGGATGAGCTCGGGAAATGGATTGCTTCTATTGCTGTTGTACTAAGGCTTTTCTTTCCAAGACACTTCCCTGGTATGGTACAATTTTGCTTAGAGTAATCCCGCTCTCGTTTATAAGAAGCACAACATTGTCAGTGTCTCTGAAAACTCTTTGCTGGTACCCATTGATTGATTGAACATGGGAGTGGTTAATTTGCTGTTATCCCTCTTGGTGATCTGTGTCATTCCAGAGCAAACATGCTTCCTTACTCACCCACATCATATCAAAGTTATTACCAGTCTATAATATGAAATAAAACTGAAGTACTAGGAAACGTTTATTAGTAACCAGTCATGAATGTTATTGCAGATTGGCTGGAATTGCCTGGTGCTTTGATTCTTCTTGTCGTTGTAGCTCCTGCACTATTTGCAAGCACCTTCAGAGACAGCGTTGTTGGGGTGGTGATATGCCTTATCATTGCATGCTATTTGCTGCAAGAACACATTCGGGCATCTGGTGGTTTCAGAAACTCCTTCACAAAAGCCCATGGCATATCAAATAGCGTCGGCATAATCCTTCTGTTAGTGTATCCCGTCTGGGCGCTGGTGCTCTACTTCTTTTAGGCACAGACATATAGCAGCATTTGGACTTGGTTGATTGTGTGTGAATTAAGCCAATTGTCTTGTGTATCATTCATGTGTCGTAAGTTGATGTCTAGAAATACCCTGGCATTGTTTTCATGACTCACGCATGTCCCTATGGTTTGCATATGTAAAAATGTGAAATCAAATCTCATTGAAAGACTACTGGTTCCATTGAATTTGAATGTTAAAAGTAGAAATGATGGTTTGTTCCTAGCTTCTTGTGTGTCACATCATACGATTTGTGGAAATCCTTGTACTCTTGCGCTGTGGGATAAAACATAATACGCCCCCGCATTATACGCCATTGTGTTTCCAGCTATTGCAATTCTTGCTACTAAGTAATGTTTTGTTCCGAGGTATATTTTAAGAGAGTAAATTTTTATGGAAAAAAAATATGTTTGGTTTATAAGTAAAAAAATAGAAAAACTTTTACTGGGGTAATACTTGGAGCTTGTTTTGGGAGTAAACGTTATTCCTGTGTTAGGTGGCGTAAAATTTCTTGTCCCTTCTTCGCATTAAAGAGGTTTTCTAACTTGAAAGGGATATTATGCTGTTTATTGCAACAATTCAGTCTTTTTAAAGTATGTTTGAATGGAGAAGTTTTTCAAAGAATAAAGGGCTGATTTTTCCTTTTTAATTTGATAGAATTAAAAAACGTGTATAAAAGTAAAAAAATAAAAATAAAAAGTTATTTGATAATTTATCATTTATTCTTTTATTTTAAAAAATTCTCAATAATCAAAATAAAAATATTTACCCTTTTTTCTTTTTTCTTCAAGCTCCTCTATATAAATATACCTCTAAGAGACAAAAAAATTTACCTTAATCACACTTAGTTTCCACCACATTTTAGATTTTATCGATATCAATATAGAATCACAGCATTATTAACAACCATAATAAGGTTAAGAGTGGTGTGAAAATATAAGTTCAGGTTCAGCACTACCACATTCCACTATATTCTTATGGCTAAATGGATCAGAAGATAATCTTCGGCTTAATTTCTGTATTCTTAAATGAGAGAACAAATAGTTGGCGCCAAAATAATTTAGAAAAACAAAAACAAAAACAACATCTGCAAACAGATGTGAGGCTCATGAAATTTCTAGCTTTTCAGAATTTTCAAATAATCTTATTAAGTAAGCTTGACAAGAATGGCTGATTGGACATAAGTTTGCTGTTTCAATATATGACCAGTTCTATGTTTATAGCTTTTCGCTTCAGGCAATACAATAATGGACCAAAATGTACAAGAAACCACACGTATTATGAGGAAACTTCCAGAAATTAGTATAAATGCGTATAACATTCCTGCTTGCCACCAGGCTCACACCAGCGTTCCCTTTGCATCCTTGTATAGTTGATCAATATAATCCTGCAAATAATGATGGCAAAGAGTAGCATTTTATTTAATTTTGTAAGTAAAGAACTACATCATCTGGTTGAAATTCATAATAGTCCTGACAACCCAAACTGATGCACATTTGGTACAAATTGTGAATCATACTACTAATTAAAGAAGTAAGGAAACAACTGACGAAAATAAACGTGTACTGTAAGTCATGTAATGTCCTGTAATAGAAAATTAGTAGTTACGAAATATTGATGACAGAACATGAGCAAACCTTATAGTACTTGAGCAATTGTGGTCTCTTCAATTTGAAAGTTGGAGTAACAAGATCTCTCTCCATGTCAAACGGAATTGGTTCCAGATGAACTGCTTTTAGCAGCTCAAAACCTCTAAGCTGAGAGAATTTATTTCATGTCAGATATAGCCGGCAAGATCAAATATCATAAATTAGCAGCATGGAATTGGGTATTCTATATACATACTTGGTGTTTCTGACCAGTGCTGTTGAGCTGATCCAAAATATATTTTCTTGCCTTGAGATTTTCACATAATGATTTAAAATCACCAGTCAAATTATACTTCACTGCCCAATCCTCAAGGGCCTTTCTTTCAGGGACCACCACAGCCACCAAGAAAGACTCAAAACTGTTTCCATAGACCCATATCTGCAAACAAAATGAAAACCATTATTGAATTACATTATTGAATTACATAAATTTAGTAAATGAGGGTACGCTGCAATGTTACTTTGTAAACAACTTTCCTATAAAAACTTAGCATCCAACAAAAATGCAATCTAATTCTTGTTCCTCTAATTTTACAGACTTTTCTGTGACTGATGTGGAAACATACCGAAGTTATAAGAGGGCATCGCAAATACTTGTTTTCTATATTCTCCACAGCAACATATTCTCCTTGAGACAATTTAAAGATGTTCTTTTTTCTATCAATAATTTTCATGGATCCATTTGGCTGCCATTCTCCAATGTCACCTGCAATGATTTTCAAATCACTCCTAAACATATCGCATTTAGAGGCAAAGTATCAATTTATAATCTATATGCAGTATAAGAATTAAAACAAGAACGGAGAAAGTTAGAAGTTCATGACAAAACTCTCAAACTTGATTTCCTATGTGCCCTTCTTCACTAGGATTCAAAATTTAGTTACTAACTTTGAGTTAATTCTCATATGAATGTCTTTTTGGATTGCTAAATTTTCAATGAAAAGCCCCTTTTGCCCTTTTGTCAGCACTGATATTCTAGTTTAGCATTTCAACGTGTGATTTTGTATGGCATATAGGGAGATCACCAAGTGCTAAACAATCCATAAACCTCTTTAACATTTAAAAATAAAATTTACTGATCAGGAATATCTCTGTCATTCTATCTAGTCACAGTTTTGCAAGATTCTGAATGGTGCCAAAACAATTAGGAATACTAAATGTTCAAATGGAGAATCCTAATGAAGCATGGGAAAGGGAATGCTTCATTGTCTTTGTAGATCCTCGTTTAATGCAACAGCATGGGGATTTACCTGTATGAAACCAACCATCAATCAGGACCTCTTCAGTAAGATCTTGACGCTTATGGTAACCAGAGAACAATGTAATTCCTCTCAGGCAAATTTCTCCACGGGCTTCACTGGAAAGTGCATCATATCCCATCTCTGGCACAGATTCAAGCCTGGCCTCAATGGTTGTCATGGGGACTCCAACTGTTCCCATCATAGAAAACACATTCCCTATTGCTGTGAAACACCCACCACAACTTTCAGTAAGACCTGTCACATCAAAATGATGATACATTAATCTGGCATAATTAAATGACATACACACCCACAATATACATGTGTACATGGATTAAACACGTGACCACTCTCTACCAAAAAAAAAAAAATCGAGGAATGGCAGAATCATGTTACAACAGTTTTATAGGATGGAACAATTTCTCAAAAGAGATATAATTTCATTCAAAATTTGGTCTTCATTCAAAAAACTTTTATAAAATTCTGTATTAAAGAGTCATCATCAAAATGTCATAAAAAATCCCCAACACATTTTTAGCAGATGATATAAATACCATACCATATCCTTGTGATAATGTAGATCCACTAGTGACCCTCATAAACTCCTCCACATGCCTAGGTAGAGGAGCAGCTCCTGATAACAGGATACGAACTCGTCCACCTAATGCTTGTTTTATCTATCAATAAAACCAATATTATAGCTTTCAAACGAAACTTTCTGAACAGAAATCACAAGGATAAAGTGGAATACCTTATCAAATACAAGCCTATCAAACAGAGGTGCTGCTTTATCTTGTGGAAGATCCTTCTCCAGATATCCCAACTTGCTGTCATTAGTTTCCAGATTAGTTTTCAGTAGGATAGAAAACTAAAACACTCCAGTGTTAAGTGGTAAAACATACTAGTTATATGCATACTGAAACAATGTACTTTGCAGTGCTCCTCCAGATGAAATTTTGCTATTGATACCTTCAAGCGCAAAGCTTATAGTCAATGCTTATTGGATAATGTAGTTACACTAGTATATGGAGCTTAAAGTCAATGCTTAGAACATTATTCAAATATGGTAATCACACAGCAAGAGAAGAGCAGAAGAAGGATTCTTGCCTTACCAGCATAAACACGGTCAAAAACTCTAGGAACACCACAAAATATAGTTGGTTTCAGTGCCTGAACATCTTCCATTAAGAACCTGATATCCTGCAAGAATTAACACGAAAAATTCCATATGAAGCATTGCAAGAGAACACTTAAAGAATGAACCAGAAATTAATTTCAATAACTGAATCCCAATCTTACGCCTTGCCAAAATCCTATTGAGGATCCCTTGTAGATGCAATAGGTCTCCATTATCTGGTCATATACATGAGCGAGAGGAAGAAAAGAGAAGTACACATCGTCTTCTGCTGCCTGCAAAAAAGTAAATATTATATATTTCTTGTCAGCACTTCAGCATTACATAAAGTTGTAATAACCAATAATCTTGTACTAGATTCACAGTTACAAAGACAAAGAAAGGGGGAAAAAATTCTCTAGCCAAATGCACGACAAAAGTAGATTCAATGCATTTAACTGTAACGTGTTCCATCCTAGCCTTAAAAGATAAACATCATCCTGAGCACCATGTTATTGTGAGAATGACAACGTAGATGTAAGCAGAAGCTTCTATAAATAAATAAGTAGAAATAGGAATTGAAACTTGAGGATCATCTCCTATTATAACTCCCACAAACTTCCTGATAAGAAAAAGAACAGAACAGGACAATAAAAAATTAGACAAAATTATGTTCCCATCGGAAATCATTTTGACATGCATCAACATGGCAGTCAAAGAAAGATGGGGGTGTCAGAGTTTGCACGAGCTGGAAAAAGTATAATACAAAACTAATGAACCTATGAGAAAAATGGTAATCTTACCACTCTGTCGGTTAACAAAAGTATTTGGTCAATAGACAACACTTCAGCCATGAAAGCCTCATTCTTAATAATGACACCTTTGGGTTCTCCAGTTGTTCCACTTGTGTACATTATTGTGCAAATGTTAGTCTTCTTTTTTGATGGTAGATCCCAATCCAGACTTCCCTGGAGAAAGGAAGATGAAGGAAGATACAGGGTTCAAGTTGACAAAAATATCTCAGAATACTCAATCAAAATGATTAAGGTTCGTAATTTTAAACATCAACAGGCAATTGAAAAGCAGGTTTAGCATCCTACCAATTGGAGAAACTCTCCCCAAGTGAAGCAGGATGCACCAAGTTCCTCAGCTTCCTTCTTTTGTGTGGTTGAAACATTTCCAAAACTCACAATAGCTATACCATTAAATTACAGAGGTTGGTTACCATTAAAAGAAGAAAAGACCCTTAATCTAGGAGAAAATGGAGAAAAAATAGCAAAAGTCGACCTACTTTTAAGATTTGAAGAACACCGATCAAGACATGACAAAATCTGTAGAAACAGCCATTACTTCAGTGGAAACAAAAAAGAGAGATGTCCAATTCTGAGACAGAAATCTCACAAAATTATGTGAATAGTGTATACTATATAATTCATCTAACAAGGCTGCAAATGGCTTTCTCAAACCCATAATTTCTTAGGAGACAAGATATAGTTGATAGCCAATGGAAACGGTTATATGTTGAAGGTATCTAACATATAAGGAAGGTAGCACCTGAATTAATATTGAAAATACGTGTCACTCAAGAGTTTTGTCAACGAATGGTATGATGACCTTTCTATAATATACATATTTACTGATGGAAAATCAAAAGTGAGGAAGAACCAGACAATCATAGTATGGTTGAAGCTTCAAGCCAAGCCATAACTAAATAATGAAAGCCACAAAATTCAGGCACACATTAAATCCTCGTTGATTCAGCCATGTTCACTTCTGAATTGGGTAATCTTTATAATTACTAACAATGAAATCTTTCAAACGGTTCATCTTGGCAAAATAAATTTCCCTCAAAAGAAACAACAATGAAAAGACTATAACTTACAGAAGGAATCTTGTTTTCCTGTACAAATGCTATTGAAACTTCAGCATGGTTTATGATAAACTCCACCGCATTAGGACCTGTTAGGCGTAGAGCAAAGTTAAAGTCATTTCCTAGCTGAATGACTGAATGAATTAAAGAGATACTTGACAAACTGCACTCTCATTTGAGTTCACAAGTTCTTTGGGGAAATGCTTGAAATGATAAATGCAAGCACATTGAGACTGATTGGGAAAGGCACAAAACACAAACCGAGGGTGTCATATAATGGGACATATGTTATTGCACAGCAATTACAAGCCTGCAAACAGCAAATTTGAATCAAGTCAAGTCCCATAGGAATAATTAAATAAGGCTAATTATATAAAAACAAGGTCTCAGCCTTCTCGGTGTTAAAGTGATTAGTGAAGAACAATGACAAAAAAAAAAAAACAAGGGGAACTTACAATCAGGGAACTTTATAGATGCAAAATTACACTTAGGAACCAAATAACCACTCACTTCAGTCCACTCTGGTTATTAGGTCCCTAACTGTAATTAACATAATAAAAAGTTGCTGAAGTGTAATTTCCCCTACAAAAACAAAGTGCCATACCTCCATTGCAATTATCCATTCGGGGCAGTTGGACCCATATATGCCACAACGATTTCCCTTATGACATAAAACCACTAGTTAGATTAATTTTATATATTTCCCAACACATAGTATCTTGAATCTTGATAGAGAAAGAAGCGTTACAGGATTGACGCCATGGCTCCTCATGGAGGAACCCATTCGGATGGCGGCATCATAAGCCTCCTTATATGTGAGCCATTCATAGGGACCCACCTGCAAATTCAGTTGAATGTTCACAAAAAGTAGTTAATTTAAGGGGAAAATTTGATTTTTTTTTTCTTTTGCTATAATCCAGAGTCAACAAGCTACAAATAAGAATCGATGTATGCAACAGAAACACATGGAAGTTAGTACCTTTGAATCGGTTTTTTGACGCCGACCCAGCATTGGGTTGCTGGGGTTCCTCGTAGCAGTGTCCCTGCGAAGGGAAGCATCAAAAACTGCTAAGAAAAAACAAGTGCTCAAACCCAATTACTAATACTACGTATTCAAACTTCTTCACAGGTGGAAGACCGTAGCATTTCTTTCACAGCCAGTAGCAGAGACAAGCGCAGACGGAAGTTGCTCGGTAAAAACAATATTAAAAATATGTAAATTAGACAAATCAGATATTGGCCTATTAGTTCAGATGGTTAGAGCGTCGTGCTAATAACGCGACGGTCGCAGGTTCGAACCTGGATGGGCCATTGTTTCAAAAATTTTTATTTTTGACCATTGTGTCTAGCCATATCACTGCTATTTTAGAATACAGATGGACATAATTTCTAGGATTGATTGACTGGCTGTGATTCAAATGACATTATGATTGAACTATGCATGATTTCAAAAATGTCTCAGATTGACTGGGGATACAGAGACAAAAATTGGCTGCATTAAAAAAGATTCCATTCAATAAATCAGCCTAATCTCCAAAATGTCAGCAATTCAGAAAGGTTCAAGAAAGATTTGTCAGGTTCAGGAGTGTCACTAAGTAGAACAAAACGGCTTTCCCTGAGGCAAAACTTTCTATCACAACTAAATGACGTTATGCATCATTATGAGCATAACAAACCCAATGAAACATCTGAACATTGAATGATTTCCACCCATTTGATGAAAAAGAAAACTTCAAAAAAAAAAAAGAAGTTCAAATTCACCTGAAGAAGTCCCATGGAGATTGTAAATGAGCAGGCAACTCCAAGAGACCATCTCTGGCATATATGCACCTGTACACAGGGCCTGCTGATGGCTTTTCATGGGTTACAGGCCTTGCCTCCTCCACCTTCACGGTGTAAACCTCCGGCATTGTGAACTGGAATGTGCAGCAGATGCTGGTTTTCAGAACTGTGTGTAGCAGATGATCTTAATAACCAAGTGTGGTGTTTTGTTATGTTATGTGAGGCCTGTGATAAAGGTAACGAAAGGGTAGATGGATTTAACAGAGAGAGGTGGACGCCCAAGGGTGGGCGTAGTGGGCGTTAGGAGAGTTGGTTGAGCTGAAGCAATAAATTCGAAGATTACTTTTTGAAGAATATATATATCTGAACAATTTTTCGTAGCGGTGTTTTATGAGCCTCTTTGAGCAGTTTGTGACTTCTTTTTTTTTTTGCTTGTTTTGAGCAACGCACCCCCCCCCCCCCTTGAGCATTTATATTGGCTGTCAAAGTTTGGTGAAGCTGCCTTGTCTTTATCCCGTAGACAAAATCGGAAACAAGAAAGGAAGGAAACAAAAATAATAAACTTTGTTCTGCTATTATTATTTAAATTGGAAAGAAAAAATTTTAAAAAAAAAAACCATAGACTTCGTCCCATGTCTTATATTATGGAGATATTAGGTGCTAATACCATCATATATTTTCTATTAGGCGTGTTTGAATGCAGTTTTTTTAGAGAATAATGTAAATTTTTAAGATATTTGAAACATCACATCCTAAAATGTTCATCCAAACACAATCGAAGTTCTTATGGTACTAATTAAGCTTGCACAGTTGCACCTTAATTTGTAGTCTCTGCATGCTGCTCATTACTTATTCATTTAATAAGAGAAAATTGAAAAAAAAAAAAAAAAACAGTGTGGATGTTTTGTATATAACAATAATCAAGAGGTTTAAGTTTCGCACATATAAACTACTTAAAGCCAGAACCATGATCCTTGAACTCACTTCCAATGATGGCCTAGTGGTATATGATTCGAAGCTAATTCATTCTAGTTCTAGGCTACTAATGCAGGCGCATTAATGTTCTTCATTGCTTATAAGGAAGCCACTTGGCTGACCAATAATGCACCCTGCATGAACCAGCTAATATAAGTGAGTTGTGTGTGTGTGTGTGTGTGTATATATATATATATATATGACGAGGATGGAGGTCTCATGCTCACGCATTGAATTGGGAGCATAGTTCGTGTTGAATTGCCTGGAGAAAAAGCGTACCCAATGCCGGCTTTCATTCTGTATTTCAGTTTGAGAATGTCAGCAGAAATATCTTGTCAAACTCACTTTCTTTGTTTTATATTTTTTCTAACCAGTATTTAATACATAGTTGTACGTTTTGTCTCTCGTGTTCTTCACCATGCCTTCCCCATTAGTAACATTTTAACAGCTGGATAAGGATGGATTGAAACATGAATCGAAAAAGAAGATCATTAATGGGCCAGCAAAAAACCACAGAAAAAAAAAAAAACTTTCTTTGTTAGATAAGTTACTTAAGCAAGTCAACTTGGTTTTCTTAGAGGAATGGGCTAGGTATCAGTGGCTTATATGTATAGTCAAAAAATTGGATACATGCAGGTGGGAATTGGTGTAACAAGACTTATTATTAGGTGCCATACGATGCTATAGCCATCTTAAGTCTTAACAATAACACACACTGCACTGGCTTAAGTTATTATAGTCTCACTAGATGGTTGAGCTGATCTTATTGATTGCCCACAGCAAAGGATTGTCCCTTGGTTTGGTTTTCTGGGAAAGTAGACTCTGACCTAGCTAGACATTGGATAGAAACCCATTATTTCCTTGGCAATCTAAATGGATGCATCTAACTTCACAACCACATCAAAGTGGACCCTTTTGTCAAACGCATATGTCAAACTTTTCCAAGGGGTAGTAGAAACATCTTCTGGATACTAAAAAGCAGAGACTAGTACACCAAATTAGGTGAGTGTGGAAATACTTTGAGCTCTCAAGATTTCTGTTTTCTTATTTATTAGATTAATTTTAAAGATTTATGCATTTACTATGTACTACTTTTATATAATCTTTTGTCACATACCTCTAAAATCATTTAAAATAAACAAAAGATAAAACTTTTAAGAATTCGCTATCCCTCAACTCAGCCATCAAATCTTGCGGCCAGTTGATAAGAGAAGACTCTTACTAACATTTTTCTTTTAGAAGCCAATCATAACTCATACCTAACTTTATGTGCTAGCTTTAATGTTCCCTGCAGCATTAATCACGCATGTGGTCACTGCACTTAGATATTACAGAATTTTCATTCTGCAACCTCTTAAACTCTATCTAATGTATGTCTCAGACGAATGATACGCTATGCTTGTGTAGCCATATATTTTTTTTTAAAAAAAAAAGGAAAAAAAAAGAAAGAAATAAAGATAGGGCCATGTGTGTGTTCTGATTTATCATCTACTTGGCCCAACTTGAAATCTAATGGGCTGGACTTGTGCGGTCTAAAGAGTTAAGTTTGGGCTTTATGACATGTGATGATACTTCATGCATGGTAGTTGCACACGTCAACTGCTATTACTAATTACGGTCAAAAAGGGGGAAAAAAAAGAACTACCACTACTATTGGTTGTCATGGTGCGAAAGGTGCACCATATCCTTAGATCTGTTTTGTCAAAAACAGAAAGACGACGATTTTTGGAGTTTACCTTTTTAGATAGGCAACGTAAATTGGCAAACATAACCATATTGAAAGGCATGGGAGAGAAATTGAGATAGACAGATGATGAAAGCAGAGCAAAAAATTGCACCTAATTTGCCATATATAAGGGCACCACACAGCCCATTGCTTAGATTTATCAATATCATGCAAAACTCATTCCCAAGAATTACCTATAATGAAGAGAAGGGATGATTTTCAGAAAAAGCCGACCTTGTAATTTACAGCATTGAGTATCTAAGTAAGGCATTCTTTTACCCAAACACACGTATTCGGAGAGTTAACCCCGAGGGTGAGCTTAGCTGCTTCTCCATCGATTTAAAAAGGAAGGACAACCTGCTATGCATTGATCCCAAAAGATTCCCGATTCAAAATCTTGTAAATGGCATTAATTATGTGATAATGAAAGAATTCATAGCACACTAAACGAATCAACCCAATGTTGCTTGTCAGCATGCCCAGTACCACAATTAATGCCTTGCGTCTGTGGGCAAAAACCTAGAGAGTCACCTAGGTCACCACAATTCAATTCTTCCACATGGGGGGTTTCCGTCGCTGGCTTAAAGAAAAGAAATTACAAAAACTCCAAAACCCACGCCCTGAAGAAAACACCACCCATTTTGCCAAACGCTGTTGAAAGGGGCCAAAGCCCAGTCCCTATCCAATCTTCCTCCCATTTATGAGCTTCCTCCTTCACTCTCGTCGCTCCACCACACTCTAAGCAGAGAGAGTCACAGAGAATGATAGAGAGAGAAAAGAAAGTGTTGGGGTCTTGATGATCACTTCTTCTCTCTCTTTATCTCTCTTTGTGGAATTAAATGCAGTTGCAACCACCCATTAATGAGGCACTACAAATTGCCAGACCGTCTCATAGAATTAAACGCAGGAGACCACCGCCATTAAATTCCTCCTTAACCTGACTGACCCACACACCCATCTCTTCCCTCCTTCCCACCCATTTTTCCGTCACTCAAACCACCCATCTCCGGTCGTCTCTCCGCTGCACCATGCACCAATCAAGTCTCTCCACGTGTCCTCCCTTGCCTGCCATCTTCCACAAAATTTTCAACTTTTTTCTTTTTGCCCCTTTTTTTTTAAATTTTTGTGGCCTCATCTTCGATTAAACCTCTCCGGTGACAGTAGCGCCTCGGGATCACCGCACCTCAGCCGGCTAGACGAGAAAGCTGCCACCCCCAAACCCGACGACCTCAGAAACATGGGGCTCGCTATGGACTTGCTGCGCCTCGATGAGCTCCCGCCGCCTCCGCCGCCGTACCTCATGCTCGACTCCGACAACGGGAAGAACCCCCTCCGCCGGAAGAACGGAGACTTCATCCCTCTGTAATACCTGAATGAGAACACTCTCGGCTTGCCCAGGGATCCGAACGGCGACGGCCTCTTGCTCCAGAAGCTGCTGCTGCTCCCTCTCCGGTACCGCCACGGCGACGCCGTGGCCGGCTCCATCACCATCCTCTCCGATGCCAGGGTCCTCTCGAAACCAAAGGAATACGAACGCTTCAGCAGGAAGTCACGGCCGTGGTTGAATCGATCCTCCGAATTCCCGTTGTTCCTCCTCGGAGATTGCTCTTCGATGCAGGGAATGATCTCCGAGACCAGGGACTGGGTCGCCGGCGCCGGCGCTTCGACGAGAGGCTCCATGTTGATTCTGTGGAGAATCGTGTCGTCGAGGCTCGGGCGGATCCTTGCTGCCATCATCGGCGTGAACGGGGATTCCGCGCGGAGCACTCCAGCGCGGCAGAGAGGGCAGTTGGCGTGGGACCGGAGCCAGGCATCGATGCAATCCATGTGGAAGGTGTGGGAACAAACGGGCAGCGTGCGGACGTAGTCGTCGTCCTCGAATTCCAGCAAGCAAACGGCGCAATCGCGGCGAGACTCGTCAAAGCGGCCGTCGTTTTTCGCGGTATAGAGGGAGAAGGGGATGGTCTTGATGACGGACTCGTCGAGACCATAGGGGGAGAACACGTGGGGGCCGCCGTCGATTGCCTCGAAGGGGGAGTCGTAAGGGAGGGAGTCGAGGTCGCCAGAGGAGGAGGGGAGGTAGGAGCGTCTCCGGCGGCGGCGCCAGCGGCGGAGGAGGCGATGGATGGGAGGCCTGAGGTGGCGGGTGATGAGGCGGGAATAGGTGACGACGAGGAAAGCGGTGGCGACGACGACAACCATTGCAATCAAGGGGGGGCTGAAGTCGACGGGCAACTTAGACGGCGGGGATAACGACGACTTGTTGACGCCAGTTGGAGAGGTGGCGGTGGGGGAAGGAGATGGGGCCCAGTGGTGAAGACGAAGTTGTTGCAGAGGTGGCTGAGAAGGAGGCATTACGGTCATCATGAGAATGATAATCATGGTGGCGTATGTAAGTGGCGAGTGTTGAGGATAGAAATAGGGTTTTTGTGTCAATGTCTCTGCGTTAGGAGGACTCAGTCTCAGAGAGAAAGAGAGAAGAGACTGTGCAATTGGGTTCGGGGAGGTTTAATGCAACGCAGACACACAAACGTTGACTCTGTTGTAATGTGGCGAGGTGCTTGATTCATCCTCTCTTTCCTTGTTGGGCGCACTCACTCGTGTTGTGGCTGCTGATTGCTGATGCTGGAGGGAAGACACGTCAACTTGGGTGAATTTAAGGCCGCGAGAGCTGATCTGCTGCGCTCCACCCTATGCATCCATGCTACTCTCACACTCCCCTGCCGCGACACCTCAGCCATGGTTTTTAGATCACGTGCTTAGTTGAATCGCCATGCCCAGGTTTCGTACGTGCGAAACACACGATGGTTTCTAATCTAGTTCTAGTATACTTTTTTTGAATAAGAGTGTAGTGTGTCATGAAATATTTATATCCATTGACCGTAACTGTCTGATCACTCTCAACTGGACGGACTATTGTGCTCAAAGGAATCAAGAGTGCTAAGAAAACTGGTTTCGGATTCACACGCAAATCCATGTCTATGAGAAGAAAAATTACACCCAACATTTCCCGTAATTCTTTTCTTTTTTTCGTTTAGATTGTGTTTTGAATTATTAAAAAAATAAATCAATTTAATTAAATTTTAATTGAATTCATTTCATTTATGTGATTTGGAATTTAATTTTAAATTTAGAACTTTTATGTAAAACATCTTAATTAACTTATACATAAATTCTAATTACTGCCCTTTATTGGCTCCAATTATTATAATCATATCTAATTCCATAAATGCTGCCATACCACGGGAGACAGATATTACAAACTAATTTAGAATACTTTAAAAGGGATTCCTCCCCCCAAGTTAAAGAATTGATTTTTAAGAAGAAAAATGTTATATAGCCAAACATAATTTATGAGATAATGATTTAGTATATTTATTAATTTTTAAATAAATGAGTAATTTTTATTATTTTATTTTATCTAATAATTATATTTAAATTTGGTTAAATTTTGTAAAAAAAATTAAATTTTTTTTAACTGTGTAGTATTATTCTTTTGAGAATGGGTGGCCGCAAGATGTATATTATACAATTTGATATTATAAGGGTGATAATTAAATTTATTAATTTATTATTTATTTAATTTGTTTGTATTTAAATTTAACTAATCTGTTTATATTTAAATTTAATTTAATAATAATAATATATTTAATGGATTGAATTATTTTTAGTTAATATAAATTAATTAACCAATTAAAAATGTTTATTGGATATTCAATGAATATTGATGTGGTTTGAAAAGTAGAATGTGTTTAGACATAAGAAAAGTCTAAATACTTTTAGATATGCATCTCTTAAAATGAATTAATGAATAAATATAATGTATTTACACGTATGAGGAATTTAGGTACACTTAGATATTCATAAATTAAAATGAATTATTTATTAAAATAGATTGTGAATCAATTGGATAATATAGTTTAATTTTAATTCATTATTTATGTAAAAAAAATTTATATTATCATCTAATTATGAGTTATCAAATTATTAAAAAAATTTGACTAAAATAATAACTATATAGAATATCAAATATTTTATAATATGTGATTGAATGATAATATAAAACATTTTATACTGATAATTAATCAAAATTAAATCCTTAATAATATAATTCAAACTTTGTCAAATTTATCTATTTACTATTCACAGTAATAGCGAAATAAACACTATACCTAAAGGTCCTAAATCATGATGTTTTTCATCCTTTATATCCGTTGAGCCATTAATGTGAGCCATTTCGATCATTAACTTGTCTTTAAGAAGATTTTAACTACATCCAACGGACGTAGCCTTTCAAATACTGACTCGTACATGAGCTCGGTTCTAATTCAAGACATTCCGTGACTCTATTACCTCAGAAAAACAAATTCAAAGCGTTATGAAAATGTCTAATTCTATAAATTTCCTATGCAGCTAGAAAAATAGTTGTAGTAACAAGGAAAGATAAAAATTCTTGATAGACTCACTAAATATTAGTGTAACAAAAATAAGTTATATTTTTAAATATAAAAATTATAATTTAATTTTTAAAAAATATATGTGACGAGAAAGGCTATATTATTAGTACCTCTAATAATAATATTAAACACATTTACAGGGAAGAGAACAAATGCGCGAATTTATTGGGCTACTTGAGATGTACTCTCCCTCAAGGAACACAGATCTGGAACGGCACACCAAAAGGGCTTTGTAATCTTTTACTTTCTGATGCCGTCCAGAGTAGTTGGCCTTAAGCTTTTGTTCTTTTTCCCGTACATTAATAAAAAATAAAAAGTACTAAGGTTGAGCTTGAGTTTGAGTATGAGTTCTAATCAAACTAGTGTTCAAACTTGAGTGGTTTAATAAATAAGCTAATCTTGAGCAATTAATGAATAATATTATAAAAGTTCATAAAAAAATTGTTATATTTATATTTCAATTAAATAAAATTCATAATTAAATATTAATCACTAGTTATTAAGAATACTAATTATGATATGTTGATATAATAAAAGTTAGTTAAGTTTTTAAGTAAGAGTGTTCAATGGGTCGATTTGACCATCAACCCAAAACAAATAAGAAAAATTGAGTTGTGTTAAGTAATCGAGTCTGGTTGAGTAAAATTCGATCAAAATCAACTTTAATCAGTTTGGATAATGGATTAGCTAAATGACAATCTAATGAGCTAATTACTTGCCTAATGACTCAACCTTTTTATTTTTTTATAATAACTTCTTAAAAATCAAACTCTTTGTCCTTCATATTGCATTTTGATTTTTTTTCCTTCTCACATTCTTTATTTTTGTTTTTCCAAAGTCAGACCTCTCATCTACTTTCATTCTTCCCTTTTTTTTAATTATAATTAATTTAGAATTTTTTTATTTACAATTTATAAGAAAATATATTTACGAGTGACCCGATGACCCAAATCAACCTAACCCAATTTTGATCAATTTGGATTGCTTGAAAAGAAAATTACAAAATTGGCCCAATTTAACCCAACCAAGATTTGTTGATTTGGATACTTATTTTTTTAAAATCTAACCTAACTCAACTCGTTAAAAGTTCTATCATAAGCATAAGAATTATAATTTTAAATGAGTCAAATATTATAAAAATATTTTTGATTTATAAAAAAAAAAGAATAACAGTACTCTCGTAAAAGAGATAATACTATTGAAAAAATCCTTAAAAATAAATTTAGTATTTGATGTCTTTATAGTCTTATTCTACATGGTAGCAAATTTTGGTTTTTTTAGATATATATTTGATTTTATTTTTTTTTGGTTTGAAACTTTGATTTGGTCCAAATCCAACTGTGTGAATGACTAGAACGATTGTATGGCCCCCAATTCGAAAAAGTTGAAGCACCTTCTCATTATTGGGTATACCCCTGAGGGCAGCGGGTTGCCTTTTTTTCGCAAAACCAAAAACAAATAGGAAAGAAAGAAAGGTTTTGACCAAAAAAAAAAAAAGAAAAAAGGAAAGAAAGAAAGGCCTCGTCCAAAGCACAATTCCAGTGTAGCGATTGAGGTCTAGGGTTTAAGCTTTTCTCTCTCAGTTTCAGACCCGCGTACGCATCGCATCGCATCAGAGAAGCCATGTTTCCAGGAATGTTCATGCGCAAGCCGGATAAGGCTAAAGCCCTGAAGCAGCTCAAATCTCATGCGGCCATGTTCGGGGCATGGGTGGTTGTTATTCGAGCCACCCCCTACATTCTTCACTTTCTCGCGGGCGAGAAAGAGGAACTCAAGCTCGAGCTCTAGCTCTAGATTCTCATATTTCTCACCCTTCCTCACGAGGTAATTGCCGAAGTTATTTTTGATTCGATCAATTGCGTTGATTCCGCATCTTTTTTTTCTTTTTTTTTAATTTTATGATTGATTTCTTCGCCAACTTCAAGATGCCTTTCTTTTAAGTTGTTTACGAATATTGGGAATTCTGTATTTGTGCATGAAGTTAAAACTTTTGTGAATTACGTGTCCTGTTTTAATATCCTTCAAGGAAAAGAGGAAATATACGGAAGTGACAGATTCTTTGTGGATTGGTTTTAATTGTTTCATTAAGAATTTCTGTGAGTGTTATATTTGTTAGCTATGTCTGGGTTCTAATTAAGATGCAAAGATTATATATACAAGCGGGTAATATTGTTTGTGTATAGCTACGTCTGTATATATAGGTATAGCGATTAATTTAGTCCCCTGGGTTTTCTTTGTGCCTCTGCAGTACTTGCTTGATGGATTTGACTAGAAGTCTAGAACAATTTCTTTGTCTGATAGAAGTTAATATGAGAAAAGTGTTATCTTTTGGCTCTTGAAGAGGTTGTTGAACTTTGGAGAAAGTAAGAAGGGGGTGCTCTTTATATTGATGCTTAATTGTGTACACAATCATTCGATTTAAAGGAATTTCAGATGTTTGGAAAAATTCCATATGACTTGTCATTCATTGCTAATGTTCAATTGTTAAGTTCTATAATTTTGGATGAAATGCATTGTTTGGACTTTAAGAATCTCTAATATCGGTATAATTTTCAAGTTGGCATTGAGAGAATGAAATTCAACGTATATGGAGTTTATGATATCCTTTTGCTTTCAAATTTGATTTTTTTGAAAATGCTTTTCTCATCTTCCATATTATTAGTTGAGTGATGATCGGATTGTTGTCTCTGCATGTGGTGCATGAATGTGATTGTGTTGAAAACTTTGTGGTAGGTTAATGGGGAGGAGGAAGGGGGGAAAGAGACAGGATGATGAGAGAGTTGAGAAAGGTACTTCTGTCTTGTTGATTAGTGGTCTCATTGGTTTTAGATTTATGCTATATTTTTTTATTTTTTATTTTTTTTCTTAAGATGAATTTGTAATCGTGTACTGATTAAGTATCAAAATACAGAGTTTATGGTCTTCAGTGTTATATGGTACTTGCTAATAGCTGCTCTTTAGTGTATTTGTTGTCTCAATCTTGTAGTGATGCAGTTTGTGTTTTGTCCTTACTTTTAATTGTGGCCTTTTTGCTGATATATTATTCATTTCTATAGCTTTTGTTTATTCATAGTTTATCTTTATGGTGTTTTTCTTAATCTTGCTCTTTAATTCTGTCTTCTTTTCTTATGTCCTGTCGCAAACAACAAAGAAATCCAGTTTTTCACAGTGTCTCCCATTTCTAGACGTGTAATGCCATATAAGTTTTTCTCAGTTCTTACTGTATTTTATTTTATTATGTTTGGTGCAAGTAGGCAAATACTGCATCATGTCTACTCTTTTCTTCCTGTTTTTGCTACCATGCATCACTTTTATTCTTTGAGCATGTTTTATATACATAAGTTGTGTTTTAATTGTTGCAGTGGGTCTTGAGGAGGAGGATGTACTTGGGCTCAGGAAGAATTTCTTGGAGTAATTTTTTTCTTTATGTAACCCTGAAAATTGTGAGGCCATCATATATTGTTAATTTAATTGTATCCCATTTACATTTGGAATGGTGACTAAACGTCTTTAGGCAGTTGGACAACAATTTTGAATGTATCTTACAGTGATGAGCGTATGAAGAATGGCTTTTTGATGGATGTGCTGGTCAACAGGTTTGGGTTCATTTCTCACCAGTTTTCATAAAATGCAGTTTGCACGCTAAAAGAGTGTCCATTTAGGTTTGTCGGTGGTTTTCTTCAGGGTTGGCTGGGAGGGCAGCGGTTCTAACTCCAGGGTGTTTGATTCAAGTTTTGAAAAAAATATTTCTGTGAATCATTTTTACATGGGAATGAAAGTGTGAGAATGTTGGGTAAAGTTATTCCTGAGAATTATTTTTATATGGGAATATTTGTTGAAATCTTGTACCAAACATGAGAATTCAACATTCCCTTGTAAGGATTCTAATTTCTGAGGTCTGCAAAAATATTTTGCGAATCAAACACCTTTATTGATAATTTATCATTAAAAAATTATCAGCGTGAAAATCTTATAACATCCACTATACTTTTAGTATACGTTTTGTGTGATGAAAAGAAAAAAAAAAGAATAGAATAAAATATACAAAATAATCTCTCATTTTTAATTTATTTTATTTCTTTCTCTTTTATAAAACATGCACACCATTCCTAAGCAGCGAAGAATTTTTTTTAAAAATGGAATAAAAAAGGAGGCTGACTTACCCATAATGAAAATTCACCCCTTTAACTGCCAAAAAACTTCACCCTATAATGTCAATCATGAAAACTTCATCTCCTTACCAACGTGAAATTCTCAACATTTCAGCTGACACCTTAACTACCAAAAAACTTCACCCTGGAATGTCAATCATGAAAACTTCATCTCCTTACCAACATGAAATTCTCAACGTTTCAGCTGACACCTCCATAGAGTGGATGGTTGATGACATATCTCTATTTAGGGGAAAACGTGTAAACAAAAAAGGTGAGGTGGGATTTTCAAAAAAAAAAAAAAAGGTAACGTGGTGATGGGAGGATCGTATTTATCTTTTCTTTCTTTGGTCAGAGTTATCTTAATTTTCTCTCACATCAAAACCAAAACGAAACGAGCTTAAGAAACTGGAGCACAAAGAAAATTTTAAGGCTACGAGGCTTGAATCCTTGTACATACAGAGATGATGCGGTACCATATGGTTTATTCATGACTTAACGGAGTAAAGAATCAGAAGGGAAGCATAAAGCACTTACAACACCAAACGAGGACATGAATCTTTCTTTTATTATAGCCGACACTTTATATGTATTTTTTTTTTTTTTGACTTGGCACTTTATATGTATTTTGGTTACTCAGTCAGCTTTGAATTAACCACTAGGTTTTCAGCCACCGCCACTCCAGGTTCTCCACTACCACTAGTTTCACATAATCACATCACTTTCCAATAATCACATCACTTTCCAATGAACATGGGATCATTACGGTTGTGACAAATGGCAAATCCAAGTTCTTTCTTTAGAAAGCACCGGTGTACAACGTGCCTCTAGTCATGCACTTCATAAATTCATTTTGTGCTCAGATGCCTTCCTTGTCTGTAACAAGTAACAACCATTCAAAGCACATAAACGAAAACATAAGAAGAAACAGAGAATATAAAAAGAAGTAATATTTAATAAGAAAACGGATCAAATGTAAAAGCAAAAGAAGCATCTTTTGAATTAAGCTTGCCTTAGCTTTTCAATTCCTACCAATCGGAGGCTTATTTGCGCCTAGAGTAGAGAAGTAAAAACGTTTCTACCACAAAAGGGGAAAAAAAAAAGGGAAGGATTCACCCATTCTTCCTAAAGCCCTGCCAAAGCAATCTCCTCTATTTAGGGGTGCTGAGGACATGCCACCGAAAAACGAAGTAGCTCCCATGTGTCACCTCCATCATCATAATTGAAGCAACCGCATTATTGCTCAATCACCAGACCAGAAAAGCCTTTTGCACTAGTCCAAACTTCCACCTACAAACTTGCCGGAATTCTATCATGGAGTTTCTGTTTGGAAGAGGGGTGTCTTCATTGTCATAAAGTGCAACCGATGTCCTTCGATATAGGAATTCCCTTAATCTCTTCCTTGGCATGCTTCATACCTGGCACAAGGAAGATTAGGGGTCAGGGATTTTGTGTACGCCTTGTGTGTTGTGAGATCTTATCTAATATTGATCACGTGTTTGCAACAGCAAAAGGTTTCAGCTGAGAGAAATAAACTGAGATAGATGACAAGACTCTGGACGTGGGGACTGTGGTTCAAAGTCTTGATCTTGAAGGACAACTATGATAGCAGCATATCACAAGGGAAGAGGGAAACCCAGAAATAGAATTAGTACATCCCATGCAACAAGCCCATGGATGAATTACCTGGATCCGTGGGCACCAGCGGCAGCTTCAGTCTGAGATTGGGGCAGACTATGTTCTCATCTGCTTCACTTCTCTTTATGTCTTTGGGTGTTGAATTCTACAGCTACACGGCTTTCTGGTACTTTCTTTTTTCATTTTCTGGTTCCCCCTTTTTGTTATTCTAATCTCAACCTATTAATGTTGCTTTGCTGTTTCTATATTGAGTGACCTTCTCAGATTACTTGGTCCTGAGGTTCTGCAGCGTTTTTAGGCCCTCTCTAATGCATCCTTTTCTTTGAAGTAATTTTCAAAGATAAATCTGCAATGAGCCAATTCAGACATATATACGCCATTCATAGATAATCTATCTTTGAGTTCATTTAGCTGATTACGCTTCTTATTCTCTAGGATAGGAGAAAGAATAATTGATTTTATGCCAAAGATGAAAGTAGTGGATGTTTTACTGCTGATTGATTTTAAGCAAGATTCTTCTTGGAATATATACTTCTAGTCATCAAAGCCAGATTGCTTAAGCGTAGTGCAGTCATTTCTATATAGACTGGCGGAGATGATAAGACAGAAGGATATTGAATTTCATTATTGTTCTTCGCTATTGGTATCATAACTGTAGTTTATATAATCTCCCAAAGCTCTGTTCACTTTTGGTGTTGAGAGCTGATCGTTTAATGAGTTAGCATCACAGTGGTCTTGCTCGATCAGTGACTAGTGAGAAGTGACAAAAGAGAACACAGAATTTTCCATATCTGAATATCAATATGAATTCCTCTCCCTAGAGGATTATGTCAGCAAGAAAGTTGTTCACAATTAGTTCTCTACAGCAGGCTTGTGGCACTACCAAATGCTGAAACGAAATTTTAATATGAATTATTAATTACCAATCACATCTTGTAAATTTTCACTTGAGTTGACTTGAATAACAAACTTGCAGTTCAGAATCATCTGCCTTTGAGTCGTTTATTGATAAGCTTCCCTCTTCTCTTTGACTCGTTAAATTGGTTTACATTTCTGCTTCTGATCTTTGCATCATATAAACGGGTAGAAGTTGAGCAGACATCCACTGCATAAGTAAACTTGTTGATTCTTCTGTTCGTTTAACTGGTTTATTTTTGTCTTCACTGGATACATCGATGTCCAAGCTACTTGGTAACAATTATGGGTTTGGTCATACCTTAGAGTTTCACATTGGCATTGGTAGATGGATACTCTGTTTTGGTCAAATGCCCCATTCGTCAACCAGGAATACTGCTGATTATTGTTGTGGGAGATTGGGTATGCAGTTTCTGATCTCTGTGCTATCAGTTGACTAAGACACTGGCAACCATCTGTTGGTAACTCCAGTTAATTTGTTACAGGTATTATCAACTCTCACACTAGCAGCAGCTTGCTCAACAGCTAGTGTTGTAGATCTCCTGCTCCACTCCCATGGGTCTTTTTGCCCTCCAAAGCTTTGCAGCAGGTACCGGATATCTGCAATCATGGCTTTTTTGTCATGGTTTCTATCTTTGGCATCGTCTCTTTTCAACCTTTGGCTATTACCATCTTTGTGATTCTCATTTAACTTCCCTGTAATTATTAGATTGATCATGATTTTTTTTGTAAATCTGTTATTTTTTTTTTCAACATGAGAAATTCTGGGGGCACAGTATTTTTTAAAATGACGTATAATTACAAGACTCATAACATGTATTTGGGAAAGTTATAAAGCATAGAGAAGCTCAAGTTCAAACTGTACATGGGAGTGAAATGATGTCAACTTAAAACGGGGCTCTTTCATGGAAAAACTGAAACTGAAGTTTACATTAATACCCAACAGTGACACTAACAAATTTCTCAACCTATCACTCCTACTTCCCTAACTTGATCGGAACTGGCATATATTGTCCAATGCTAAGGACAATAACCAGAAGAGGAGGTTGGGGGGCGGGGGGATACTGGTGTTGGGGCTAAATCAGCTATTCAAGGAGCAAATTACAACTCAAGTCTGGTGAACATCGTGCTCAGCTGCACAGCAGACATGTATGTAACTACAGAAATATTAGTGTTTCATGATGAAAGGCACTGCCTGCAGCTCTGCTGTTGGCTAATTCTCATCACCGTGGAAGGGTTGGCCTCTAATCTTGTCGTCCACCTTCATCTCTTTGCCAACAAGTCCTCTCTAGTGGCCATTTTGGGGAAAGGTCACAGCCATACACAAAATCTACAAACAAAATAACCAGTCGAACTTTAGAATTATATTATGATCATGAACCTAGCAACAGATGAAGAAAAGGAAAATAACATAATGAAAGTTCAAGATGGGACTTTCTTCTTTATGACTTCTAATGATAATTCTTAGGAGAGTAAGGTACGCCTCCAACCTAGTTGATGTTAGGAGAAATAAACTTGGACACAGCCTTAGTCAAGCTGCTGTTACTTTAACAAAAAAAAAAGTTCAAACTCCTATTCGACAGAAATGACCCACAAGTAAGTTCTAGCTTGTCAAACAAGTTCTACATGAATTAGAGCGAGGGAAGGGCTGCACAATCCCTCAAAGTGTTTCTCCGGCGTATCATAAAGAAAGCGTATATTTAACTACTACTTTAACTACAATCAAATGGACAATTCCGTGGTGCCTCTGCCTAGTTGACAATGTTAATTTAGTAACTGTTCAATGGTTATTGAACGAATCTCAATGCAGAATCTAATAGTGAAAGTGGAGGAGGTACCAAGTACCACAATGAAAAGCACCATAGAAACCTGCCAAAACAAATTCATAAATTTGATTAGTGTTCCTGACATGACTACGCTTGTTTTACTTAACGGCTCATATCAGGCTGCATCAGTCCAATAATGTACCCTATCATCAACTCAGTGTACCAAAAAATTAATTGTCATTTCTGCTGCTGCACAATAGGTTACATTCCTAAGATATTCTTAAAAATGCCTGCTTGTGACCTCCAAAATATATCGTGGGAATATTAGACAAGAAACTAACACTAACTGCATCAGAAGCACCACCAAGAGCAGAGTTTCATTGAAGGTACCGGACTTTTGTTCAATCCACAGCTTTGTTTCCATGGATAATTCCATCTATCTGAAGGTAAACAACCTTGACTATCAGGAGATAGCCGCTATTGTTTTTAGAATCTAAGGGTAAAAACAGATCAGGATACAGTATATTTTCCCCAACAAGTTTATCCAAAGGCCGCTAAAACCTATAAGAAAAATTGCCAATTATTTTCACCCATAAGAGACAAACAAAAACCGTTATTCTCTTAGCTCTGCATCTGAATATGCAGCATTTCTTTCCTCAAAGCTCCTGCCAGTTCCTCGTTCCCTTGTCTTGTATACCCATCAATAAAAGCGCCATATATTTCTGAATTCGGTTGAAACCCTTTTCCTACCATCTCTGCCTGAAGCTTCAATGCTTCTTCCATCCTCCCCTCAAGACATAACCCCTTTATCAAGGCCTCATAACTCTTTTCCTTGGGAAGTAAATCAAATTTACCAATTGCATACCTGATAAACTCTAGAGCTTCCTGAGCCCTACCCTTATCACAAAGTAACCTAAACATCATGTCAAGGGTTGAAGCTTCAGGCCTGAAAGCCCTCCTAGACATATCCTTATAAACAAGAACAACCGAATCAATATCCCCAATATTACAATATCCCTTGATAAGATGCTCATAAGTTGCAGCAGTGCTGTCAATACCACCCAATGCCATTTCTCTGAAAAATTCTTCAGCCCTTCTAACATCTCCGGTCTTGCAAAATCCACCAATTATAGTATTATAACTCACTACATCAGGCTCCATTTGCTTATTCCTCATTTCTTCCCATAATTTCTCAGCATCTCCCATCTTCCCTTCCTCACAAAATGCAGCCATCAATACAGTATAGCTATAAACATTGGGAACACACCTCAGTTTACCCATTTCATGCCAAATTTCCTTTACCCTCTCCATCAAACCATCTTGATAATAGCACAGCATTAATGCGTTATAAGTATGCACACTCGGCGTAACCCTAAAACCCCTTTTCATAGTTCGCTTTCTTTCCCCGTCTAACCGAAAGAACTCTCTGTAAATTGAATATCCTGCCTCAACCCCTCGACATCGGCAAACCCGATAAATCAAGGAATTCAAGGTGCTAACTTTCGGGTTGATCCCGCGGGACTGCAACATTCTGACGATTTCAATTGAGGGGTCAACCTTTTTCGATTCCGAACAAGCTTCGATCAACAAATCAAAGACGAATGGAGCCGACCCACAATCTTGGTACGTCTTCACAAGGGTCTCGAAGACCTTCAAAGGCGGCGACTTGAAGTGACGATCTTCATCGTCGCTCTGTTCCAGTTGGGAAGCGCGAATCGCGGCTCGGATCGCGTCCTGGGCGTGGGATTTGAGACGGCCACGGGCGAGAACGTGTATGATTGTGGAATAAGAAGCGAGATTGTGGTTGCAGAGGGATTTGGATTTGGTCCAGAGGAAGAACCGAAGTGCGAGATGGGGTTTATTCTTGAGTTGGAGGGTGATTTTGGAAAATTCAATTGGGTCGAAGCCATTGGGGCAGAGAGAATGAACGCAGCTCCAACGAGACTTGGAACGTTGGTGGGTGAGGATGGAAACGACGGTTGTTACGAGACTTTGGGTTGTGGAAGAAGGTCGAGAAGAAGAGGAAAAGAAGAGAGATACGGATTTGAGAGGTTGGGCTGCGATGGAGAAGCGCTCAAGGAGTTGAACCGCCATTGACAGGAGTGCGAGCTCAGCTCAGCAACGCCACATTTTGGGATTCGTTTGTTTACGCTCACATCACATCACTTGTCTTTGAACTTCCATTCAGACCAAAAAACTGCCATAGCGTAACATCTACTAATGATTTCCTCGTAACCATTTTGATTACAAATATGTCTGGGGTCATTAATTGATGTGTCAACAGACAATTATCTGATGGTAACGCACTGAAATTGTGGGGGGAATTACTTACAGTTTTAAAAGAAATAAGGAACGAAGTGAATAGTAGCAGTTGCGCGTAGTGGTTATAGTTCTACTTCTCGCACGTCTGATACACATTATCATGTTACTAGTGCTGAAATTAAAATAATGTCTCTAATTTTTTCTTTTTTGCAGATAAGTGACAGAAAATGAGTTTTCAACCCAAAACCTACAAATAAATAATTAGATAAAAATAGCAAACTCTTGCTTAAGAAACAAACGCAACACAAGAAAAAAAATCAATAAACTAAGCTCTAATGACAACTAGTAAAAGTTGATTGTATATGGTTTTCAATGGTAAGTCAAAGTAGATGGCCTTCTTACTTTAGCTGCAGCGATTGACTCCTTTTGTTTTATTTGAAATTAATCACTATTCTACAAAATCATTGGATTTAGTTTGTGAATCTGCTTGTCATATGTCAATAAAATTGCTGAAGCTGACATTATTTATTTAACTGAAAGCAGATGCTTTGGCAAAAAAGACAGCAAATACTGTGTGGGTGCTGATTAATGATAATATTTTTCAGCATTCTTGTAAAAACAACTTCATAGTCTTCTGTTTTCCTATTTTCCCTTTATTTTCTTTCCTAATTAGATTGAATTGGATAAATGAGCACCAGGGCCATACCATTACCAGGTTCATTTCCTTGCAGTTGCAATATGAATGTGCTATTTTGCTTCCAACATTGATCCTTTCCTATTCAATCCCATTTTAATTCATCCTAAATTCTTTCCCCCAAGTCAATACCTTCAGAGATTTATTTTAAAACGTAAAGTAAAAAATATTAACTATTAATAAAAAAATTAATGGTTGATATAATGATAAAATACATGTATATATATAATAGATTATAAAATTATTAAAATTTATTTTTTTAATTTTTTTATTAATAAATACTCTTCACTTTATTTTTTAAAGTAAAACTTTACTTTCTAAAGTGAAACTTTACTTTTTCCTACCCAAATCCCCTCCAAACAGAGGCAGAGAGAGAGAGTCAGAGCAATCTTTAGATATTGAACTATAGAGAACAACACCATCTTTAACATAAGTTTTCTGATAAATGTTTCATGCAAGTTAATCGGGGTTTTCTACTAGATTATAATATATATGGCTGAGGGATGTTTCATTCTTTTCCCCCCTCCTCTTTCATATAATAAACAATTATGCATATAACACTGAAAGAATTAATGCTTCAGTGCAGCTGCCGAAGAAGGTTAGTTAGAAAGCCTAAAGGGAAGTTGGAAGGAATACTTTCATTCTTGACAAGGACAAAACAACAGTGATCAGCACAGATGACTAGACCAGAAAAGAGAATCACATTCAACTTTCACTTTAATGTCTTCCCAGTACAATTGCCGCAGAAGACAAGAATGGAGAAAGTAACCAAACAAATAACTTCCACTTAGTAGAAGATTCCTAAGGTTTGTTTCTGTGGTAAAAGAAACAAAAAGAAAAATGCTCAACAAAATTAAAACAGAAAAAAGAGAAAAAAAGTAGTGCCTCGTCGTTATTGCTTACCTGGGCTTCTTAATTCTCACAGCATTTGTTCTTCAAAGAAGCAGTACTATTATGCAAGGGTATATCATACATTCTCCACAATCATTCGTCTCACCCACTGTGAAACATCTGTCACCTTGTGACACCTTGCAGCCACTGCGCATCTTTGGTTAAATCAAATGCTTTTCTGAATTAGTGCTGGTAATGCTTTGCTCAGAAAATCCCATAGCCTCTAAAGGTTAAACCAACTTGATATGTACTATAAATTTTATATGAGTATAATATCTATCCAAGAATCAGTTCCTCATCATACTTGCATTATAGGTCATTGGCATTCTAGATGAAGATACAAATGGATAAGATCTTAACCAAGGTAGAATTTCTATCCTATAACCAACTGGACCTAAAGATTAGAAGGTAGAAAACTACTAATGAAAAGGAATTTATTCCCTTCTATCTTTCAAAACTTTAGTTACTGAGGTTGCGTGCTTTTTATTCTCTATGATCCTTAGCTTTCAACAAAATAAATCTAATTATACATAAATATCAGAGCCCTTCAATCTTTGCGTCATTTTGAAACACCCTATATTAAAAAAGCTAGAATAAATCACCGAAGTTATCTGCTATCACTTATCATCATTCAAACACTAGAATATTGCCAAATAATTCGATTCATTTCAACTCAACATCGTAGATGCTAAATTCTTTTTATCTGTAATGAAATTCCTTCCTAGAATTGCAGTATAATCTTCATTATCTTCATTGCTTTCTTAAAACATTCTCTGGCCATATATTCAAGACTAATTAAGCCCCTTTGCACAATTTCTGAAATCCTCCAGAGGAAGAAAACGTTAGTTATATAACTATACGTACGAATCACTCCCCTGCACTTTTCAATTGCTTCTTCAAACATGATCTGCATAATATTAATAACCGTTAACCATTTCTTAATTGCTTGCACAAAATTGAAAACTTGTGCAACAGGGTGCAGATTAATAGGTTACAATATCATCTCAAGTAAACAAACTCGTATATGTTCTCCTGTAGGGCATGGCCTAATATGCCTTATGTCTGCCTCTTTCCCTTCCCGTTGACGTAGGGATTCCCATGCACTATTTACCACCATGACCACCATCTCCGGAGGAGGCATAATTCCTTTCCAATTGCTTCAACCATAAGCAAAATTAAATCCAAACCCCAAGCTTCAAATTTCAACTTTATAGGCTCCCATTTCACTCTAATTATTATCCCTCAACCCACAGAAATCCATGCCACACCCCTTCATATATAAATATAATTACCCTTTGAGGCCCTAATGTATTCCACAGGCAACTCTCATCAGAAAGATACAAACACGACCATGAAATATAGCGAGATATCCCATTTCAGTCACCCACAACACAAGCTCAGATTTGAGTACTCTGAGTTCCCTTTCAAATGCGATGGCTGCAAGGAAGTTGGCATAGGCTCGCGCTACAAATGCGCCATCTGTGACTATGACCTCCACATGCACTGTGCCATACCTTCCCCTACTTTCTTCCACCCATTCTACACCAAGTGCTCCTTCCAGTTCCTCGCTCGCCCACCAGGTGACACGCCCCGTTACTGCAACGCCTGCGAGAAGGACGTGAGCGGGTTCGTCTACCACTGCAAGTCATGCGGGTTCGACCTGCACCCATGTTGCGCCAAGCTGCCAATGGTGCTTGACGATGGCGAAGTCAAGCTCTACCTGTACAGGAAGGTGAGCTCGGCCTGCCACCGTTGTGGGCGAAAAGGGCGTAGCTGGAGTTACAGGTCGACGTGCAAGAAGTACAATCTGCATGTGGCATGCGTGAGGGAGATGCTGGTGGAGAGTTGGCACGAGATTTACATTGGGAGTGGCAAAGGAAGGAAGCTGGAGACCAGGATTCCTAGCCTCAAGAACACTCTGCAGACTACGCATAACCACAGAAGCAGGGGGAAGGTGAAAAAGTGCTGTGAGATGGCTGCATTGGCTGTGCAGTTCGTGATATCAGCAGTGTTGGGAGACCCAACGGCTCTGATTGCTGGGATTGTGGGGTCGTTGATGTCCCGTGCTTGATGGGCGTGGCAATGGCATGGCAGAGAATCTATCTGGTGGTGGGGTCAGTTCATGGATTGTGCTTGTTGTATGGCCGTAGGAGTGTTAACTAGATGTGTCTGTTTGTAATGGGAAGAAAACTTCAGTGTGGTTGTGTTGTTCCTAATCTTAAATGTAGTTTAAACTATCTAATAACTATGTTCAATCTGAGCTTTCATCTTGGATTTCCAGGAAAGTTTTGGGTTTTATTTATGGAAAATTTTTGCAATCCCAGTAGAATTCATTCAACTTTCGATCTGTCATATGAGACCCGCCAAAACAACTTAAAATCTGTCATGAAAAAATGAGTTCAGATTGACTTTAATGTAAAATGCAACTCCATTGCATAAATGAGTGTAATTTGGTAAGATGATAACCAAAACCAAATTACCTTGGTGAAAATCTGTAAAGGTGTGAAGAGAAATCAAGATAAGAAACTCTTAAATAAATATTACTTATTGTAAATACTCCATTTAACATATGACATGTTTTATAAGTTTTTTAAGGAATTATGCCTATTTATAACATAATTCATCGAATTTTACACAAATCAATAATTGAATGAGTGTGTAAAATAAACAATGCCCACATAAAAATTTTTAAAAGTGTGATTGAGTAATAAATAAGTTGAAATTCTAATAAAAAAAATTTTACTTGTAATGTTAAAAATTAAATCTTATTGAATAACACTTTACGAAAAGAACAGCCTCACCGGCCTAAACAACCCAAACAAGGTTATATTTAATTAAAAAAAAACTACATTTTTTTTTAGGAAATACTGGTCTTTTTCTTTGGTCACCAGATATACAACAACAAAAGCCCACGGCCCAAAAGGGTCACGCCGAAACACCTAACGCAACTGCGATACACAATGAAAGAGGCGAGCAAACTCAGGTATGCTTTTTTAAAATTTACTCTTGAGGAATCCTATTCAGCTGTAATAAACCTCAGCATCGGCCTGAGTTGAAGTTGCAGGCCCAGTGCAAAGTGATAGAAATTTACTGAGATTGTCCACTCTCCACTCGTAGGCCCAACTATCCACTTTCGAGGCACATCATATTAATTCATATGAGAAAAACGAAAGCAAGCGCATCGCCAAGTCATGGTCATGGTCCAGTATGTTCAAGACCACAGTATCAAATGGTGTAGTATGTCTTACCACGAAGCCCAGCAGAAGAAAACAGGTGGCTATCCACCTACCAACAATTGTAGAGCTCTGCAGCCATAACCACCGGTTTGAATTTTATTTTAACTTTTTTTTTCTTTATTGACAAAAAAAATCCTATCAACAATGTGTTTTTATTTTAATTTAAAAAATATTAATATTGAAGAACATAAACATGTTATCACAATCAGTCAATAAGGCTGCCTCCATGATAATAATTTGTAATTTTTTAATTAATATTTAATTGGTTGCAAGTTAAGATATATTTAAATTAATTTATTTTATATTGAAAATAATTTATAATTAAAATATTTGAAATAATTTATAATTAAAATATTTAAAGAAACTTTAAAAAAAAGTAGTTTTTTTTTTTTAAAATTAATCAAAACCCAACATTTACTGCTTTCAGTCAATAAGCCAACTCATTATATCTTTTATGTTTAGTTTCAAGATCTTCATTTAAAAGTTGGGTTTGTGTTTGTTTAGCAAAAAAGATACGTAGGGTGGTTCATCTCTTGCGAGTCCAACAAGCTTTATGAAGGATGACCAACGCCACGTGTTACAGAACAACCCATTTGCTTCTTCAGGCACAACAGCATGCATGTGTTTCGCAAGCGACGCAGACCTGCCCTGGTCTTTGCTTTGGTCGTCAAGTTTCTAGCATTGCGGCTGAGGGTAAAGCCAAGAGGTCCACTCGGGTCAATTTCAATTTCCATTCCTTTTGTTACTTAAACAATCCACTTCAAACAACTGAAGATGGCTAGCTGCTTTTGCACTTCAAATATATGACTTCTTAGTTTAGTCGGCAAGGCAACAAGAAACTTCTGGGGCTGAGTGTTTGGGGTCTGACTAAAGAAGAGTCTTTTGCAGTAGACTGATGCTAAAAATTATTTATGTGTCTCATTTAATAATTTATGTTTTTAGGATACTTACTTCATAACATAATACTAAAGTCCCAATAAAAAAGTAACATATGCAGCGCTAGTTTGGAATATCAAATTCATCTTCTCACCAACAGCTATGTTATTTTTATACACTGTAACATTGCCAACTATGTTATTTCTTACACATAAAACTTTAACTAGAATTTCTGAAATCACTGGCAAAGCTTTCAAAGGATAACCCGGCCACGGCTGAAGCCATAATCAGCTTCAATTCAATGCTACACCAATCTCAATTCAATTCGCTCCCTCCAAAACATACTCAATGCTGCTATAGCCAAACTCAAACCCAACACTATAAGGACCATGGTGTTTCCAAAACCCAGATCACAGTTTGCGTGTTCCAAACCCACATCACCCAGACCTACACCATGCATGCAAAAGTTGGAATCTTTAAGAAACAATAAAGCCAAAGTAAAGCATCCTTAGGATTGTGCAACGAATTTGTTTCGGGTACAGAGGCCATGAGGAGTGCTAACCCAGCTTGTCAGGTAAAAGATGTTCCATTGGAATGGATGAAGTCCAAAGGGCCACAAAAACTACAGCAACTAGAAGCGCAAAAGCCTTTTGGGTGAGTTTCTTCCCATGGGATTATTGCAATTTTAGAGGGGGGAGGTTCCTACCCAAGTTGAAACTCTTTTTTTGGCTGATTCTGTCCTGCCATTTTGGACCCCAAATGCTAATGAGCTTCTTTTCTACTGAAACCGAGTAGGAATTTCAATTATTGACTTGAGTCTTTCACTCTGAACGGATACATCACATCACATGTGAACACTGAACAGATGCATCACATCACATGTGAACACTGAACAGATGCATCTTTCATACTGATCCTTCCTGCTATGAAGAAGCCTAGTTTGTGTCTCACAACCGCACAAGATGGAGCCCAGAGAGTGGCATCCAGATAAAATCCCTAGTAACCGAGTAAAAACTAAAAAGAGGGTCATAAAAAAAAGAGGGGGAGTAGCAGAAAAACTTTTTGCTACATTCGGCTACTGATTTGATTTAAATATGAATTGTGGGCCAGAAAGAATTTGTCTCACTCAAGGTTTTTTTTTTTTTTTTGGTGTCTTGGGAACATGTGGAATTTTTTTTTTTGGTCTTGGAAACATGTTTGTTAAATGACTATCCCTTGTATTCAGGCCTTAGATTTAAAATTTTTTAATGAGTAATACTTTTAAAAAAACTTTAAAGATTGAAATTTAATTTTAATTTTATTATTTAAAATTATATATTTAATTTAACGGTTAAATAATTATAAAAAATTATATGTCAAATATCTATTAAATAAATGTATTATTTTAAAAGTATACAAATTTTTTTTCTTAAATTGAGGGTTTAATAAAAAAAAAAATTAGTATGGGATGCATAAGCCGAAGAGAAAACAACAGAATGATCATGGGTCAAAATATGGAAAAAGGGGATAGCGACGGACGGAATCACGGAAACATTGAAATGTGAAACAGAAAATTGGATATGAAGATTGAAGCAGCTCAAACCCCAACAAAGGAATGTGAAAATAGGTATGAACTTAGAAAATTGAAGGATGCTTCCTGGAATGGACCCATCTGCACCGTTGGGCCAGTCCAGGATAAGTCCTTTTGTTTTTTTATGATAAATAGTCAAAAGTATCAATATCTCAATTGAAAAGTACCAGTCCATGATAAGTACTTTTTAAGACATTTGCTGAAAACAAAAAGCATTTATCTCTGACCCTCTCCTCCTCTTCACCTCGTTCTCCATTTTATCTTGTTAAAAGGATATTAATTCCCAATTAGAAAATTTTCCATATACTCGTTTGCCCATGAAAATGTTCGGAGTTCAAGTGCCGCAAGAAGACTAATCTTAATTAACACATACACTCAGAACTATTTATTGTTGTCAATACCAAAATCCATTGAAGTAAATAATTTTCACCTTGCATGAAGGAGTACATACAAAAGATAATTGAATTTAAGATATAATACAATTTACATCAAGTTTAACTTTTTATTAAATTATTTTTTAAAATTTTTTATCTTACTAAATCTCTAAAGTTTAATTTGATTTGAAAATGTTAATTTTATTATTAAATAAAATAGATCACTCTCACATGTACATCACTCTCACATGTATCACATTAAACTATCTAAAGTTTGGTTTGATTTAAAATTAAAAGTTAATTTTATTTAACAGAAAAATTAATTTTTTTAAGTCAAAACATAATTTAAAAAAATTTAATAAAATAAAAAATCTTCAAAAATAATTTAATATATTAATAAATTATAAAAAATATAAATTATATTTTATTCTTAAATTTATGATATAAATTAGGATGACTTTTATTATTCTGTCCCCTCCTACCTAAATGAAATAAGAGACACTTTTAAGTATTAATCAAATTAATAATAAATGTAACTGACATTTAACCCTAAAAAACTGCAGTTCCTGTTGGTTGTTATCAAGGGTGGGTCAGGTTGCCAAAGTGACAGAAGGAATCTTGGACAAAACAACAATTGGAATTGTAATTCAGTTATTATCCTTTCGAGAAAGGAAGCAACCAGGAAGGTCCAAAAGTCAATATTTTTGTTCTTGAATTCCTTCCGAGCTTTGCATGCCCTTTTCATATGACATCAGCAATGATGACTCCTTGATTTTTATTTTACACTTTCGTGCTCTGTTTCCCTATAAATACCAGACACCCCTTTCTTTCCCCGTCCAAAAGCCAGTGAGAACTAATTTCTCTGTTTCCTCTGTTTCTCTCTTTGGCACCCTTCCACCACACAGACACACGGAGACTAACAAACAAACACAGAGGCACATGGGTACTTGTGCATCTTCTCAACATGCAAGCAAAGATGGAGACCGTAGTTGGCAATCCTCGGTGAGCATAATTCACTTGGATGGTAGGCTGCAACAATTGAAGGAGCCCGTGAAGGCATGGCAAGTCCTGTCCCAGAACCCAAACTGCTTCATCTGCTGCTCAGAATCCATGTTTGTTGGCTCACTCATGGCCCCTGTGGCTCCAAGGGAAGAGCTTCAATTGGACCGTATATACTTCCTTGTGCCACTCTCCGAGTCCCGCAAGCCACTTTCTCTGCAGGACTTGTGCGCACTAGCCATCAAGGCTAACGCAGCTTTTGCTCCTTCAAAAGCTACCAACTCAATCTTAAAATCCTCTTCTAAAGCTACCAACTCAATCTTAAAATCCACTTCTATTTCGAAAAGGAATTTCCTTACACACCCAGTTCTTCCCATCGTTTCTCAGGGACTCTCAAATTAGATATTCGAAACTCTGATGAGTTTGTTCTTCACCCATGTTTGCTGATCAGTAACAAAAGCCTAGCCCTCCTCTTTCAGGAAATACCATGAGGAATATGATAGTGGAAAGCTGACATGAGCAAAGTAATTAAGAAAATGGAGACCAGATTCCGACCCCGGATTACACTGCACAAGCAGGAGCAAAAGCAAGGGGAAGATGAGAAAGTGCTGCAAGATGGCTAGGTTGACACTAGACAGTGCAGTTTGTGGTATAAGCTGTCTTGGGAGATCCTACGGCTCTTATTTCTGGGATTATAAGGTCATTGAAATAATGATGTCAAAAGGCATGGTGGGCTACAAGCCTACAAATATAGGGTGAGATCAAGGGGTTGTAGACTGTAGTCGTGTGTCTGCGCTTTACAAGATGCAATTAATGGGTTCGGATGGGAAAAAAAAAAAAACAATGCAGTGTGGCTGTGTTGTTGCCAAATGTTTATGAACTATATGATAGTCATGAACATATTCATATGATAAAATTTCATTTCATGTTGGATTCTTCCTCTCTTCTGTAAAGGTGGTTTGAAATTTGAATTGAATTTGAGTTTTGAGTTTGTGAAGATTTTGCAATCTCTTTATAATTCAACTTCGTATATCCTTCATTAGAAAACCAATAATTAGCTCTCTAATGACCTTAATTTTGACATAAAATGAAACACCATAATATTTAAAATTTGGCTATGCGTTGAGAGCAATATCTCATTCTTCATAAACTACCCCATCCTATTATACTAGAGATTTTAGTGTTTCGTATACGGGACATAAATTGGGGAAAAAAATGGTTTAAACATTTTTATCCCGAATAAAATACTGCAATTATTTTTATACCGTAGAACTTTTTTCGTTCACACGTAAAATGCAATGTTAAGAATTTTACACTAGCTCAATTCAAACAAGGCAGCGGCACCAACACATATCAATTATATCAGTTATGCATGAGTTTATTCATGCCTAACCGTTAGTACTAAATGATATTTGAATCCAAGAAACCGTTGATATTTGAATTTAGTACTACATATCAAACCGTTGATATTGGAATTCATTATCTCATTTGCTAAAAATGACTAAATTGGTTGCATTTAATGGTTGATTTAATGCATTACGAAAGTCAATAAGTGATTTAATGGTTGATTCTATCTAAATTAAAATGCATTACCCAAGTACTAATGGGTAATTTCTCCGGGGCTCCTCCATTGATTTTCTAGCACCAAGTGCTTACTTTGGAATGACAGATTCCTGTAGCAATTGATTGTAGTTCTAAATTGGACGACAAAGCCAATAATATTTATGAATTATACTTTTTGTTGTTCCCAATCTAAAGGCACGAGGATGACGAATTTAGAACTCAATCTGTAACGATTTATGCCAATAGACAACGAAAAGGTTCTTTGCTAAGCTTAAGGGGGAGAGGTGGGGTGGAACTCAGAATGAGGAGCGGGTGATGAAGGTTAACTAATATGTTACAGGAAGTCATCGAATAGCTTGAGAGCTATCTCGTATTCATTACCGGAAAAGACGACGTCGGCGACAATAATGATTGGACTCTAACTTTGATGAAATGTCATCCGATGATAGGGTTTGGTGGCTTGGAAGGCTTATGTGAATTACAAGGGAAAAAAAATAGAAAAATGAGATGTAATTTTTAATAAAAATAAAAGATATTTTTGTTAAAATATTATATTAAAAATTATTTTTTTATATTTTTAAAAATTGAAGATTATTAGCTTTTAAAAAAATGTAAATGAATTTTTTTAACTTTTATTTTTTAAAAAATTACATTTAGATGTACATAAAAATATGTAGAAGTAATTTAAAAAAAATAAAATACTTTTTTCTAAAGTAAGTATATCCAAACGTGGACAAAGATTTGGAGGTTAACACTGGAAATTTTTGCGTGTTAGAATTGACTGTCCAAACATAATTGTCGAGCACCTACTTCAAGTCAAGCAGAATTAAGCCAGAGACGAAGAATAGTGAGAATTAAAAGGTACAGAAATCATTGCAAAATGCTCATGTTACACTACAAAAGGAGAAACACGCAGCAAGGTCTATAGATCATTCTCTCTGCGCGTCAATAAAGAGCTTGCAAATGAAATTTCGGTAGGAGGAAAGGCCACGAAATGACCGTGAAAGACTCAAAAAGGTCCATTAACGTTGTCAAAATATGGAAAAAAGGGATTGCCCCATTCTGAGTCGAAGAGCCATCGATATGATTTCGCGTGAATCAGAAAATTGGACATAAAGCGAATCAGAGTCGAAGGGCCATGCAAAAGAAATGTGAAAAAGCGGAAACCAAGCAAGGAGCTGAGTGAAGAAACTTAAAGGGTACTTCCTCAAATGGAACCATCTGCACCCTTGGGCCAGCTTTTTTTGCTTTAAGTGATGTTTCCATGAATCCCAACAAGTGCTTTCTGCTTTTCTTGAATTCCCTGCCTTCTTTTCTCTCATTTCTCCCTTTAATTTAATGCAAAAATTTCAATTTTTCATGCATCAACTTGTACATTTGCTTGTTCCAATTGTATCATACTATGCTATTTATTAAGGAACAGCTTCCCTCTGAAAATGGAACTGAACTTGGGAAACCTTGTGCCCACAAAGGAATGCAGATCTTATTAAACGAAAAAAAAAAACAAAGTTACCATAGGTCATTGAACACGTGTGAGTTGATATTTCTTGATGACAAATTAACGTTACACACACATATTTTCTCATCAGCAATAATTATCACTTACATATACTTTAAATAAGTGTATGTACCCTTTACTTTTGAGAATCCAATCGTCATTTTAAGATACTCTTATCCATTGATTATTATTAAGTAATGCCAGCCAGACATAATTTCCTAGACAAATTTTTTGTCTCCCTTATTGGATCATTCAAAATAGTACACTAATTTGATCATTTGCACAAATCCTACGATGCAGACTAAGTTTTTGCAGATTGTTTTAGATCCCAAAATCCATGAAAGTGAGTATTTGATAGGTTTCGATACAAAAATACATGAAAATGAACAAATTCTTTTCATTACATAAAGCCTGGCTTTTTACATTAGTATTTGATAGAAAGGACACTATAGAATATTTCTATCAGCACATAGATAGATTAGAATCTACTGTAGGCCCTTCTTCCCTTTAAATCAGATTTTCCCCATTATAAATTAAGCAAGAGAAAAGCAAACAGGTGAACATGTAAGGATAATTCACAGCCACAAAACCCATGATAATCATCATTTTAGGAAGAAAGGGACAAGGAAAGTTCCCAAGTCAACATTTTCAGTCCTCAAAATCTTTCCAGGAGGTTTCTTCGATTTCCTCTTTTTTAAATAGATATCAGTGCCTTTACTAAGTATAATATTATCGATAAGAAATGCTAATAAATGTATATAAAATTTGTTATATACCAAGTAAATTGGTTATAATTAAAAAAATAAATTATAAATAAATTTATTATATTATGATACGTAAAAAAAATACAGATTCAATATATAATTTATTTATTCCATCATTTTCACTTTCAAGGCCCTTTTTTCCACTTCACCATTTATAAATGCATGAGTCCCTCCCTCCTCTCCCACAAACAAAGCCAAAAGCCCCACATAGCTATCTTAATTTCTGTGTTTCTCCATCTCTGTTTCCTCTGTCTCACCCAACCATCCGCATGTCCAATCTACCACAGACACACAAAGACACGAACAAACACTCACAGAGACGTATGGGTACATGTGCATCCTCTCAATACACCAGCAAAGGTGGAAACTTTAGTTGGCAAAACACCGTGAACATAATTCACTTGGACGGTAGGCTCCAGCAATTCAAGGAGCCCATGAAAGCAGGACATGCCCTGTCCCAGAACCCAAACTGCTTCCTCTGCAGCTCAGAGTCCATGTACGTTGGCTCACTGATGCCCCATGTGGATCTCAGTGAAGAGCTTCAGTTGGATCAGATATACTTCCTGATGCCACTCTCCAGATCCCACATACCACTTTCTCTGCAGGACCTGTGTGCATTAGCCATCAAGGCTAATGCAGCTCTTGCTCATTCACAGGCTACCAAGTACCAACTTTCAAGCCTAAAATCCTCTTCTGTTTCACACAGAAATTGACTAACACATCCAAGCCCTTCCAAGCATGTCTCTGGGATGTTCCCATTAAATTTCAGAGCTTTGAAGAATAAACAAGTTGAGTTATTGACTAAACAAGTAGGAGAACTACATCAGGAGGAAGCAGATATGTAATGTTATTTTAGTGGATGAGGGGACTTCTCTTTTATCCGTTTATAATATTCTCCGTATTTGGTCCATTAATTTCAGTTTGAAAAAAGCAACACGTTGTGGCCATCTCTGGATAAAATGACATTGATTGAGACATGATAGAGGCATGAAGTGAGAGACGGAAAAAAGAAGAGTAATGTTAGGTATCTTGTCTTGGCCTTTGGGTGCACTTTATTGCCTTTTCTCAGAGGAAAAAAAAAAGAGAAATTAGAGCAATAGTGCAATACTCTACTCAACTCTGCATTTGCAATTGTGAAGCCATGAATATGGAAATCATGTGATTACTATTATTTATTAAGAAATTATTCTTCGACTTCATTTTATGTTTAAACAATTTTTTTTTACATTGAGGTTTTGCATATAAATTATTTTTTGTGTAGAATTTACACATTGTGGATTTTTTTTAAAATAATAAGAATTTGACCAAGCCTATACAATTTTTGAATACTAAATCTTGTACCAAATTTAGAGCTACGCAAAAATGATGTAAAGACAAGTAAGGGATAAAAAAGCAGAACATATTCTTGTACTTACCTCTCCACCGCCTAAATAGGAAATTGCAAACTTCTTAAGAAGTTCATAGAAAAATCGTTATTGGTGGCTACCTTCATTAGCGGTTGACGCGTACTCGTAGCCTTTCTATGGGGGGCGTTCATACAACGACGTGGCTTATTTTCTCCATCACGTTTGTGTCTTATTTGTAGCTTTTAGCAACTATCAAGTTGATTATCTTATTTAACTTTCTCACAAGTGTCTAATCACAAGTGAGTTAAAATTTGTGATAACTGTTAACTTTAAACATTCTTCAACTAGCATTGTGGAGCCATTACTGGCCTAATTTGCCCAGTTGTGAGTACAAAAGGAATAGAGAGAGAGAGAGAGAGAGAGAGAGAGGAGGCAAAAGAGAAAATTCTTTTATGAAATGCATGCAATTACAGGGAATAGACTTATCGGTATTATCATTATTATTATTATTATTGTTATTATTATTATAATTATTATTATGGTCATAATATTGTTCATTTTCAAACCAAATATAATATTGAATGATTTAAAATGTAAATACTTAATATTGCAAATTAAATTCATATCCATTAAATTCCTCATTCAGTGTTAGTGTAAATGATGCCCAAATGGTATAATTCTTTGCCAACCGTCAGCGACTATTAGTGCATGTTGTGCATAAAAAAATGACTATGGAAAGCCATCAAATCACTCAATGATCTGGGAGGTATTGAAAAACAAAAATATGATTAAAGCCACAGCTAGCTACAATTTCATCATACACATCACCTACAATTACTGAATTGCTAAATGCTAAAGCCTCAACCTAGCAACACCCAATAGCAACATAATGTATGTAATATTCTTACTGGTACAAACAAAAGTACAGAAACTACCAAAAAAACAAAAACAACACAAAACCAAAAGTACAGAGCCAAACACTCGCACTTTAATTCACAAACAGGGCGGCTTGGGTGTCACTGAGGAAAGGAGCTGTTGTTGTAAGTTGAAGAGAGTCTAAGAGGAGGGTTTCATTTCGGATTTGATGGCACCAACCAGCTGATCATAAGCTTCTCCCCATGCATTCTTCATGGCCGGTGACCACATTTCAGGTACTGCTTCCTTTATGATCTCCAAAAGTGCAAACTTTGTCACCTTTGACAGAAGGAAAGAATAAACTATGCGTTAGTCTTCTAGAAAAGTACCCACTATATGAGCCCACCAAAAAATTTATTGATCATTGTTTTGTGGCACTCTCATCCATCTAAATGGAATCTGAGTCCTGTCCCTAAATTAATTGTGTCAACTTTTAGTGTAAAAAAACGATACAAAAAAACACGAGGAAATCTAACTTTCGATCTATATATTGTACTTAAAAATAGACAACGCTTTCTCAGCTACGCGAATATTGAAAATTTATATACCTCAAAATGCTCGTTTGCTACACCGCTTTTGAAATGGATAGCGCCTAACCTTTTCAGGTTTGATTCTCTTACAGTGACTTTCCCAGCCTTCCGCAGTTGCACTGCTGATTCACAGGTCTGCAATAACATAAACAAATTCAATTGATGCCATGAGACACAGCTTATGTAATTTATGGTGGGTTGTGAATATCATATAGTTTAATTGGAAATTTTGTCCTTTTTTTTATATATATATATATATTCATCCAAATGGTGACAAAGTCAGAGGTAATGGAGGCCAAACGGAGTAGTAAGCTTACCATCACAAAGACAGACATGGCATGAGGTTTGAGCTTTGGGTTTTGCTCCAAAGGAACTTCTGAATCTCTCAAGAATGAGAACAATTTCTGAGCTGATGGGGCAATCTCAAATATTCTACAAAAATTGAAGCCAGTTCACTTGTTCAGAAACATTAGCTGAAGAAAAGGTTGAAATCTAAAACAAGAGTTTAAAAGAGTTGGAGAAATATCTTACTTCAAGAAAAACTTGAGGCCTAGCTCTCCAGAATTCTTCTTCATAGCGCTCCATGACTTCACCACCAGAGCTTCTTGCTCTTCGGTGAAACCTCTTCCCCCCAGGGTGTTCATGTTCTCTAGAATGCCAAGGTCTTGGTTTGTGAATTGTGATGGATATTGGTGAATGTGGAAACCGTTGATGATGGAGCCTGCTTTGGTGAAGTTTTTATAATGGGATTCAATGAAGATTAAATTGGCCCTTCATGGCACTGGGGAGCCATTCTGGTTTTGTTGGGCTGCGACGTTGCGTGTTGTCCACGCAAGATTTGTAGATATATGTAACCTATTTATTATATAAGTTAAAAGTATATTTAGTTAAATAAATTAAACTTAATTTATTAAAAATATTTATTTAATTTAATAAATTTATTTATTTATTTATTATATATATATATATATATATATAATTTAAAAATTATAATATCTAAACTATTTATTATTATATAATTATATAATTTATTAATTTTAAATATAATTTAATAATTTTAATTAAAAATATACGTTATTTAAAAATTTTAAAATATAAATTTGTTAAAATAATTTAAAATTTTTATATAATATAAATTTTTAAATAAACTTGTAAATCAAATTAAGTTTTTATATTTTTATAAAATGATAAAACTGAATTAAAAAAAATTATGTCAAATAATAAGTTAAATTTAAATATAATATTTTACAAAACAAATTAAATCTATTTAAAAAAAAATTAACCAATCTTAACATATTTACACTTCTTATTAGGGGCATACCATACCACGTGCGCAAAAACTAGGTGCTGCTTGCTAGAAGAAAATGGTTTTGGCCAGCTGGTCATTTGGCTTGGAACTTTGAAAGTTGTTGACCTAGTAACTCTTATTAGTGTTTTTTTTAATTCTAAGTAAATGAATAGAACATAAGTATATAAAATCATCTCAAATTTATTTATTTAAAACTTTTACACTAGCATATAAGATTTTCTTTGTTGACCACTCCTTGCGTAAGCCGTGAGCAAATCAAATTACAATATTGCAGCCACGTCAATTTGATTCATTATTTTTGTTTGACCGAATGCAACTTCCCCTACCTAAGCCTCTCCATCTGATGGAAAATGCTAATTTATTTTTTGGTCTGAACTCTGAATATCCTTTTTTTTTTGGGTCAACAAAACTCGGAATATCTGAATATAAAAACTAAGGAGCCCAAAAGAACACTAAGACCTAGGGCCCACTGCCTCTTCATTGTCTGACTTACAATAAAAGGGTTCGCATCGGCTTTCACCAGAGAGCGACCCAGGCCCAATGCTTCTTTTAAAGCCTTGGCCTCAGACATAAGAGCGCTTTGTGCAAACTTTTCTCGCAACTTGTTTTTTTTTTTTGGTCTGGGTGTAGGGGTTTGGTTTCATTCCCGTCCGGGATCAAACCCTTGTACGGTTCATCAAGACTTCACACCTTTTCCTAGTTCATCCACGAGTCTGACAGCAAACTTTTCTCCTAGCTGAGCTAGTAATCATCTTTCCTTGGTCATATATCTTTTACAACTACAGCTAGAGCAGCTCTGTTTCCCCGCTGCAGAAAAGCTGCGTCACAATTAATTTTGATGAAACTTTGGAGAAAAAGCTGCCAGCCTTTTGCGGCCATGAAGGAGTTTGGAGTTCTGCTTGGTTCTTTGTCACTTGCAAGCTAGTGGTGTACTGCGGAACTCTTAGTATAGAAACTTGTGGATTTAAAGGGATGTTCTCAAGGATTGTTACTTTTCTACATTTCCAAATGGCCCAACACAGTTTAAACATGAGGCAAGCAGTCCATTGCTTCTGGAGCCTCTTTTGGATAAATCAAAGCCTATTCGTATCATGTGGTCTCATCCACTCGCACGCATGAAGAATATGCTTGACTGACTCGGTTTCTTTGTTGCAGATTTGACATATTGACGATTGAATGAGCTTCCTCTTGGCAAGATTTTCTTTTGCTGGGAGGCCATTACTACAAGTTTTACAGCTGTATCACCAATTGTGAAGATTGTGTTACCATAAATTGCGTAAATAGCAATTTTCTTTCGAGTGTTGAGTGCTCTCAAGCAATGGGCCAACCGAAGTTTAAGCGCCTGAAACACCATCACAACTGGTATCATGAAGCCTCTCAATTAAGTTCAATCACTGGGAAAGGAAATGAAAACCCTTCCACCACCTTGTTAATTGGCAATAGATGTTCCTGCCCAGGATTGCCAGAATCCTCATCGCATTCCTAATTGGTATATTATATTGCAGGCCCACTGGCATCTTGTTTACTGTCACTTGTGTGTTTATATCTTCCAATTTCGCACAAACCAACAAAATCTTGACTCAGTCTGATACTATCAAACTTTCTTTCTCTTCAAGCGCTGCCAGTTTGAACCCTTGATCACCTGATTGGGGAGCAAGGCAGCCTAACCAGCAAGACACAAGATAAACCAGCGTCTGCTGCTCTGATCGAACGGTTAAAAGAGGCAAGGCCTTACCATAACTTCAAGATACAGCATTACTGGTGAAAGCTCGGCAGCAAAACACCATCTATCGTCCAGACAAATAAAGGCAACAAATATTTCCCACGAAAATTGGTTATTAACAGTGCAACCTTCTTAAGCAAACAACTTATTTAAGTGCCCAGGTTCGATTATATTGATCTCAGATCAAAATTTCTCCCATTTTCAAAACAAATGATCAACTCCATCATATACCTAAATATCAACTACCAAAAATCACGATAATCACTGGCCACTGAATAAAATTTTTTGATAACATATAGGAGAAGAGAAATACAGGAATAAAATAAATAAAAGAAAAAGAAGAGAGAAGTGATATAAAATACGGAGAACGAGTACTTCTGTTAACCACATCCATAGTTTATATCTGGTGTTGCAGCAACAGCCGAAAATGGAATTTCAACTCTCTCTTTCACAAGACATCGAGCTTCACCATTTTCCTGCACTAGAATTCTCCCGGGTGGACACTGAGTAATTGTTCTCTCATCCTCATTTTTAGTGGTAGGTCTCGCATTCTCATTTTCTGGTCGTTGAAACCGACCTTGTACACTAAAACGGGTACCTAACTTCCCCAAATTAGGTCCAAAGCCAGACAAAGATAATACCGATACCACGCCAACAACTGTAAGCATTGTTTTGGCTGCAGAAGCTATAAAAAATCCCAATCCTTTTCTTGAATTTTTAGCCCCATCTTCAACATGATTTTGCTCTTTTTCACTTGGACTCTTTTTTGCCTCAATTAATGGATCAAGCGTGATTATCCCATTGCGAACAGACTTATTCACAGATGGGATTTGTGACAGATATTCCTTGTCCAGACACATGGAGTATGGAGGGCGGCTTGGATATGGAGGAAGGAGGAGATCATTGCCGTGCTCCACTGTTTCACTAGCAAAAGTGGAAGCTTCATGTATCACTTCCAATTCCTTACCTTTATATTCCTTGAGCTTATCAATTAACATTTTACGACAGTTTTCAATCTCAGCCAAGGCAATTTCTCTTTCATACCGCTGTTGTTGTTGCAAAACCTGCACATGGCACAAAACAATTAAGAGTCTCAAACCATTAATTCAATCATATTTTCATATTTTGATTATTTTTCCATAGTAAAGTATAAAAGTAAATCAGGAAAATTTTACAATGCCATCCTATAATTACTATTGCAAATTTAATGATCATATGAACATAGACTGGCATCAAATGAAACATCATCCAGCCACAGGACCTTAGTTAACCTTCTACCCATAAAAAACCATCTGAGTTAAAGGAAAATCATATGCTTGTAGTGGCACAAAGCCACAAAGCACTAAATAGTGTGATAGACTGGAGGCATATTGATCACTGGCTCCAATATGTTGGATTTCATTTCAATGATTTCATATTGCAGGTCTGCTAGATAAAAAATGAGAAATCCATTAATCGAGGATGCAAGACATTTATAGGTCTACTAAAAGGTTAAAGACAATGGTCGATTGAAGGTTTTTCTGAAAAGAGTTTCTGATGCAGACTTGATGCAAACTCAATTATGCCTAGAGACAAGTAGAAAATGACGAATTTAGACTAAGAGATACACAAAAACAATGACCCAAATCTCGAACTTATCTAAAAAAGAAAGATGTCCCACGTTCCTATTCAATGAAATATCACAAACCATATATTCTAATCACCAGACGGAATCATTGAAAAACGTCCCAATAAAAACCCTAATTTAAAAAAAGAAAAAGAATGTAATTATGATTCGAGGACAGTAGGGGTAACCTGCAAGGAAGAAAGCTGGGTCTCCAAGGATTCGAGGGCATCGCAAATGTTGACCAGCCTCTCAGCTGCTTCGTCCTCTTCGTCGTCGTGTTCATGTTGCGTTGGTAACGGGGAGGAGCCATTGGGAGGCGCGTGGGGTGTGGCGGCGGCGGCGGCGGCGGCGGCGGCGGCTGTGTGGATGCAATTGCTGATCTTCAACCTAAGTTCTGTGGCTCTGGCCAACACCAACCCTATTCCGTCGTCCTCCATCTCTCTCTCTCTCTCTCTCTCTGATTGTGTGTTTGTGGCTGTGTCCTAAAATCAAAGGAGGGACCTAAACATTAACATAAACATTGTCATATTTCAATTTCGATTATTTCCAAATGAATTTTCAGTTTCTGAAAACCGCCAAAACACCTTTCTCCTTCTTCTGTCGCTGTCTGTGTTTTTCTCAGTGTGTGTGAGTGGAGGGATTTTAATTAATTGAATGAATCCGGTGCTCCCTTGCCCTCTGTTCATTCATACCACACCCTTTATCTCCCCTTGGCTTTTTGTCAAACTTCTAAAAAAAATTTAAATGAAGAAAATGCCATTTTCTATTTCTTTAATATAAATAAAATTCGATAAATCCTAATAAAAAATATTATAATAATAAACTCAATTATGTTTTCACCATTTTTTTTAATAAAAACATTGGTTCAATTTGATTTCTTTGTAAATAGAACGGCTCACATATTTAATTGGTAATCGTGATTTAATCTAATTTATATAAGTTGTAAGATAGATAAGGTAACTCATTTAATTTTTTGAAAAAAATTAACCTAAAATTAAGAAAAAATAATACTTTAGTTGCAACACAAGCAATTTTAAAAGAGAATTAACAATTTTAAATAATTAAAGATCAGTCAACTAAAGGATCGAGTTATATATTTTTAAAAATCTTAGATTCAATTTTTATCAAAGTTTTTTTATTAAAAGATAATATATAAATATTCCTATAAACTCTCGTTAACATGCTATTATCTTAAAAGAAATTATTAAAGAGCAAAGCACAAAAGATGGAAAATGAAGAGAAAGAGAAATTGATCTAGCAAACTAACTAATCACCACCCTTTTTTCTAAACATTTTCCTACCAAAAACAAAACCAAAAGTCATGAAGTTTTTTTTCTCTTCCACTACTAAGATAGCTTTTCAATTGTATTTTTTAATTTTTTTAAAAAATATTTATATAATTAATAAATGTAAGTGTAGAATTAAAATAAAAATTTAAATAATTATAACTCACTTTTTTACTAGGAGATATAATATAAAAATCTTTTTTTTAAAGGTCAAAGCTCATTATTGATTTTAAAGGGAATATCGCCAATTCTATTGGAGTATAGTTTTGATTTTTTTTAAATTTAAATATAAAAAAATATAACAAAATCATGCTATAAGAAAAAAATAAAACTTTAGCAAAGAAGACAGGGAGGAAGAGGTTTTCTCTTTAAGGGGGCAAAAAGAAAGAATACTTATTTTAGGAGAATTCAAGTTAAGAAATTTTTATTTTTATTTTTTTTTAATAAAATGACATGTAAAAGATTCTTGTTTAGAAAATTTAGGAGGGCATGACTCCCTTATGATATTCTATGCTCTGCCACTAAAACCATGATCGGTGGAGCACTGCACAAAGAATGATGGGTGGTTTTAGGAAAAATTTGTTTTCTTTTTTTTTTTTCTTTATGACATGACAATGTTATGTTCTAAAAGAAAAAAAGAAGATCCAAAATTTTTCTTCCTAATGGTTGAATTTTGTTCGTTCACATTTGATGTTCATTTTTTTGTCCAAAATTTTGAATGGTGTTTGTTTGTTTTGGTCCGAGAAGAAACAATACAAATGAGGCCAAAAGCTTCAGGCTCAAAAGCAATAATCATTTGCACATCGTTGGCTTCTCGGACTCTGAACTGAGTGCACGACGATTGTTTGTATGCATGCACGCAAATGAGGTCTCTGAGAGTTAGAGATGCTCTGGTATACCATTGCCACGTCCAGGCAATAAAATCTGGTTTGGCATCAACCATTTTCACTTCTAATCAACTTATTCATCGCTATTCCAACCATGGCTTCCTGCAAGAGGCCCAGAAACTGTTCGACGAAATGCCCCACCGAAATGTATTCTCTTGGAATGCCATTATTTTGGCTTACATAAAAGCACAGAACTTGACACTAGCACGATCTCTTTTCGACTCTGCCTCTCACAAAGATATGGTTTCTTATAATTCCATGTTGTCTGCTTATGTGGGTGCTGACGGGTATGAAACTGAGGCGCTTGATTTGTTTACTAGAATGCAATCTGCACGTGACACAATTGGGATTGATGAGTTTACTTTGACGACCGTGCTTAACCTGACTGCCAAGCTATGCGTGGTGTATTATGGGAAGCAGATACATTCATATATGGTGAAAACTGCAAATGATTTAAGTAAGTTTGCAGTGAGTTCTCTCATCGACATGTACTCTAAATGTGGGTCGTTTCATGAAGCATGCAATGTATTTAGTGGTTGTGATGGGATGGTGGATTTGGTTTCGAAGAATGCAATGGTTGCAGCTTGTTGTAGGGAACAAAAGATGGACATGGCTTTGAATGTATTTTGGAAAAATCCTGAACTAAATGACATTGTGTCTTGGAATACATTGATTGCAGGATATGCCCAGAATGGCTATATGGAGAAATCACTTACCTTGTTTGTTGAGATGATTGAAAATGGTATTGGGTGCAATGAACACACTTTAGCAAGTGTTTTGACTGCTTGCTCTGGTTTAAGATGTTTGAAACTTGGTAAGTGTGTCCATGCTTGGGTGTTGAAAAATGGTTGCAATTCAAATCAATTTATTAGCAGTGGCATTGTCGACTTCTACTGTAAGTGTGGGAATATTAGGTATGCAGAGTCAGTCTATGCAGGATTTGGGAATGAAAGCCCCTTTGCAGTTGCTTCATTAATTGCAAGCTATTCATCTCAAGGCAACATGACAGAAGCCCAAAGGCTTTTTGATTCACTAACAAAAAGGAACTCTGTTGTCTGGACGGCTCTATTTTCTGGTTATGTCAAATCACAACAATGTGAGGCAGTCTTCAAACTTTTCAGAGAATTTAAAACTACAGAAGCACTAGTTCCTGATGCAATGATCATCATCAGCATGCTTGGCGCCTGTGCAATACAAGCTGCTCTTAGTTTGGGAAAGCAGATTCATGCTTACACCTTGAGAATGAGACTTAATATGGATGAGAAATTGCTGAGTGCTTTGGTTGATATGTACTCAAAATGTGGGAATATCACATATTCTGAGAAAATCTTCCAACTAGTTACTGATAGTGATAGAGATGCAATCTTCTATAATGTCATGATAGCCGGTTATGCTCACCATGGGTTTGAAAATGAAGCAATTCAGCTTTTTCAGGAAATGTTGAAGAAAAGTGTAAAGCCAGATGCAGTCACTTTTGTTGCACTTCTATCAGCTTGTCGGCACTGCCGATTAGTAGAACTAGGAGAGCAATTTTTTATTTCCATGGCACGAGATTACAATATATTGCCTGAGATTTACCATTATGCATGTATGGTTGATATGTATGGAAGGGCTAATCTACTAGACAAGGCAGTATCATTTATGAGTAAGATTCCCATACAGATAGATGCTACAATCTGGGGAGCATTTCTTAATGCTTGTTGGATAAGCAACAACACAGCACTTATCAAACAAGCAGAAGAGAAACTATTAAAAGCTGAGGCAGACAATGGGGCTCGGTATGTGCAATTGGCTAACGTCTATGCTGCCAAGGGGAATTGGGATGAAATGGGAAGAATAAGGAAGAAAATGAGAGGGAAGGAGGCTAAGAAGCTTGCTGGTTGCAGTTGGATATATGTGGAAAATGATGTTCATGTATTTACATCTGGTGATACATCTCATTCAAAAGCAGATGCAATATATTCAACTTTGGTGTTCTTAAATTGCAAACTGTATTTATCATGTACAGAACTGAAGCAACTTTATGAAATTCGGGGGGACACTGTTGAGGACATAATTTGATAGTCATCTAGCCAATGCCACTAAAAGTGGATGCTTTGGCACATTTACAAAAAAACTTAGTTTGCCATGTGTGGATCACAAGATCACCATTCATTGTAGCATGCATGTAGATACTATTGCAGCAATGAATTGAAGATATAGTCAATCAGTGTTATCGTACTACTATGAAAATGATTGGATGACTTCCGTTTTTCTTGAAAGCAAAAATGGAAGAGGGGAAAGACAGTTCTGAGAGGAAGAGACTCCTTCACCTTTACGCCAATCTAGACACTGAAGCGATGATGATATACTGCCAGGTGCCTGCCATGTCTTATTATATATAGCCTTTACACATAGAGATCTCAATTCATGGCCCATTACGTCTTTGCTGTAAATTGCTCTTGGAATATTAGGAATGAATAATTGCACCTACATGTTAATATTTGCAATATTGCCATATTCTATCACAGAATATCTTAGCAAATGCTATAAACAGAATATCTTCATGTGGGATTTCTTCTCATTACTAGCTGTCTTACTCATTGTTCTCCCTGCGCTCAGATATTGGTTCGGCTGCTGAGTCCAAAAATGGAATGTATAGTTACTGCAATTTCCCATTAAGATTTGTAACAATTTATGGACTTTTGTTGAGAATTCTGTTAGATCTTGCTTTAACTTAATTTCCTTGTTAAGTTATATCTTCTCGAGATCTTACATTTGATGCCTATGTGCTACAGGAGTGGAGCAGATTTCTTGGGTCCTTTGCTCCCTGAAATGGCTAAGATATGATTTTGATCCTACTTTAAATGTAGAGCCATAACTTTTGAAACTATTTTGCAACTTGTGGTTCTATGTTGCTCGCTGTTTTTGGTCTAGCACCTCCAGTACAGAAGATTCAGTGTATTAGGTGAACAGTGTGGGAAGCACGAGTGCAATCTCTCTTCAAGCTGTAGGTAACCATAGATGTGGAATATGCAGTAGTCTTCTGCTGTCTGGTGTATTTCTCAAGGGACTCCTCCACTAGTAAGTTGACCATAAAAGATCTTCCTTAATGCTTTCGGGTAAGCAATTCCATTAGTATTTCTTTGTTATGTATTTTATATAGAATGTATTTTGTTGTTTTGCCTTGTTATTGTGGCTCAATTCATTTGTGATTCATCATCATCTGGATGGATTGCAATACCATTCAGCTATCTAGGATTTGTTATGCCATATTTCCTTGGAAGTTGATTTGAAGAATGTTAACTTTATAAGTGTGTTATGCTTTTCGTTACTCCTTAACTTGTCATAAAAGAGGTTGAACTGTGTCAGTTTAGGTGTATGTGAAGTAGTGTAAGAAGAATTTTCCTTTTAGAATCATTGCATTTCTTTTGTGGTTTCTTGCTTCAACAGAGAAGGGATAACCAGCCTACTACTTTGGCAATTTATTCATTTTGCCCTCCATAGCTAGAAGGATATGTTAATTGTGCAGTGTTGGACTCTAGTGCTAGGAAGCTTATCTGCAATTAATATCTGAATGTATCTACTGTGTGCATGTAATATTACACGTTTATATTACATGGTACTTACCCTATTTTTCTTGACCCATAGTAATTCGTGGAGACGCATATGGCTGAGCTTATTCCTTTTGAGGATGAGATTTGGCAGATTATGGGTTCTGTGAAGGCAATTATGCTAGATAGAAAAGGTGTTCTACATGACCAACTGTGACTCTCATATTTGGTGACATATGAAACTTGAAGATGGATTAATGCTTAGCGATTATGAAATTCGTGTGGAATCGACCCTTGAGCATGTTAATTATCTCCATCTGGCTTGTTCTCCACCCTTTGGAAAAGTTTGGGTGAAAAGACTATTGATGCTACTATGAGTGATTTCAACCATGTGAGGACACAGGAGCATGTCCTGTATATTTTTGCTTTCAGTGTGTTCGGGTTTCAAGCATGTGAAGACCTAGGAAGGAGAAAGTCAGTTCTTGTTCCCTGCTGTTGTTGGTGTTGTTGGTTGTTGACTTTCTTGCTCTTTGTTATTGCAGCTGGAAATCCCACCAAACCAGAAAAGGTTGATCCTTGCAGAAAAGCAGCTGGAGGATGGAAGGACCCATGCAGACTGTGATATTCAGAAGGATCCATGCTTCACCATGTGCTGTTGTGCTATTGTGCTGCATTTTATGTTACGTGTTTCTAAAGGACTTACGAATTTGCATGGCTCCGTCCATACATTTGGTTTTTTATGCTTATGATTTGTGAAGAATTCAGTACTGTATATCCACCGCTTTAATCAGTTTATAATGCAATGCGTACTGACTCTGATTTAAATTATAATCTAGATTAAAATGTATTGGTTTCCTCCCAAAAAAGAAAAGAAAAAGCCATGGTTCTAACTAGATAACTAAAAATTGTTATGGATTTTTTATTTGTAGGAATAATTAAAATTTGAGAGATTTTAGGAGTAAATAAAATCTTTTTTGATGATTCTCCCTCTTACCTTCTCAGGCTGTTTGAACAAAAAGCTATAAATATGTGCTTCTTAGTATTGCTGGGTGGTAATACAGATTTCTACAGAGCAGACATACAGAAAAACTGTTTTTAGGATTGATAGATTCGCCAAAGCAGATGTTAAGGCAAAGAAATATACATCTATAGGGTGAATAAAGAATTTAGCAATAGTAAGATACTTATTACCCAAGGACCTTAAGATAGAGTTATGCTGCAAGGGTAATGTAGTCCAGGCCCCCAAATTTTCCAGATTGCTGCTTGCTATCCAATATAACATCATTCTCTGCTCCCTGCCCTCACCTTGAAGTGTTTCCATTGTGACTTTAATATTTTGATAGATACAAGGTAGACAGTTGTTATTCACCAGTTATGCAGAGAAGCAGACACATTTTCTTCTTCCATAGACAGTTATGGATAGACAGACACTTATGCTTACCATCAAACAATGGTCTTGTATAGACAGTTATGGATAGACAGACACTTATGCTTCCCACACAATGCATGAGTTCCTAACAAGGCATGCGATTACCAAGCTAATTCCTTTGAAAGCAGGTAATGGAAATTGAAGTTATGAGGGGTTGATTCAATGCCTTTCCAGCTCGCCTTTGATTGAAAATCCTGAATGCTCTTCCTTTGAGAATCAGGTAAATAAGGCTTAACCATCTCCATCAAATCAGATGCTCCAAGACCCGTATTTTTTGCGAAGGATTCCACTATCTTCGGGAGAACTATTTTCTGTTCCTTGGTTATAGAGATAGAGGACTGAATGTATTCTTCCTTTGCAGATTCTAGCTCCTCCAAGACTCTCTTGGATGTGTACAAACGCACCTGAGGAAGAGGGAATAAGACCAGAAATCAAGGTTCACATCGTCATATATATCCTACTAGAGAGACAAACGTCCAATAAATACAGAAAGAGCATAAGTCTACCGCAGGATCAGAATGGCTTCCTGAGCAGAGTGCAAATAGTAATAAAGGTTCTGGACGATGTATGGCATATGCTTTTCTTGCATCGCTTTCCTTTGGTTTTGTCTTTGAAGGAAACCACAGCCGCAGCCACTGGGAGGAAAAGCAGGGTGCATTAGTCCCATTTGCTGTGGTAATAAACAAGTATATATGGACAACAGTATTTAGTCTCTACCAAATTGTTATGTAAAATGATAATATACAGTTTTATTAGAAGTTACAGGAATTCAGATTTACTTGTCCTGGACGAGGCAATCTGCATCCCAGAATGTAGCTCTGTATCAGGTCTACGCTTATAATATGACCCCCAACGTTATATGCACCCTGAAATATCACCCCCTAGCTTATTTTAGCAAGAATTCGTAGCAGTTGATTCCTCAGAGTTTTATGAATGACCAACTCACCTTAAGTACTGAAGACATTCTCTTGACATTGTTGGCTGAAATTCCATAGACTAATAAGGCCTGTGGAGGACAGACAAACAACATGGAGGATTGGCTCAGGGACATGGAGCAATACCATGCATGAAATAGAAAAAAAATTAGAGATTTAGAAATTTTACATGCATTGCTAAGGCATTGTGCACATTAATCCAAAAGGCTAGCTTTTCTTCATGCTTCATATTTCTAGGATTAACTTCTTCCAGCCGAGAAACCAGTGACCTGCAAGATAGTAGGATAAGAAGTTGTTCTATCCCACAAAAAACAATAAAGTATCTAACAGACAAGCAAACGTTCAGATCTTGGTACCACACACATCTTGATGCTTTATACTATTGTTGATGACATCAATTTTCATGGTAAAGCTTTAATGTGTTGTTTCTTCATCCACCAAACGGATCATTTAGGAAGTGAACTTATGGAATTGAATTAAACAGCATGACAAAAAAGAATAAGCACCATAAGATGGCTCACCTAAATCTCCGTAGCATGTACTCAATTTCTTTTAATTTCTGATTGTCTGTGCGTAATTGCTGAATCCTTATCATTGAGCAATAAGGTCCACTAAATTCTTTTGACCCTTTGACGTGGAAAGGGTTACTGAAGTTTAAATTGAAGGATGAATGCTTCTTCCACTGTGATCCCCACTTACTACCCTGACCCTGTGAAGACAACTCATAACTAGATGATGAGAATGGTATAGGGGAGGAAGCACTTTTATGACCAAGAAAAGGTGGCTCTGTAAGTTCACTATATATAGCTGATATGCACTTAATCATCTCCTCAGAAAGCCAGTTTGGTGTCTCTGGAACATTATCAAAATAGCAATTCCCAAGATGCTCTGCCAGGCAGGTTTCATTGGAGTTAGCACTCTGAGCTTGCTGGTGAAACAAAATTTGGAAGCCACGCATTAGAGAGGCCTGCATATGAAATATAAGGACTTAAACCATTTCTGCTATTTATTACACTTACCTCTAGCATGGACAAGGGTAGAGAATGGAAAGAGTCTACAGCTTTGGACTTGATTTTCCCAGGAGAAGTTACAATTGGGCAAACTGATCGCTGAGATAGTTCAGAGTGACATCGATGAATACTGGAGTCCAAAACAGTGTCTGGTCCCAGCTGGTTATTACATTCCTTGAGCTGAAAGCTAACTGAATTCTTGGGTGAAATGAGATTACTAGAGTGCAGAACTGAAATTTTTTTGTCAGAGATAGCACCTTTGCCAGGTACTGCACAAGTTCCTTTGCTGGTGTCTAAAGCTAATTCCAAACTTCTTTCCTTGGTTGATAGAGATGAAATTTGTTGATGAAATCTTTTCCGATACAAAGAGAGAAGATATTGTTCCAAATACACGACTTCTAATTCTAATATGCCAATTTCCTTAATCAGTTCCATGGCAGCCTAAAATGAATCAGGAGATATATACAATTAATAGTTAAAAGCAAGACCCAACAAATCTCAAACGATTCAGAAAGTACAACTATATCAAATCCATGTAACTGGGTAAGAGGATACCTTAGGTATTGAATTTTCTATAGTAGCATCCTGTGAGAAGGGCAGATAACATGCTTTCTCTAATGCACGCCGTACCACAAATTGTTGCTGTAACCGTTTCTGAAGATGTACAATCTTCGGAGAAAAAAAAAAGTATGAAAAGCTATCAACCAAATATATATGAATAAAATGATTACTCCATTCTGACTCATGGCTTATCTAAGTCATGCATCACAAGGACAATCCTATTCCTTGCCTCTAATACTCCCTCCTTGCCATGGCTGCTTGTTATTGTTACTAGAAACATCTCCCCAATCAGACTATGTAGTCATAACCTTATTAGTAGCTATCCCATATACTGAAAACTTAAATCAGTCAAGACTTGTACCTCTTCAGTCAAAGAACTTTGAAGATGCATATTTTGGTATTGCCTCTTCTTGGATTCAATGCTTTCCTTTAGTTCCTCCATATCCTTTTTATGACACAAAAGAAAGAAAATTCAGTAAATAATAGTTATACGGCTGCATAATGTATTATACAACAGACAAATACGTATTCACTTATATAAAGGTAGAATCCATAGCTGAAATGATACCAAGGGTAATCCTTTTAAGGGAAGACTAAAATCTGGGCAAATTAATCAGAGGAAAAATGCTCATATATAGTTCTCAGAAATATGCAGCAAGAAGGGAAAGGCAGTCTGAGAGAGAGAGATACTATTTTAGGCCGATAAGAAGCCTCACTGATGTTCTCTAATTCATCTTCCATGACTCTCCTTTTCATTGGGTCACTGCCACATGGTAACAAAATGTCAATTATAGGAAGTAAGGCATAAAACATCATTAAAATTAACATTGATCCTGTTAGTCTGCAAAACTAATACAAAAAACTTTCTCGTAGGACCTGTTGTGGCATTGTAGTAAAACAAGTGCGGAAATTGAACCTTTCTTATTTAAAACTACTGACTATTGAGTATGTGTCTCTTCAGGAACATGACACCCGATAGAAGAAACTACTAACTGTTAGATTAATCTCGCATTATGGTTCCTGTGAAACAAAGTAAGATTCTCTGTATTTAATGACAAAAATCTGAAAAAGTAAAAAAAACTCGATGGCTTAAAGAACCATTAGCTGGTTCAGATGTTAATGTACTGAAGATGGAAGATGTTATTGTAACCCCTTTCCTCAGTTTACTTGGTTAAGACAGACCATAGCTTGGTGAGCTGAGAAACAGATACAACCACTGAAGAAAAGAAAGAACAGAAAATGTTCAAAGTAGGAAACGAAATATGTCACCATAAACCTGTTGGATCGCTTGTGACTTGAAACTGTCGAGTCCATGAACTTGAATTGCTTGAAACCAGAATCGCGCCACTTTATTTCATGCATGTTGGTGTCAGAATTGGCTTCAACACTGTCCATGAATGCACCAAAACAACATTAAATGCTGAGTCGCTGACAGATACCAGGACCAGATATTGACAAATTTCTTAAAAGTGACATTGCCAAAATGGAAGGTAAATCCAAAATACATTAATTTAAAGCATAGCTGTGCTTACAAACAGCAGAAACTACACTCTCTGATGGAATGGGACTTCTCGCACAGACAAGTTTTGAGAAAGCTGAACCAGATTTGGTGGTTCAAAAACCAAACGGGCTCTCAGTTATATCTATTTCAAACCCAGAAACACATTGTCCCTTTTTATATGCGTCAGGTAAATGTTATTTTCAAGCCACGTGGTACGAAGAGAACATGCCGGTATATTTGTGCTATACTGCTAACAATCTATAACGCTCATAAGAATTTTTTTTTGACTAGTCTCAGAAGGCTAACCCACTCCTTTTGAAGCGTTGGCAAAGTTGGGCCTTTTGCATTTCATTAAAAGAAGAAAATCAGGTCATAGCTTTTGTAGAATATGTGATATTTCAAAGTGAAACTTGGGGATTGGAAAAGAAGGAAAGGACAAGAAAGAGGAAGGCATACTAAGATATGTACATGGCAGATTATGCCAGCAACAATGATGCAAATATATAACATGCATGTTTAAAGGCACACCAACTTTGAAGCTTTTATGCTGGTGGGCTTTTTGGCATTGCATTAAAAGAAGCAAATCAGTTTGGAATTTTTTATTGCAGTGTTCAAAAGTAGAGAAGAGAGAGAGCTTCACCGTTTAGAATGGAACAAAGTGACAAGAAACAGAGTGGTGATTAAGGTGGCAGTTTGTTGTCCAATGGCCTTGCACACAGTTCCACTCGTGCACTTGATTTCTTTTCAATGCCATTTCATCAAAGATTGGTTTTAACAAGAGCAAACTCCCATGTAATGCATTTCACAAATCAATTACTATGATTTAGTTTATAATGGTAAAAGAGCAGTGTCCTTGAAATTTGATCAGGTCTTTTTCTTTTTCTTCTTCTTTTACCCTTGTCTTCATTAAAGAATTGGTTTTGACTCAGGAAGTTTATCTGTTTGGTTAATGTAGGAACAGGACTCCAAATTGTTTATGCAAAACACAAACAAATTTTATCTACTAATTAGACTCCCTGGCACCATCCTCCTACTACAGTGGGAGCTGAATCCATTCGCAAATAGCTTTATCACCTACTCTCAACTGATTGACTTGAAAAGCTCAGGCTTCACCAAACTATACCTAGTCTAGTTATTGGTGAAATTTGGTGAAATGAATCATAATGCATGAGATAATATTATATAAACAACAATTATAGACATACAAAATAATCAATATACAGAATTATTAAATTATATATGACGTGACATTACACATATTTAGAGAGAGATTTAATAATATAAGAATATATCAATTTTTGTACAGCATTTATATAATGTTACCCTGACCATGACCCCTCCACGAGAGGATACTAGCAACATCCGGGAAGAAGAAAATACAGTGGGAATGGTCACTGGGAAGAAAAAGGAAGACGCACTTAAAAGAAAAAGCAGCCTCAAAAGGGCTGAAAGTTGATTGTCAAAGGAAGAACCAATATATGTTTTGATATGAAATGACTGGTTTTGGTGGGCTGTCCTTTGTCTAAATGCATTCAGAAACTTGGATACAACCAATTTTTGCATAGTCAATGGCTTTGCTGAAAAAAAAAAGTGTCCTGCCTTTTGTCATTGGATAGGGTGCTCTACAGGTAGGGAGGGAGCATAAAATAATATGTAATTAAAAATAGAATAAATTTATGTTTCAATAAAATTTGCATCAATTTAATTTAAAAAAAATATTTTATATAATTTTATGACATTGATTTTACATTTGAATTTAATTAATTATTCACATACTTTTAAAGTTAATTTTTTATAAATATTCTCACATTTTTTAGATATAAAAATAACTAAATAATATTTACTCTAAAGTCCAGATCACTTTATAAAATGTTATTAAGTAAAATTTAAATATTTATTTTAAGTAAAGTACGTCCTACTAAGATTTTAACTTATTTATCATCAGATCACTCTCTTATAAATTTTTAAAGTTAAATTGATATACTCAATTTTTTAGGATTAAATTCTTTAATTGAATTAAATTTAAAGAATGATACAATTATCTTTACAAGATAAATTAAAATGAACCCAATCTTTTAGGAACAAAACATCAATCTAATCTAAAATTTATGGGTGCCATTAAATTAATGTATGCACATACAAACACAGGTATAGACAAATGCACATATATCTGCATAATTAATATGTGCACATATTTTGCATTGGGTAATTTATACTCATTCGATGAACACTGCTTTTCTTTTCTTTACCCAAAGAAGGAAAAATAAAACTTACTGTGCTTGAATAATACATGTCATAAAGTTGACAAGAAGATAATGAAGGTAGCTCTTCCCCATCCGCCTCCCCCACCCAAACTAGTTGTGCTGCTATATAAGCTTCTTATGTCAGCTGCGTGCGTCAGAAGTTAAAGAAACTTAGAAACAACTGTGCAACTTCCAAGTTCTAGCTATCATTTTGATATTTCAAGAAGTTTACTAGTGGCTAGGTTCAACCTGGAAAACCAAGCACTTCTATTCCATTTCCTTATGTTGGGATTCCAATAATTAAAAACCATAAAAGATGCTTCAGTTCTCTCTGGGTCTGACCAACATATAGACAAGAACGTTATTTACAAATTAATCTCTGTCATTGATCAAGTCAATTATCAATTTTTCAGAGGAAACCGACAGACATACTTGTGGCTTTGATAATATAAACCAGACAAGGGCTTAGTAGTGTACTACTGCTTCATTTAATAATCCAAAACAAAAATTTCTACTGATTCCAAAACCTCAGAATTAGTGCAAACGTAACTAAACTTAGTGTTACAAGGAGATTAGGCCATATATGACTTCCTAGAATAAAAATTTATTGGAAGGTCAAACAACTTACACACACACAAACAAAAAATTAGGAAGAAGTCATGTAACTGGAACTGGAGTTGGCTAGTGGGTTTTGAAGTTTGGTATAGGCACAGAGATCAATACGTAATTTATTAGAGGAATCATGTACTGGTAGTATTTTTAAAGAGTATCATTAATGGGTTACTTCACCTTTCATTGTAGTATATGTAACCAATGCATGCATATTGGGGTTAGTAACAATTTTATAACCTTGTCAGACCCCAGGAGGTGACCGAAGTTTCTTCAAACAAAGCAATGAAAAAACAGAATCTTTACGTTGAGATTGGTGACTGAGAGGAACTTGTGTGTGTGTGAGAGAGAGTGAGAGAGACAAAAGGCATGGAAACCAATAACATGGATTGGAAGAGACACTCTCAGAAACCCCAAAATGTTGCAGCAGGGTAGTCCACGCCAAGTTGCCAATGATTAATAAGACCGTAGAATTAGAAATTTAGAACAGCATCTTCTGGTCTGAGCTTTCCTGCTTCCACTGCTATCCTTGCACTTGCAGAGTGCAGATTACAACAAGATTAAAACTTGCTTTTCTTTGTAAATTCTATATCTATCACTGTTGTGTTATGACACTACTCTGTGTCCCTCTGTTTTCTTTTCACTGTTTCGTATTTTCTGTAAGGATAACGCCCTGAAAACTGAGCTCACGAATTTTGGCTTGACTTTGAATTGAGTTAGGGATTAGTAACAGAAATTTTGACAGGAGGCAAAATGTGATAAGTGAGCATATCAAAGAAAACCACACAAGAACAAAATTATTTGGAATCATATTACTCACGTCTCTCTTCTCATTACAGGTTGATGATTTCAGCTTTACGAGGTGATATTAATCAGTGGTCGCGAGCTTCAAAGTGTGAGTATGAGTACTGTCCACTGTGTAGTGTTTTTGGTTGTTTTGTTTTGGGTCCTGACCCGTTTACTCATCAAAAAATCTCTGAGCTTGAGCATTCAGGCCTGTATATTCTTAATGACTAACAAAAGTACTACTAACAATCTTTCTTGTACTGTATTATTATTTTTGGAGAACTCACTCATAATTTTTTCCTTTTTGTTGCACATTATCATTTTTTATCTTTTCTTTTTGATAATCAACTGAAGATTACCCATTTTTGTTTGCATATGAATGCAAAATGCTACTTTAACATCAAAGCTTTCACACCTTTTATTACAATTTTTTTTTTTATATTTGCTTGTTACTTTATATTTTAAAATTAAGAATTAAAAAAAACTTATCAGTTATTATAAAAATGTGTAAATATAAAGAAAAAGATTTGCAAAAGACTTTTAATTGATTACACTTTTTTAGAAAAATCACAAAAAACTAATTATTTTCGATAGAAATATCATGTTAAAAATTGTATGTGTCTTAAAACAGTTTTCTAATTGAACTTCACTTTTTAATTGATATATAAATATAATACTTACATTTATCAATAAGGTTAAATTACTAAAAACCTCAACACAACTCTCTAAACTCACCAAAATATATATACTAATACATATTGACCTCCCTACACGTACTGAAAAATCCTATAGAGAATTACCGTACACAGTTTTGTGAGTTCATTAAGTCATTTGATAAGTTTTAAAGTATAAGAAATTTTTTTACTCTTGACCATAATTAGAAAGGATTTTTTTGTAATTTAACCTATCTATAAATTAAAATCTCAATGGTCTTAAAATAATCACTTTTTGTTATAAAAGAAATTTATAACGTTATAAAAAATATAAAGGGAGAAGGTCATTTAAAGATCAAGCAAAACTCTCTAAGTAGGATTCCATCATAGGATCAAGCAGTCTAAAAAAGATAAACTAAGTACCGGTTGAGAGACTCAAAATTATTACTCAAAATACTATTTGATACTTTTAATCACGTAGAAAGAAGAAAAAACAGTGTAGTTACCTTCACTTGTAACTCCATAAGATATTAAGATAGGAACGAAAGCACCCTAGAAGTTGTCCTCAAGGGTGCTCGAGACCCACGTAGACATTTACATAACTAATAACCATAAATGGCCCCAAGGCTATATACAACGCTAGGATTTCAAACAGAAATGCAGAAGTAGGAAAAAGGAATTTCCAATTTCTTTCGGACTATATCTCAGCAGATAGATGGCCAAAAGAAAGAATGTTATATCCAAAATGATTGGTTGGTTCCATCAAAGGCAGCAAAGCAATTTATGTTAGACCTGTACACCTGTATGCATATAAGGTCTCTCCTTCAAAGTCAATTTCTGTCTACAATCTCTGCAGGCAAGTTTAGATCAAAAAAGCCACCTCCAAGGCCCTCTTTTCTAGCACGCTTTCGAGAAGAACATCCACTCTCATCTGAACTCCCAGATCCAGAAGGTCGATCAAGTTCTGCTGTTCCACCTACGCTTGCAGCATATACAAGAATCCTTTTTTCACTCAGTAACATTTCTGATGAGCATCCACAAAGTCAAACTGAAGAAAACATATATAAGAACATTCATGACATAAATACAATAAGAAAGCCCAATATGTAGCACCTATGAATTTAAATAATATTACAACTTACAACTCTAACTACAGAAGAAAAATTAACAAGTTGGCACCATACTTTCATGTAAAACTGAAAGAAATTAAAACAATAATAATAATAAACAGAACAAGTTAAGACCTTAAATAAGCACCACAAGCCCGATGTTCATTCATCAGCAAACTTACTACTTCAGTTTTCAAGAAAACGTTTTCCTAATAAGCAAAGTTAATTTCATGAAAAAATAAAACCACGGTTGAAATCCAATCCAAAATCAACTTATTCCAATAACTGTAATCTCCCTGCATAAATGCAGATTGATACATGTATGCACGTAATGAAACATTAAGGAGCACACTACTCAATTTGACAGAGAGAAACTCAAAGTCTTTTAAAACTCCAACATAGCCACAAAGGCACAAAGTATAGCATGTGTTTAATCAAAGCAATGACTATTGATAGATATAATATAGTCAATACCTCTATCTTTTTATACTTAACCGAAAAAAACAAACAAACTTTGCTGCAACAATTCAAAACCATAAAACCATCAGAAACTAGTGGTGTAATAACAAGTCAGAACAATGATTGGCTAACTCAAAATTTCCCCTCAAAATATACTATGAGAGGTATCCAAATGGGCTAATGCAAGAAGTTCGGACGATTTTACCAGTCAAACAAAACCCCACAGTAGACATTTACCAGTATTATTGGCTTTATTGCTCCAGCAAACTGAAAGTTCTGATGCCCTCTCTATGCCCTTTGACTTGTATGGAGCTATACTGTGAATGCCAAGATGGAGAGAACCCAATAAATCATTCTCGATGCACTCATACCTGCATTAAATATCAGAATTCACAATCATCAGTGTCAAAAGTTAGATGTACTAGGACCTTATTTAAAGTGGCACTCACATTTTCTGACAAAGTTTGTCAATAATTGTTGACAGGTTGATTATCTGCATTCTTATCTCCATAACCTTATCATCTGGAAAAGTTTCAAAAGGCTCCTCCAAAATTTTGGAGAGCTTTTCAACATTTGCCTCAAGTTGCTGCTGTTGATCCTCAAATAAGTTCTGTTTTATTTCCCTTTGTGCTTCTGACATTTCTTCCTTAAAAAGCTCATCTCCAAACATATAAAATGCAAATGCATATGAATATGATAGGACACGCCTAGATCTGAAAAGTCTGGAGAGTCCATTATTTACCCAGCTATAATCTCTGAGTGTAGAATCTTTTTCTTCTGAAATAGCAATCTTCCCTTGTATAGTCTCTTTCAATTTACTTTCAAGCTTAAAGGAGTCTGTGTGAGCTTTATAACGGTTATGATAGTGCATATACCGATATAGATCGCGCTTTGCCCGTTCAGCCATTTTCTCTTGATCTTTGTAGCGACCACAGCTATGACCAGCTATATTTGACCATGTATGCTCTCGGCCAGTGGCTCCACCACACAACCAACTGCACCAAAAAAGGGAAAGTGTTGTGGAAAATATAAGTTAATGTCGGCTTGAATAGTCATAGGTGGCTTCAACTCCAGATCCATATTACCATACTAAAAATTAAATAAATGTTTATAATCAAAACCAAAAATAGTAAAGTACATAGAAAACACATAAATGAACAGAGAAAAGTTGGAAGAAAATATATAATGTAGGAAGGAGGAAGTTGTCATGAGGAGGAATACTCACCAAAATGCTTGGCCACAGATACAGCTAACCAAGTTACACCCACCATTCTTCTCCACCGCTTTGTGGCACTTTGGACAAGGTTTTGTATGAACTGTTATCCAATTAACAGTTTCTGATTCATCTCGACACTTCTTAGCCCAAAGCTCCCACATCAAACATGAACAAGGAGAGTGTGCTTCTGACAAGCAACTAAAACAAAATTGTAAACCACATGAACATTCTACCTCACATAATTCATCATCCTCAACACGTATTGCATTCCCACAGTGAGGTGTGCTGGGGCACCATTTAACTCTCTTATTGTCTTCAATGTAGGATTCAAGAAGAAAGCGTTCATATTTCTCTGCCATATCAGGGCGCTTTCTACTGACTAGAGTTCTTACAACAGCTTCATCACAAATGGAATAGCATTTGTGTGCCATGCACCTGATGCGTTTACTTTGACCCTCATTTATCTTGACAATAAAATGCTCTGTCCAACCTGTAAAAATAGACATGAATAAGGAAAAAGCTCACAAATGAAGTTTGCATGAATTCCCATCACTGTGCAAAAGATAATGAAGAAATATAATTGCTCATAATGCCTAAAATCCAAGAACGTTCAACCATTAAATAATGAAATCATAATATATCCGAATCGGTGATCAATATTTGGTGATGGTAAAGGCTAACATAGATGAAAGACCCTTGACAACCCTTACTAATGGCATCATCAATGAGATCAATGTATATAACACCTGATAATCATGTTGAAAGCCTACAGGTTTTTCATATTCTTTGAAATTTTGGAAAACTGAAGGCCAGGAATAACAAAACAGACAATAACTCACAGCTATTGCAATAACAGTGACCACAGTCCATTCTTGTTGCCTCATCACTGGGAACATCCTCCATGCAGATTTCACACCTCATTGTAGAATGAACCAATGACTCAGAGTCACGATGTTCATCCACACTAACACCAGCTTCAGCAAACAGAAATTTTTTCCCCTTGTCTACATACACTGCAAACAACTTCTCGACATCCCAACGATGATAAATAAGCAAGGTACGTGCATGGTGCTCTCTCACTGATAGCATATCCATTACTCTGCGCAAATCCTCCCTCTACATGAATGTCAATAGGGATCTCATTAAAACCTCAAAATACATTTAATATGAATGATATATACTAAGTGACCAGTTGTTTCATGTTTGTTCTTTTTTTCTCATGTTACCTGTGCCGCTAGCAGTGATTCCTTTGTAATCACCTGCAAGTGCCAAAGAAGTTCCAAAGAACGTGGTCAGTGAAAGCAAAGGGCGCCAAAGGATCCAGCTTTACATCATAGTCATAAATAAAAGATTAATGCTAGGGTCATATAATATAACCATAGACCCACCAAAAATCACAACCAGGCTAACTGTTATCTTTCAAATCAACAGCCTGCAGAGCCTAGTTGTTGTTTCCAGTCGGTCTATTGGTCATGACCCTCTAAATGGAACATAATTCTGTCAAAAGGGGGGGATTCCCATCAGATTGAAACATTTCCAGTTCCTACCTGATATTCAGCACCCATATCCGAATTCAACAAATTCAATACTACCCGGGTTCCTAACGTTCATGCAGTCGAAAAATTCAACCAGGATATCATTTGTGCAAAATAAACACATTCCCAATTTTGCAACACCACATTATCTCAAAAAAAAAAAAGAACTTTAGCTTAAGCAGTTCTAATTTCTAAAGCTCCTACGTTAAATAAACTTATCTTAATATATGAGCAAAGATAATGCACTTCACGAACACAACAAACAATTCATAACCGATAGAAAAAACCCATAAATCAGCGTCAGAAGGAAACCCAAAACCACCTCAAAAACGCACTTTTTCACATAAAGGAAAAGCAGAGCGAAGAGAAGGCAGTTGAAAGAGGGGAAATAGATTATTTCGATTCCCCCCCACCCGTTCCCATCACCCCCAAAAATGAACCCCCCCAAAAAAAAACAACTCCTCTGAAGCAAGACAATCGAATTTTTCGAATACCTGAGTTGTGGGACCCTTGGAAGTGACCACCTGATAATCGTGCTCCTCGTTTTCGAAGGCGTCGACGGAGTCGTCGTGATCGGAGTAGTGGTACTCGTCGTCGCTGGAGACGTAATCGTCCTCCATCCCGAGCAGGCAACAAAAATTGGATAACAAAAGAATACAGAAAACGTTAAAAGCAATGGGTATTGGTTATACTTTACTTGAATATTAATAAAATTTGCGCTGAGACTGGATCGAATCCGCTGATCGGAGAAAATGAAGGAATGAAATTCCGACGAGAGCGCCGGCGATAGTGAGAGAGAGAGGAGACGCGGGGAGGGCAGGTACACACACAGACACCACTCTCCACAGCCACAGCGCACAACCTTTCCTCTTCCTTGCATAATATTAATATTAATATTAATACATCCTGTCTCTCTCTCTCTCTAAAAACTGCATTTCATTGGTTCTTCAGGTTTCAGTTTTTCTTTTTTTTTTTCCTTTTTTTATGAAAAGAAAATAAGAATTTTAACGGTGTCATATCCTAACTCCTAATCCTCTTCCAATTATTATTAATTTCTTTATATAATTTAATCATGTATTAGTAATAATGTTATAGACAATCAAAATTGAATACTTACATTATTTGAATTTTGAAGAGTTAAGTTTTACTCTGTTTGATTTAGCGTTTCGCAAATCCAAATGCGCGTCCTGAAAAAAAAAAAAGAATAATGTGAAATTTCTAAAACACTTATATCAATGCGCGTTTGGCAACTTAAGAATCTGAAACAAACGATTGAAAGATATTTACTAGTGCTATTAGTTTAAAATTTGATTAGATAGAAACTTGCACGATATGCATACGCTTAAAATCTTGAAAAAAAAAAATTGAGATTTATATTAACAACTTAAAAATCTAAAACAATCATACTGTTTGTGTGATAGTGCTATTAATTTAAAATATCGTTATATATAAACTTGGATGATATGTATACGCTTAAAATCTCAAAATAAAATATTTAATATGTTGTCTTATGTATGGATATTTTTAAAAAACAAAGTGTGAGTTGAGAATTTATTTATGTTATATATTTTAATTTTTCAATATAGCATTAAAAGTAAAAGTAATAAATTTTTTATAAAAAAATTGAACATTATAATTGAGGATGTCATTTGGAGGAAAGAATAATCACAAGAATCAAAAAAATAAAAGAGGTAAGTTAAAAAAAAAATAAGAAACAATCTTTAAGTTGAAGATACAAAAAGATATTAAAAGAAAACTTAATAAAATTATATACATGTGGCTCTCATAAAGAGTTGAGAACAAAAAACGTGATAGATTTAAATTATGTGCTTCAAAATTTATACATCATAAATGGAATAATAATTAATTATTTTTTGGTAATTTAATCAAGATTATCCAAATTTATGTTTTACTATTAATAATAATCATAACGTTTCTTGTTTTAAATCTAAAAAGTTGTTGTTTAGTGTTATTTTAAGATTTCAATATACTTTAAACAATTTATCTTTTAAAAATATTTTTTATAATTTTTATAAGATGATTAATTTTGTATTGTTATTACCGTGTTTTCTAAAAGTGGTTATTCTAAATAAATTTAAAAAAAAACATGTCAAATCAGGAATCAGATTAAAATACGATCTCTTATTTGGTACTGTAATATAATTTTTCTGTTAGAGTCTTTACCAACCAAATACCTTTTATACTTTTATTTTTCATAAAAATACGCTAGTGTTTTTAGTAAGTTCAACATAATTTTTTTGAAATTATTTTGATATCCATATTTTTTCCGTGTATCAAAATCTTGATTAGTTATAAAATGTTTATTTGTTGATAATTAGACATTAAAAATTTTAAGCATTTATTATGATAACCACTGACCAAAAAATGTTTGATAAGTCATTAAGGATACCAAATTACCAGGATCCCAAAAGAAAGTACAGTAACACCAACTTAACGTTTTTTTCCTTCAAATTGTTTGTCACAAGCATTAAATATTTGAACATTTTATATTGGAAAAATAATAATCACACATATTATCTACCATAAAAAATGTTACAAGCTTACTAGCGAATTTGAAGCTTAACGACCTTAATCTTTAAAATTGAGATGTAGTTATGAATTAAAAAAATGCTAGATAATCATTATTATTTTTGACAAAATAAGAGTTAAAATGAGTTGACATTAAAATTTATTCTTGAATGAATGAGTGATCAATATCACTTAATTTTATTTAACAATTATCTCTTAAATTATGTGAATCCTAACTTATATTTATCAATTTTTTTAGCTGCGTAGTATTATATGATATCAAGGTTAAATATCAATCACTTATCCTACTTCTCTAATTAAATGCCCACTTTCAATGTAAAAAAAAAAAAAGTTACTAATATTCTAAACTGTTATTAATAACTTTGGGTTGAAGTTGATTAGTTATGATTGAAAGCAAAGCTGTCTTTTATGGTGCTTTTCCAGTTTCTGATTTTCCCAATGGCTACCAAAAGGAGAAAGTAAAGCAAAATAGCCGTGTTTTGGTGCCTCAAGCCCGAAGAAACCATGCACGTGTGTGCTTTTTGAGTTTGTTTGTGTGGATGTGTGATTTTTCTTTCTTTTTTTTAAGAAAATATTTCTAGCTTTATAGACAACTATTTTGATTACGATGTGCATAACTGTGCAAAGTACTAATCAAATTAGTTGTCTAAAAACCCAATGGGGTTGAATAAATAAATAAAATATTATTTCATAGTAATTATTGGGATGACAATTGCCACTCAGCGAAGAACTTAAAATTCAACTCCATCCTGTAGCAGTATCTATCATTCTATTGGAATCTATAATTGAGTTTAATTTTGGTTTATGCATTTCCATAACCATATAAATCATAATCTCAAATTTTGCAGGTTCATGTTGATGATTGCCCCAGTAATGATAGATAACGTGTAACCAAGGCAGTAACATAATAAAACTAAGAAAACAGAGTTATTAATTAACGAAAGAATAAAGTTGAAAAATTAACCAAAAAAAAAAGAATAAAGTTGAAATTTTTTTACATTAAGCATACTCTGTTCTGTTGGCATTCGCAGGAGTTATGTTTGTTTAACGAAAACAATTTTTATTGGAAAAATATATATTCTACAACTTCAGTTACTATTGGTTTTAAAAGATTTTTTTGGTAAGCATTGGTTTAATTATTTATTAGAAAAAACAAAACAAACAACAATTTCGAAGTGAGCAATGGCATTCTAAATTTAGAATTTGTTTATTATCAGACTTGAATAGCATTCATCAATCATCAACAACTTCTCGGTCTTATCTCAGAGTACTACAGTTTGCAGGTGGAAGCCAACAAGCCATCAACCACGACAAGCCATTTAATATGAAATCTTAGTATTAAATTTTATGTAACTACCAGTTAAAAGCTGGATTAAGATCATAATTATCATTTTCTAATAAATTTTTTCCAATTGATCTGTCAAAAACAATACTTGTTACACTTACCACATAACCTTAGGATCTAATATGTTGCTTTCAACAAAACAAACCTCACTTGAAACTTACAGGCAGGACATTACCTGAAATGATGATACTAATAGTATGGAGTCGTAATTCTCTCTCCATTGACAAATGATGAGTTGATATAATATGCTTGAATTTGAATCTTCTACAGTTCAACTGCATGTGCAGTTAGAGAGAAATGAACATAGAAAAGTAAATTTTAAATTTTAAAATCATAAAACTAACCTTTTTCCTGTCTTTGTCTGAAACTGTGCCAGCAGAATGGATCCCGATCCAATATACTTTCCATTTTTCACAAGGCCTCCTAATAGCTTTTATGCCTTCTTATTTCATTAAGCATCTTTCCTACGTCAGACTCCAATCTCACATCTGTTCTTATCTTTGCTAAAAGACAGAATTAGTAAAAGGGAAAAACTTGACACTATCATGGAAAGGCTTTGCAAAATGACCCGAAGCTGCCTTCTGTACTTGCTGGACTTACAATATCACATTCATCATGGTTATTGGTGATCAACATTCTGGACTTGCTCAATGAACACGGGGTAGAAGGTTCAAACCCTTGCAACTGAGACAGCGAGAGGAGATCAACTATTCCTTTCGGTCGACTCAATTATGGAAGCCACCGTGCATCTTAACTACAGACTGTCACAATCATTCTTAAACAACCGCGCAGCTTAGCTACAAACTGTCACAATCATTCTTAAAACAAAGATGAACTATCTCTGAATGGGGTGAAAGAATATTTGCTCCTCGTTGTTGGAAGTGGCAGGAAGTATGAGACATAGTAAAAAAAGTCGCCCGTAGATTGGAGCCTTAGGATAGTAAACTACTTTGCCTAAACCATGCCCAACTATAGCAATTAGCAACTTAAGATGGTTGCATGCACTTCCAACAAACAAGGACTACCATTTTGGTTCTATATCAATATGCCTAAATCCGATGGGTAAGATAATGGCATTCCTTTGAAGTAAGTGAATCAAGATTAAAGCAAGGAAAATAAATTATAATTGATAACAAATTTTCGTACAAAACAGTCTAATAGTTCAACTCATCAACATTGATTCGGAAAACAAAATCTTCACTTTCTAACTCTTCATGAAATAGACTAATAGGCGGTGCTTCAAACCTCTTAACAGGTACATCCTCATACGATGATCTCCGTCCCTGAAAAACGTTGATCAATCATAGTTAAAAAAGACATGTAGAGTAGTAACAGTACAGGCATATGAATCATAATCCTTATCAACCTGTTATGTATAATCCTACTCTAAACCAGAACCAGAACCAAAAATAAAACAAAATTAAAATGAATTGTACTGTCACTTGACTCGTGATGAAATCCTTGACATGAGAAATAGTAAGTGTCATTTTCTTTATCATTTCATTGCAAAAGGAGTTCTCAAATGCAATTTTTTATTTTTTTTTATAATAGAAAATAATGGTATGTGGGACCTTTGGTAGAACTCATGTTAAAGTTGTGGTAACGACACCTCCATATACCAACAAACAGATTCAAAGGAAATTTTAACATACGTTCTTATCATAAGAAAATAAAAAGTGAGGTTATATGAACTAACCTTCTTCAAAACATAGACAAAATAGTGAAAAGTTTCACCAAAACTGGTCCACTCAACAGACCAGTTGAAATCTGGCGCATTAAATATAGGACGCCTGAAATGTGGCTGGCATGAATTTTAAGTAGATTAGAATCACAGCAGTACCCATTAAAAGAAACACAAACCTAACAGTTCAATCTTGAAACCTGGCCAAAAGTTATTGATATAAATGTGCCATCAGCTTTCAAAACCCTGTGAACACCTTTCAATGTGGCCATGACCTTGGATATAGTTTCAGGCCTTGGATTCCATGGGTCACCACTGTCCACGAACAATACATCCTTCAAAATCAAAGATAACATATTCACATTTAACCCTTAAACTTCAATGACTTGACGATATAGGTATCCTAATTATTAATTTACAATATCAAGCCAAAATTCCACTATAGATCAAAGGAAAATCAATTAATTTACCATGGTTCCTTTCTCAATAACCACATCAAAACACTCATCGTCAAAAGGTAGCTCTAGCATATCAGCTTGCAGCACTTTTATTTCTAAACACAGAAATGAAAAAAGGTAAAAATAATCACATAGCATAACAAATGAGCAAAACAGAATTACATGACAAAATTGATCTTATAGTTGATAGAAAAAATCATATATATAAATCATGAATTCATGTCTACCCCATCACTCCAAGTAAGGTTGTGGAAGAAATTTGAATATACGTATCTTCAACCTCTGCCAAGTAGATTGCCCTTTTTTTCTTCAATAGCAAGATTCTAAGTATTAGTGATGAAGCTCCCATAGCCAAGTAGCCAACTATGATAATTCTGTCAGTTACACAGTACTCTGTGTCTGTGTGTGCACACATGCACATGTGGGACTTACACTTAGGTACTAAGGTCAAACCTCCTAGCTTTTCTTTGGGAATAATCCAATCATTCAAGTAAACTTTCATATTCAAACTGAAAGAGATAGCATAGCAGCCCAAATTTTTTATATTATTTGTAATTTGATCCTCTTGAGAAAAAGAATGGATTCTAATAGAAGCCAATATGCAAGTAGCAAACCAGATGGTTGTCCAGTTGATCAGCAAGCTAACCTTTGAATCCCCTGGAATGTAACCGTTTTTGCATCTTCTCCACTGCAACAGCTGATAGGTCAATGCATGTTATGTTGGTTGCCCCATCCTTATACAACTCTTCACACATTTGTGAGTTTCCGCATCCAAGCTCGAGGACCTGCATGATAGCCCATATTCCATCAAAATAGGACAAATAACACACGCAATAATGTTTCCATCAAATGAACTAGGCCAGTGTAGTCAAAAGCGCAAAAAGGTGTGCCTAAGGTGCTGAGGCGAGGAGCTAGAAGCGGTTAGCGCCTCAAGCCACGCCTTTGGCGCCTTATTGATAACTGTAAAAAAACTCAAAAAGACCAACTGTCTATCTTGCTAACTATGATATAAAAGGGGGTAAAATAGCTAGAATATTGAAAAAATAACTAGTTGTTAATCTTTGAAATTCTTGGTAGCAAGCAGCTTAGGGTTTGTAAATTGAACATCTTAATGTTTTATTTTTACTATGAATATTATAGTTAATAGTTAATTTATATGAAAAATTAGTAGAAAATAATCAAATATTTTACTGTTTTCTTCTTTTCGAATGTCAATGCCTTTCTCTAGTGAGGTGTGTGCATTTTAGCACTTCTCGCTTCAAGGCGTTAAAAATCCCTTAAGGCGCCTGTCGCCTTTGACTACCTTGAAATAGGCACATATATAAAAGTAGCAAACTCTGGTAACATATTGCAGGCAGCAAGGCATAGAGAGAGAAAAAAAGTTAAGATTGGACTAAAAGTTACCAGCTCTGGCCATGAGTTTTGTTTTGGGGGGGAATCTTTGCTTTTAGGAGTCTAAAATTTGGATACCAGCAATTCTTGCTGGTGAGGGAGAGTGGGAAAGAGAAAGAAGAAAACAGAGCTTAAAATGTTCTGTTTCTTCATATTTTTTTTTACCATTCATGGCCGAAGCAGGTAACTTAAATTCCTCTAAACAACCTAGCTTAAAATGTTAAAACCTAATACAAATGTCAATGCATGAAGCAGACCATAGACATTATCTGCAATAGTTCTTTTATGTGCAGAACACACACTCATACATAGAGAAAGAGAGAACGAGAGAGTTACAGTCTTACAGAGGATTGGGATGTAACATGGGCTTGAATGAGGTGACGAAAATGGGAATAATCCTTGAACCATTCATATTGGTCCTCCTTTGAGAACCTCTCGTCCCTAAAGTCACAATAACATGAAGAAGCATAAATTTTGATTAAAAAACAAAAATTCGTCGGCAACACAGAAAAATCGAAACTTTGAATACCAGTAGCTAGGATCAAGGTACGCCGAAGCAGTTGAAGGCGTTGGGTAGGACTCAATGCGAATCGGGGTTTGACTTGTACCCATGAACTCCACAACCTCAGCTCTTCCAATTCTTCCTTCGGATTCACAAAATCAAAACCCTAATTCAATATGCTTTTCCACTATCTTTCTTTTTCTGCTCCTTTTAAGGTTTTTCACTGTCTCTGATTCTATATGTCACTTGAAAATTTAAAATCCACAACCCTATCAGAGTTTCAAGCTTATACAATTTAATATTATAATAAACTTCATATTAACATTTTTAAACTGATAAATTTAAATTATGTTACGTATATCAAATTAATTATCATATTTTTGTCTTCTATTATTTTACAGACGCACATAATTTTTAAGTTGTGTCATAATGAATTCGAGATCGTAATAACAAAACTCTATAATTATACTTTTCCGACTATCCATATTGTTGATTTTCATTTTACACTGAAAATATATAAAATCTTTTTTTTTCAAGCATATTAATTTATTGGCAAAATTTTTCATCACTGAGTCTTTTTTTTTTATCAAACACACTCTTTTATATGTATCAGGAAGTAGATGAAAGGAATTGCACCTTTAAGTTAGAATTTGTATTATTAGTTTCTCAACCATTTAAATATGACCTAACATATTTAATTAGATCATTAAAAAATTAAAAATTTATTTAGACATGAGATCAAAAATTTTATAAAAAGTTAAAAAATAAAGTTTTTAAAATTTGACCACTTATATTTTATGTAATTGTATCTTTTTTAAATACAAACCTCAACCTAAAAAAGATATACAATTGTAATTAGCAAAATATTATTTAAAATTTCAAAACCCATCCAATTTTTTAAAAATAAAAGTAAAGTAAAAAATGAAAAAGAAAAAGAAAAAAAAGTAAAAAGATAGGTTTATACTTTCTCAAGACAAGAAATCCTGCCGTCTTGCAACGCAGTACAATTATGGGAGGCCAGGGAGGGACGTCTAAGACAATTCTCTTTCTTTGTCCGGGTACCTATTGAATTGGTTAACCCGTAAATACGTTAATTTTAAATTAATTTAATTTATAATTAATAAGTTAGATTGAATTTTAAATTGAATTAAGTTTAAAAATTTTAATTTAATGATAATTAATTAAATTACGAGTTAAAAAAATATTAACTTACTTATTTCAATTCAAATTATTTTTTTTAAATAAAAAATTATATTATTTTTTAATATTTAGAGTATTAAATTTATTATTTTTAAAATTTGTTATATCTCAAATATTATGTAACTTACTATATTTGACTTTTGAAACTTGTGTTAATACTTTTTATATGTAAGATTAAAACTTGTTATGTTATGTTTATGACTTATAATTTATTGTATTTAATTTTTAATTTACTGTTGAGATTTATTAAGTTATTTATTATGATATATGATGAATTTTTAATTTCATATTAATTTTGTCATTTATTTTAATAGATAAATTTCTTTTAATATATGTTGAACCTATAAGTTCAATCAAACCTAATCTACTTATTTGTGAGTTGGGTTAGTTCGGGTTTTAAAAAAAAAAAATCTCTCAACCTAACCTAACTCAATCTACTATTTTAATGAACGAGTTAGATGTAAAAATAATACAAACCTAACATAATCTAACCTAACTCAACTCATGATTATTCCTACTCCTAAGTGTGATATTTTTAATAATATAAGAATTCATATAATAAAAAAAATAAATAAAAGAATAAGAAAAACAGAAAAGTGAATACAAAATATAAATGTAATCATTTAAAATAATTTTATTTTTTATTTTTTATTATTCATTTACAGTTATAGTTGTATATACTTTATTAATTTATTAAACAAACATAGGAAAAAAAGTAAGAGTCCTTATTAAACGTTTAGGCCAAAAAGCGAATATTAAAAACTATTGGAAAGTTGTTTTTGTTATAGGACGACTGGCTAATTGTGTATAAATCTATAATATTTTTTTTTATTTTTTAAAATATACTCTACACTTTAAATATATTAAGAAAATAATTTAGTCTTTGATTAAAATATTTTTATAAGTATTATTATAAAATTAATCTTTTTAAACACGATTACATCTAATCTTTAATCAAAAAGTTTTTTCAATAAATGCTTACTTTAAAGTCTCTTGGACAATATTGAACTGGTAAGTATTTTAATAGTCTTTCTGTAATAAAATGCAAATGTATATAATATAAAACTTTGGTGCTAAAAACAATTTATTCTTTCATAAAAAAACAAAAGACTTATTTTTATTGTCATCAATTACGAAAAGTACATTTTTCTATCCACTTAAAAAATAAAAAAAATGCTAATCTACACATTTAAACAAAAAAAGAGTTAGTAAATCGTAATGGTCCAAAATAAAAAAAAAATAAGTATTATTGAAATACGACACTAAACTAATAAAAATATAATACATGAAGTGTGAACAACACAACAAATTAAATTCATAATAATATAATAAAAATTAAATAAAATCTAAACCCGAAAAGAGCAAGTGCCAGTAATTAGCTGGCAAAAAAGGGGGTGGCAGAACGGACACAATCATTAGGAAATGTGACATGTTATTATCGGAAAATAAAATTTGACATGAATATTGAAACGTAAATATCCCATTTTCTTATTTTAATAGCAACAAGGGAAAAACAATTACAAAATAAAAGGAGCAACAGTGTTCGTTGAGTTCAACTCTAAGGTCATCGAGAAATAAACGACATTGCCGAAAACTTCAACTTGCAGAAATGCTTCCCATCTTCATTTGAGAGACTCTCCATATGAGTTGCAGCATAAACTCTAGCATACACGATTTTCCAATTTCTACTACAATTATGAACCCAGTTACTTCCCCAGCAAAAACAAGGCACAAAGCCTCAAACTATAATACATATAATAATTTGCATTTTTAACCTTATTTGGTTCCATAGGCTGGCAGTTCCTAAGATTTATTTAAGGAAGGCGTTGGTGATGAAGGAGGCTTCAAGTCCTCATACCTGCATTTTCATTAGCTTGAGATCAGATATTCCACATCTAGAAGACATTGCCAAAGTAGAGAACTAAAATTGAAGGCAAGTCAGAAGCAGCTCACATTGTATAAGGGGAAAGTGGTCTTGACTTTGGTTCAGGGAGATGTTGACCATCCTTTGGTTTATCTGCTATCAAAAGTTGTATCTTCTATCTCAGCCACCCCATCCACAACAGTCATGGAGAGTGATGTAGTTGGTGCATTAGGAGATGGTGAAGTAGGAGGCTTAAAGTCAGAGTACCTGCAGGAATAGCATGGCCTTAGAGAATAAACATGAAGAAAATCAAACTGAGATTTTACAGGTCTAGGGCAGTGGTAGAATTGACAAAGTTGAACAACCAAACTACATAAGGTTTGATGCTAACATATGGGCAAAGCGCAGGGATAAACACAAATTAAAGTACTACTAAGCTGTTGATAACAAGAACAAAATTATACTTACACAGGGTAGGGAGAGTTAAAAGACTTTGAATCCTGAGAAGGATACTTTTCAGCAACGTTGCCCCCTGTAGATGGTGATGCAGATTCCACTGTTGTTAAGGCAGCAAGAGGTTTATCATTGGAACTGCCTGGTGTTGGGCTTGGGGAAGTGGGAGGCTTCAAATCCTCATAGCTGCCAATAACGGCTTGTAGGTAAGAAAGACAGTAACGTGTATTAACATATGACAAACAAAATTTAGAGAGCGGCTTACGCTACATAAGGAGAAAGAGACTCTTGTACCCGCCCTTCTGAGAAAGATGCTGTCTGAGAAATGCCAGCTATTTCTGGCATGCTTCTTGCAGTATCTGAAGCACTAGGTTTTGGCTCTGTGTCACTGATATTTATCTGTTTCCCGCCACTAGGCTGTGCTGGAGAAGGGGATGATGGTGGCTTTAAATCATCATAACTGAAAAAATATATATCAAATTATTGTTATCATTGCCTCCACCGTCCACACTGAGTTTCCATCTTGAATTAAATACAGTTAAGGTAATGCAGAACCAAATTGTTCAAGTTCCCATTTTTATGGCACACTTGTATGCTATTATCATTAACCCCCACTCTCCAAACTGGAGACTACACAACAAGAACTCAGTATAAGAATAAAATATTTTAAAGAAAAAAGACTGGTGAAATTTTGTAATTCTTTGTACACAATACAGCTCACGAGTAGAATGTCAAAATGCCTGGTCTTAGTCCTCTTCATTTCTGCTTAAGTAGCTTCCTTCTGAATAATGGTGCATGCAAAGTGCAAACACCAACAAAGGGGTGGTGCTGTGGTTAACAATAATATTTCTATATAAATCATATACCTTGCAGTAGGGCCCGCCAGTCATATGTAGGGTTGTTGTTAAAGGAAAAAAAAAAGTTGGTTGTCCTAGTCTTATAACTTTCCATAATCAGACAGAGTGACAGATCATCACTAAATAATACTTAATATCTGTTACCTAGGAAGTATTAGTAATCGGGCTTACGCAGTATAAGGAGAAAGTGGCTGTTTTGCCACTGGTTTAGGCTGTGCAGTTTCTTCCTGAGTGGCAATGCTAGGTTCCTCTGCCACAACATTAGCAGAGGGACCTGGCTCATTGACAGCTGCAATATCTGGTTCCTGAATCATCCCAATAAACAGTGAATTAACTAATAGCTCTTGTTAATAATAGCAAGGTAGAATGTTCAATGAGCATCCCCCGTAGGGAAGGAAAAACTTTAAACCCACTCTAACCTTTTAGATTTGTTCGTAGGAAGAGAAAATTTTTTATCCTATTGTAAAGTAGCTGAAAGTTTTCTTTTAAAAAAAAAAGTGGAACTCCAGGGGAGGTCAGTTTCTTCTTGTGCCCCAGGGCAGATGCTAATGCAACAAAGGGGAGTTGAACTAATAAGCAGGAGGAATTCAAAAGTACGTTTCAACTATCCCTAATTTTCAAGACTAAAATAGACAAGTTTTGATCAATGAGACCTTGAAGTTTACTCTCCACCTATACAAGGAGGGAAATACCTTGGGTGGATAAATGTATGCACGTTGAGAAGGTATCTTTGCAAGAAGTTCCTCCATGGGAGTCAGCCGTGCAGTTGTCTCTGCAATTACCTCCACTATTTTACAATATGAAAGATCACGGCTCTTGGCCATGACTGCCATGAGTTCTGCAACCTGTAATGAATCAGAATAAGTTACTTTTAACCTTGCCTAGCAATCAGTCACCAAATCGAAATCAACAAGAAGTCCCACAATTTTAGATTAAAAGAAGAGAGTGCTTTATGAATAGAAAAAAAAAAGATATTTAGCACAAAAAATAAATCAATCACACCAGCATATATATTCCTATTCATAAGAGGAAACAATTAACTTCTATGTTCCAACGTACCTACATTCAACATCCAAGCACATAAAGAGCATGGCACAATGATAGTTTGTTCTTCATGTGTAGACAAGAATCCAACATGTATGGATTAAACAAAAAATCGTGTCATTAACCTCAACCTAAAATACATTTCTAATCAGATATTCCATGCACTGAGTCAGCAGCAAATAGGAGGAACTAATTAAATTTCAAATTCTATATTTAGAGGCTAGATATACTGAGAAAAAATATATGGGAAATGTACGGTTGGTTCAATTTTCATTAATATAAGTGAAATTTTGTCAGAATAAGTTTCCAAAAGAATGTAGAAATAAAATTTATGAGCATGTGATGAAAATGAAAGTGAAAAACAACAGAACTGCAGGTTGCATGTTGTCAGATTTATTGGCATTTGGCAACATCATGATAGAGACAAAGTACACCATCCTTAAAATTTTCCTGCTACTTTGCCACGTGTACTGCCATTGAACCAATATCTAGGTGGGGATTATGAAAACTACCAGTCAATACATTATTGACCATCTGAAATAAGATTAGCAAAGCTCGTAACACTCAGAGACCATGAAAATACAATAGCAGAAATAAAAGAGAGCCAAAGAAGAAAGTAGAAGAATAAGAAAGGTGAAGTACCTACTGCAATAAGAACAACAATTTTCATCAATAAACAGGAAAAAAAAATATGAGAGCTTATCATCATATTCCATTGCACACAAAATACATTCTAATATGTTTTGCAATGCGTATAGAGATGAAAGTCACTTGCTTTTCTTACTATCAGTACTAGGGTACTTTTAAGATAGAAAAAGGGAGAGTTAACCACTTCCATATATCTATATTAAATAAATAGCCACATGCATGAAAACATTTTACATGGTAAGTACCTGAAGGTTTGAAACCTGACCCCCAAATAAAGTATCTTCCTCTGATAGGGTTATATTATGAGTTTCCTTGTAAGTATCAGTAGGCCGCTCCATACCTCCTGGTCTCACTATCTGAAGAGTGACAAAGTAATTAGACACTAAGGAGCCTGCACTTTGTTGTAATTAGTATCACAATGACTCACCGTGTATGGAACTCCACTAGCTATCAATGCTTCTTCTGCCTTTCTTTTCCAAACTAGGACTCCCCAAAACAAACTTGAGAAGCAGAATCAAGCAATCAGTTGAACTGATTTATAATATCCATATTAAATATATTACTACTTGGCTATGAACTACAGATAAGTAAATTGTTAGACAAAACTTGTACACGAGATTGCTTTCATACTCACTTGAGAATAGCAGCGGGAAAGCCAATTTTGTTTGTTCCCAATGAAGTAACCAATATGAAGTGATTTACTTTGGTAACAGTTGCTGCATGATATTAAAAAAACAAACATTTTGTGTTTTCAACTTTTAGGACAATGTAACTTAAAGACTGCTCAAAACATAAATATAAACAAAATAACAAATAATAAATATTAACTGCTTGGGCCTGGTTGAATCATTATTTGTGCTTGTTACAAATCCTAGGAAAGTGTGACTGTTTCAGGACTAACCCATATGTTCTTGACAGGATGCAGGCACAAGTGCACAGAGATAAACTTTTCACAGCATATTCTCAATCTCAACAACAAACGTTTACTATACACAAGGGACATGCATAAGTTCCGGCTGTTTCTTCCAATCAGAAAGTTTCTTTTCTTTCTTTGTCTCTTTTGATAAAACATAAATTTCAAACTTAGGATATATAAATACCTTGATGTGCAGAAAACATTGAGCGCTAAAACATACATTAATGGAAACTCTTGTTACCAGCATCAATTAGGTTCTTGGTGGCCTGATAATCTATTCGGAAGGGTCCAGTGATGTCAAATACTTCCTTCTCACTGGCACCAATGCAGCATATCACTGTTGATGCATTCCCTAATGCCGATCCAATTTGATCTCGTTTCTCCAAATCACATTCCACGATTTCAAGCTTCTCTACAGCTGGGCTAAACACCAAAAGCATTCTGTTATTTAATACAGCAGCATTACGTCATTGGGAACCGAGATGATGATTTCAAAGCTTTCTTGTGTTACCTTGACTCCCTCCACTTGCACTTGTAGCATCAAGCTTCAACTGTTCAACACTCTGCAGATGCTTCTATTTTTAGTGCATATCCATTTTAGAGAAGATATTGATTATTTGTTCTCACCAACGAATAAACTTATACCTGAACTAGTGCACCAGCTCTCTGAGCATTCCGCACTCCAGCTCTGACCCGAAAACCAAGCTTTAGAAGCTCTCTGATTGAAACAATTACTGCTCAGTAGTTTGCAAAAACTATTATCTTAAAAAGTGAAGCGAAGAGTAGCAAATGTACCTCACTGTTCGTGAACCAACTCTACCAGTAGCACCCGCAACAAATACTAGGTTGTCATCCTTGGAATCTGTTTTCCCAGGAATCCCCTCAGCTGTCCCCGAACTAGATTTTGTTGAACCTTGTATAAATATAATACATTCTTACAGATCAATCACACACGAGAGCAACAAATTTTGGAGCATATTATCCCTCTCCAAACACCCCCACCGCCCCAAAAGAAAAAGATGAAGGGGGACAAGAATTTTGACAGAGTGCAGGAGCATAGTAACTCGCCTGAAGCTTGAGCTCTGGTGCCACGGATTTTGATCTTTGTGCCTTTTGTATTACACGTGTACCTCATAAAATCAGAATATTTGAACAGCTTGACATGCCCAGAAGGTTTCTCTGTAGCTCCTCCTCGTGACAAAGAGGAGGGAATGGTGGTTGCAGTCAGTGACTGTACGGAGAATGCCTCCATGGGAATAGCTAGAAGGTAGGATGACTCGGAATGGGAATGAGAATGTGAAGTTGTGAACAGTTTTGATATTATCCATTGGTATCTTCCCAGATTGGCAGCAGCGCCACCCTCCACTATGTGCGGATATGATGGCCCCCACCCAACGCAAACTACCCACGCTTTGAAGCTGGTGAAGTGTTCGAACTAAAACACAGGATTTGTCTTAATTATACAACCCAGACCCTATGATACATATAGTAAGGATGGTATTTTTTTTAAAAAAAGAAAAAGATACAAATATTAATATCACAGTGTATTATCAATAAACTATTAAAAATTTATATATGTATTCGGTTACTTAAATTGAAATGGTTTAATGTTTTGTGCTGCTATGTTTCTGTAGCTCTAGAGGGTTAAAAATTTGGAAAAAAGTTGTCTGTGCAAAATGCGCAAACATTATAGGTTGTAGATTTTTCAAAACAAGTAGGAGGGGAAAAGAGTATTAAATATTTTTTTTAAGATACTACGTACTTCTAATTTTTATTGATTACTTTAGAAAGATATAACATTACTTTTTCTCCAATTTCTTGAGTTTATGTATGTTAATAGTTTTTGGAGGAAAACTTATTTTTCATTATATTTTTTTATTAATTTTATTTTTTAAAAATTAATTTTATTAATTAAAATTTTTAAATTTCAAATTTTTAATAATCTAGTCGTTTCATCCATAAAATTTAGAAAAAATTATAATAAAATGGATGAAGGGACAATATTATTAAAAATTTAAAGTTTGAAAAATAAAATTGATAAAATTAATTTTAAAAGATAAAATTAATAAATAAAATATATATAAGAGAAGAAAAATGTTTTACTCTAATTTTTTTTTTGTTATTTTAGATTCCTTTTATTTCATTCTTGTTGATATTCATTCCCTTGGATTGTCACACCCTCCATGCCCCCTTGCTATTTTCTCACCATGAGCTAGTCCATTTTTTTTTATAAGAAAAAAGTTAAGAAACATGTTTGATTTTTGTAAGTTGTATTTTATGATAAGCATTATATTATTATTACTCTTAATTTAACGAGATTAAATTTATAAAACAATTCAAATGAGTCGAGTCCTATAAAGATACTTTTGATTTATACAAAAAAAAAAAAGTTAAAAAGCCCAAATTCATTTGTCTGGTAAATTGTCCGGATAAACATAAATGGTGGATTCTAGGAAAATCATTCGGGCTTTTGTTTTTGGACTGATTAGCAAAACTCTTTTATATAATTACCATCAGCCTTTATTACGGGAGAATGTTGCTTGCCATTGCCACTTATTGAATCACAAAGCTGCTGCTTCTGCTGCTACCTTCATCATGTCAGCATCGCGTATTAGCAAAAACTTGGCATGGGCGTCTGATCCTTTACTCAAAGCAGAGCAGTGTTTTGATTTTTGAATTTCACATGTCGTGTTGCATAATCCAAATGCTGAAAATAAAGGTTGTTTAGGACAGTGAGAAGAAAAAACCTCCAACTTCATGGATGATTTTATTACATTTCATTTGTAAAATATTAAACACTAATACTATTTTTTTTTAAATTAGGAGTATCCTTATAATTCAGCTCATTTAAACCGTCCATAATTTTCGAATCAAACTGTAATCTTTACGCTTGAAGTGTAACTCACTTCTATTACGCCAACGTATTAAACACTAATACTATCAATCACTTATAACTGTCATATTTGGGTTTTATATTGCGTCAAGCTGGAATATTCTGATGCTGAGCCATGAGGCTTGCTACTTTGTTTTGAATTTACTGTAAACCTTGGTTGCACTGTGGTTCGTCCTATGTTCATGCTACTCAATTAAATTAATACCTGTGTCCCGTTTCTGCAAATACTATGGTGTGGATCTCCACAACTTTTAAGTGTCTCTTTAATCTGTATAGCAGCTATTTGCTTGGTTGGTGAATTTGTAAAGCAATCAGAATTAGCCTTTTTTTGCGTTCTTCAAGGGTTGTATTTGGCATGATTTTGGAGAACTTTTCGTTTTTGTTTTTGGCGGTTGGTATCAGAGGGAATATATATTTTTTTTCTGAGGTTATTATCTCTCCTTCTTTATTTGGAACCTGTGAAAATTGGACACCAATCTTTTCTTACTTTCATGTTATTGGAGTGGCCAAAATTTGTGGGTTGAGGGTAAATGAGTTGTACTCCATTTCCAACCTTCTCCACTTTCAACAAGCTTGAATTGTGAATCAGGTTATCAAACTGTCTGGGTCTGGCAATGGTTTGGCCAATAACTAGCGGTGCTCAAAATGATGTATACCGATGAATTAGCGCCCTTTAACAAACGTTTTTATATGTCTCATTCGATATATTGAACTATAAGAACACGCCGAATGGCCTTTTTTTTTTTTTTTGACTTCTTCAAGTAATTTTTTCTTTTTTTTTTATATATAATGATGACGCAAAAATTTAAATTTATTATTTTTTATAAATTATTCAAACTCTCCGTTGCTAACTTATAGCTAACTAAACGCTAAGGCATTGAAGTTTTTTATAATGATGGAAAATATTATATTCCAATTAAGGTATGGAGATATTACTTGCTCGCAAATAGGCCTACGGTAATTTTATTTTTAAGCATGCTTTTTATGCTACAAACTTATTCACCATCTTACCAGTGAGTTATACCTAAGTATAAATATTGTGATTCGATTTTTAAAAGTTATATTTTATGAATAATTTTTTATAAAGTAGTTCAAATAGATCGAATTTTTATAGAATGATTTAAATAGATTGAACCCTATAAAATACTCTTGATTTATATAAAAAAAATAAAACTTATCTATACTTTATTTAATAATTAAGAATATTATTAAAAAGATGAATAAGGAGGATATAATTATTTCAAATAAAATATGAATTTTGTTAAGTTGTGCACATGTTAAGTAATAAAAAATATTAAATAAAAAATAAATTCATTTAATGTTTTGAAAATCTAAAATCTATTTAATAATTCCTTTTTAAGTAATTAAAATAATTTAATAAGGAATACTCTTTTTGTTTATTTTTATTTATCGTGTAAGATAATTTTTTTATATAAATATTTGTCATTTGAAAATATTAAAGAAATATTAATTAATTTTTTTTAATTTTATCCTTATTTTTAATAGAAAGAGAATTAGTTGAATAAATAAAATTTAAGAAAAAAGAAATTATTAATGAAGCGAGAGAAATAATAATTAATCTATTTAAACTATATTTTTTTACAATTAATATTATTTAATAATTTTATTAATTTTTATGTAAAAACTTTAAATAATAAATAAAAATAGATAGAGAGAATACTAAATACTATTTTTATTTTTTAATTTGTGCTTTAAAGAAACACATTAACAAAAACTCATAAAATATTTAAATGAAGCCAAAAACCAAGACTTAGTTTGAGAAAAAAATTTAATAAAAATCTTTGTTTGGAAAAAAAATTTAATACAAATTTTTGTTTAGAAAAATTTTAAATGATTTATTTTAAATAAATTTCTGCCATTCCAACATGTTACATATATTTTTTTTTGTTGTATAAAAAATTTTTATTTAAAAATATATATCACTTAAAAATATTAAAAAAATATTAATTAATTTTTTTAATTTATTCTTATTTATTAATTAAAAAATAATAAAATAAGTGAATTTAAAAAATAAAAAAATAATTTAATTATTATAATTTATATTTTTTTATAATTAAAATATTTAATAATTATCTTAATTTTAATAAAAATAAACGAAAAAAAAGTTAGTCGTAAAGTGTCTCAACAGCAGAGCATGCCGCCAAATGTGTGGTGGTTGAGAACCCAAGAATTTTGGGTCAATATTAATGACTTCAGACAATTTATGCAAAAATAAAGATGGGAGACAAAAAGACAAAAAAGAAAAAGGAGAAAAAGACATAGAAGAGTTGAGAATTGAGAGATTCATATTTTAAACAGGTTGTGCAGTCTTAGCTTGAAAAGTATATAATATTTGTGATGATAAGATATTGTTGGTGAGTCTCACAATCCCGATCGCAAATCACAACGAGGGAAGGGACACACAACGTGTGAATGTGATTCACATTTAGTCACTTCCCTTGCCAAACCAGAAAAACAAACTTTAAAAAATTAAAAAAAAAAGATGGGATAAGAAAAATCAACAAAATTCTTAAAAACATGGAACACGAGTGAGTTCGATGCACGCCATAAAAGGCCTACAGAGAGAGACAGAGAGACGGTGACGAGTGACAGTGAGACACGGCACTGTATCTGTCTCTCTATCTCCGATGGCCATCTCTCCGCAACTCTGCCGTCTCCCGACCACCCGCATCGACCTCGCCTTGCCGGAGAACCTCGCTAGAATCGGAGCCATCCGTTGCCGGAAACCCCTCTTCGTCCGATGCTCCGGCGAATCCTCCGCGTCTTCGGTGGCCGTAGACTCCGATTTCGATGCCAAGGTGTTCCGCAAGAACCTCACCAGGAGTAAGAATTACAATCGGAAAGGTTTTGGATACAAGGAAGAGACCCTCGAGCTTATGAACCGCGAGTACACCAGTATGTTTACTTTGAAAAAGTTTTCTTTTTTTTTTTTGTCGATGAAGTTAGTGGAATTTTTTTTGGGGGTTAAAATTGGATTTTCTGATCACTCTTTGGAATTCAATTATTTTGTTGAGATGATTTTCTTCTGTGTCAAGCTTCTTTTGATATGCTTATGAATAGAGAGTATACCAGTTTGTTTGCTGGATCCTTGCCGAAATAAAGAATTAAAAAAAAAAACTTGTCGCTTTCTAGCTGGGCCTGTGTTTGATTTTGGTCAAAAAGAGGAGAAATCGGATAACTAAATTTTCGGATCAATTTTTGTAATTCAATCGCTTTGTTGAGATGATTTTCTTCCATTTCTTGGGAATTAAGCTGAAAATTAGTGTCTAGCTTCTTTAGATATGCTTTATGCTTATGCTTTTTATACGGAGTTACGTTTACATCCATTAGCTGCTTCCTTCAGATATTCAGCGTGGTATTGTATGTTTTGTGTTGCTCTCTCGTGTCTGTTTGGTGATTTTGTCTGTATCCTGTTTTGGAATTTCAGGTGACATCATTAAGACTTTGAAGGAAAATGGGAATGAGTATACATGGGGTAACGTCACGGTGAGGCTGGCTGAAGCCTATGGCTTCTGTTGGGGAGTCGAGAGGGCCGTTCAAATTGCTTATGAGGCGAGAAAACAGTTTCCTACTGAGACAATATGGGTTACCAATGAAATTATCCACAACCCAACTGTTAATAAGGTCTCTTCATATTTCCTATCACCAACAATGATCTGGAATTTTTGTTTATACCTTGTTTGATGTTCTGTGGTAGCTCTGTGGAGATAAAAAGGTAACATGTTTTAATAATCATTTTCTAGCCATGTTACACAAACATGGTGAGGGGAGGGGGGTTTGGCAGTTATTTTGTCTTGAAAGTTAGAGACACCTTTTGTTCTTTGAGGGAAGTTCCTGTTTTGAGGGGATGTAATAAGTACACGCTCTTATATTTCTGAAGGACTTTTTAATGTGAGCTCAACTGAGAAGTGGTTTGAGGTTTGAATTGGAACTTTGAAGTTATACCATGCAGTTCACAAAGTTGGTAAAAATTAGTTGAAGTCCTGAAATAATTTTTTATTTTGGTAGGATTTCTTGCTCGCTGTCTTATTTCTGGTATATGCCATCTTTTTACATAATAAACGATGTTGATTAGTGAACTTGATAAATTATTAATGCAGCGGCTAGAGGAGATGAAAGTGCAGAATGTTCCTGTGGAGGAAGGAAAAAAACAATTTGATATTGTCAACAAGGGTGATGTAGTCATTTTGCCTGCTTTTGGAGCAGCAGTGGATGAGATGTTGACTTTGAGCGAGAAAAATGTTCAAATTGTTGATACAACTTGCCCATGGGTTTCAAAGGTATTCATTTGTAAAGATGGATTTCTATTGTGCTGAGTTGCTTATATTCAATTCATATATCTTGCATCATGCATCATGCATCACCTGATACTGAGATGATTTCTTCAATAAATTGTTTGAAGGTATGGAATACTGTTGAAAAGCACAAGAAAGGAGATTATACCTCAATAATTCATGGTAAATATGCCCATGAGGAAACTGTAGCAACTGCTTCTTTTGCTGGAAAGTATATTATTGTGAAGAATATGGCAGAGGTTTGTCCTAAGTTGCTGCTGATACTTCTGTGTGGTGAATGCCTTTACTTGAAGAAATTTGTTGTAAATCTTGTATACTTGTTAACTTTATCCAGGCTGAATATGTTTGTGACTATATTCTTGGTGGGGAATTTAATGGATCCAGCTCAACCAAAGATGCATTGTTAGAGGTATGGTTTTCTGTCACGTGATTAATCTTGCTTTGAAAATCCTGTGGTAATCATGTCATGATTATTTTATTTTATTTTATTTTCTGCAGAAATTTAAATATGCAGTTTCTGAAAGTTTTGATCCCGACAGTGACCTCATAAAAGTAGGCATTGCAAATCAGACAACAATGCTCAAGGGAGAGACTGAAGAGATTGGTTAGTTACTATTATGTGTTATATAATCTCATATTATCTCTTCATAAGTACTTGTGATATTTATTTTACTTCTCATTTCACAGGGAAACTAGTGGAGAGGACTATGATGCGCAAATTTGGCGTAGAAAACATCAACGAGCACTTCATAAGCTTCAACACAATTTGTGATGCTACTCAGGTAGTTTCTCTTCTCTAGTCATTGATGTTCTTACTTATTTTGGATTAGTTAAAATGTGATTGCTACACCTGTTAAGCCAGTTATAAGTTAGCAGCATATATAATGTGTTTATGCCGTATTGCTGGCTGTTATATATGCATTCAGTCTAATCAACAATTAAATTGAATTTTTATTCAGGAGCGACAAGATGCTATGTACAAGCTGGTTGAGAAAGATATGGATCTTATGTTAGTAGTTGGTGGATGGAACTCAAGCAATACATCACACCTGCAAGAGATAGCTGAGGAACGTGGAATTCCTTCCTACTGGATTGACAGTGAGCAAAGAATTGGTCCAGGAAACAGAATAGCATACAAGTTGAATGTAAGCATGGATATAGACTTATACCTCGTCAACTGTTATTGGCTCTTTTTTCACTATTGATAATAATAACCTTTTCTATTTTTTTGGGTCTATCAGCATGGTGAGCTGGTGGAGAAAGAAAACTGGCTGCCAAAGGGTCCAATAACAATTGGCGTAACATCTGGTGCGTCCACACCAGACAAGGTAATTGACTAATTTCTCTTGCCTCGCCTGTGAAATGATAAAGCTTGTACCCTTCCATTCTTATTCTTTCGTAAATTTCTCCAGTGTAGTTCTGCTACTTGTAAAAAATCTTTTCAGCTCTCATTTCAAACTAACATGCTATATCCAATTCAGGTAGTTACTTTCACAGGAAAGTAGCTGATGCAAATGACCTGTATCATATTCATTGAAATATCAATTACTTTGCCATCCTTTCGGTTTTTGCTAAGAATTTCCAATTCAATTTGTTTAATACTATCTTGCGACTTCAAACAGGTTGTTGAAGATGCGCTTATCAAGGTGTTTGACTTGAAACGTGAAGAAGCATTGCAACTCGCGTAAAGTAGGCCTGTATGCATACATTGTCAATGTATAAAACGGGGGACTTAAATCACGGGATCTATTGCAGTCCCATGTACTCTGGAATTTATCAATGTCAGAAGGTCAATGTAATGATGAGTTATTACAAGATGTTGCCTGTAGCGGTACCAGTGTTTGGTTAGTTATCATAAAAACAAGTAAACAACCTAGTGGGACATACCAACCATCCACCTTATATTTTGTAAATCTTGGCTACAAGATGAAAATATAGCACTGCTGATGGCCTTGTCCTGAATGGAAACCGGAATAGCTTAAGACAATAAATAAAAAAAAGTAAAGGCAAGTGGTTCAACTTCATGCAATTGCAACATGTACATTATGGACGTATCAAATTGTGGATGTATCATATGCTTTTCAGTTACTTAAACTGAGGGCCAAAATAACATAAACATCATAACATCATAACTTTTATATTTGGCCCTATAGTTCACAAAAATACAGAAAATATACATGTAATGAACTCATATTATCTGGACAAGGTCATATCAGATGAGCTGCAAAAGTTTTCTTGGATTTACTTCCGAAGACATCCTCCGAGCATTTGTAAAATCTTTGGCTGATCAGCCAACGAGGACAAGTGCTGCGCACCTTATGATCAATTTGTATTTGTATGTCAAAGTACTTCGTTGTTATATAATCCATATAAGTCGCTATCATCCAATTGAAGCCATCTTGATGTCTCAAAAGTTATAAGCTAGCCACTAATGCCGTCAGCTTGCTCAGATAGAGATGATACAACTATTTCAGGAACCTTATCAAGCAAGCGGTTCATCTCCTCTGGAAACTCCATCTTTGCTCTGTTAGTCTTCCCTCCAATAATCACTGTTGTCCCATCTTGTAAGGCCCATATCTTTCAGTTGACCAAGAAGAAAAATCAACAGTTTAATATAAATTGAATGCAGATAATGAGAGTTCAGCTAAGTTACAAGTAAGCAATGTCATTTGCCAATTTTTAGTCCTAGTCCAACTAAGAAGTAAATAAACAGTCTAGTCATATATGTCATGTTATATGTTCAATGTATGTGCTACATTAACAATGGCATTATTGTTAGCCAACATGCATGCAGAAGGCAGTACATTTCTTTGAAAGGAAATTTCGGGATGACATAGCAATATTATTAGTCAAACAAGAACACAAATCCAAGTCATTATCATTTGTCTCAAAAAAGGGAAATTTAAGCCCCATTGGAAAAAAGGGATACAAATTACAATGGTTTTCTGAAGCCATGGCACTAAATGTGTTGTTTGAACCTTCACTGAACATCGGCTGAATGATTTGAAGTTTAATGCATGAAAGTGTTCGGCAGAAATTTTACCCGTGAATGAGATAAATAGCTGATGCAAGTAGTGAGCATTAGAGCGCCAAATCCAGCATACACAATTGGCACGCCTGGGTCTGTCTGTATAAACAATATCAACGGTAAAATAACTCACTGCAGCAAAAGACAAATACATGGTTTAGTTTGAAAGTTTAAGGTGACACCTTCAAGTCCAAGCCACTACTCCCTATTGCATCAACAATGACAATTTCTGTGCCATTAATATTGATTGGGAGCTTTGAATTAGGTCGTCTAACTCCTACAAATTTACCTTCCTTATCATAAAGGACAATTGATTGCAGATCACGAGCAAGCATGGATCTAAATTCAACAGAAGAAAGTAAAAAGAATGAGACAAGCAGAACATCAAAGTAAATGTCAGAATGACCTATGAAATTCTAGCCTGTAATGGTCGTCCTTTGCAGTTAATCTGCTTTCTTATCATTTATAACACTTATTTTTATAAATTTTACATATGATTTTGAGAATGTTTTAATAATCATGAAATTTATTCCTTGTCATTAGAATTTTATAATTTTCCAAATATCTAATTCTTCAAATTTTATTCCTAACTATTTTTAGAAGATCCTAAAATTGTCTTCCCTACTCATAAATTAAGATGGAAAAATAATTGAGAAAAGATGCTCCTTTGAAGAACAGTTCTCTAAACTTCCTAATATTGAAAATTATAGTTTAGTGTCGGAGTATGTTTTCAAATACTTACATTCCCTTAACATCAGGAGAGTTAATATCCCCAACAGGTAGAAAAGTACCAAAGAGTTTCTTATCTCCATTGATCTTTAGAGGCGCCATAGCCAAATTATAAGGTCCTTCATTGTCCTTAAGAATTTGCAGCGCCGAAAAACTCCAATCTGTCTGGTATATGGTGATACCACCATATCTTAAAGGATCATTTACACTAATTGTTTTCCTCATTACTTCCTTCCCATCCATGTCAAAGATGGAAAGATCAGTGTGGAACTGTGAAACCTGCAATATAAACCAAAAAACAAATCATACATCAAACAAGCAAAATAGGGAAGGCCTTCATCATATTTGTAAAATGACTCAACAATGATAGAAATCAAAACCATAGAACATTTTTACTTTTACCTCTTCAGGTTGAAATGTCATGAATTCACTGCTAAATTCAGTTGTAAGTATTAATACTACAATATCATAGAAAACAAAAATCAACATTTACCTCTCCACTATCATAATAATCTATATAGAATCTGTTGACATGAATCTCCGTATTAAAAGCCTCAGTGGGAGAGGAGAGAAAGCCAGTAGGACCCAGAACATCTCCTACAACAAAATTCAGCCCCTGGGGCACAGTGACTGAACCTCTGAAGCTGCCAGCTGCACTAAGAGTTCCTCCTGCCATTATCAGCAGCAGTGCTAAATGCACTCCAATAGGGGCCAACCGACCAGCAATCCCCCGAAAAGCATATAAAGATGGTCCTTTCAAGAACACCTATAATCCAAAATAACACTTGCTCAGCACAAAATCGATATTCAAGTTCATTGTTGGCTAGTAACTATAAGAATAATTTTTTCTTTGTTAATAGCAACTCATTTCCTATATGTATGTCCTGCGGGATATGAGATCCTAATTGGAATTTTCCGATTTCCATACCGTCAATAGTTATTATGTGATGATTAAGCTTCATCAGCAGCAAATATGGAAAAAAGAAAAGGCTAAAAGCATATTGCCTGACAAGCATGACATGCATTTTTCTTAGTACAACACAAATTAGTTGGGCAACTGGGAATATATCTGGGAAGCCCTCGTAACAAGAATCAGACATATTCTGCTGGTAAAAAGGCATCCATCTTAATATACTTTTAATGCTTGCAAATGGTTGGGATAGAATACTTACACCCACATGGTAATTTCATCATTTTAGAACCAAAGGATATAAAGAAAAAAAAAAAAACTAGTAGTTAAGCACGAGTTATGATATTATAACCTCATATCCAGCTCCCATCAATATAGTACCCACATCTTGAATTGAAGCCCTTGGCAATAATTCTGAAAATTCCTGCTTACGTATAGCCTCAGCAGAGTGCAAAAATGACCATCTATGAAACAAATTAGGTCTTTAGTGATTAAGAAATTTCCCAACTCACATGATAAATACAGAAAACTGACAACCAAACCTTCTTGAAACCTTGACAAGGGGGACCTGTGTTGTGTAAGTGCAGGCCATAAGGGATGCACCCAGGAGAGCCAACATTCCAAGAAATATAGGGGATGAAAACATGTGATCAAAACCAAGAGTGAGAACCCATCTCCAAGTAAAAAATCCTAACACAGGATGGTCTTCAGGGTATTTCTGGAAATAGAAGTCCGGGGCCTCGCCTTGATCAATAAAAGTTCCTGTTATAGAAGGTCAAATTTTAGTCACTGTGATCATATTAAAGCACATTTTTCAGACACAACAAAATTTAAATGATGGTATGGAAACTCAAAATAGCATCTCTTTTGCCATCCTAGGTTCACCCACAAACTTCAGAAGGTTTTGAATCAATATCTATCATCTATCTTCTAAATAACGAGGAAATGAAGCATAATCAACATGAGATATATGTTAAGTGTGGGACATTTTAATTTACCAAAAACTTGAAAACTAAGATATTCGGGTATGAGATATATATAAAAATTTAATATTCAGTCCTAAATTTTTTCCATATCTCATGCTCAAATAAAATATAAATAAAATTTTAAGAACTTGGGAAATTAAAATGGCCCCCACTAACAGCCTCCTAAGAGTATGTAAAATATTGCCAATTACGGAAGAGTAAAAACATCTGGTTAATTCTGACTCCTAGAAATAGAAAAAAGAAGGAAACTTTAGCACATACCCAAAGCCATTAAAGCAGCAATAGTGAACATTTCCCCAATAGCCAAAGGTAAATTAGAGAGAATCTTCAACATCCTTTTACTCAACATCGTCGCCACCCCTGAAAGGCCTCCCCTATTCTTTGAGCTTACCGGAACATCCCCACTGCCACTGCCACCGCCACTGATGTCATCGTCCCCTGTCAGCGGCGGAGGGGACGCTTCTGATAAGACAATCTTCTGGGACACGCCCTTCCCCTTGGTTTTGATATCTTGAGAGCTTTTAAGCTTGCAATTGAAGGTAAATGAGAGAGCCAGTGGTCTCTTTTCATGGAGAGAAGGGATATGGGCATTGTAAGAGAATGGTTTGAATTTGAAGAAGGGGTGAAAGACAGTAGCTTTGAGGAAATGGATTTTAGGAAGCCATGGATTTGAGGACTTTGTAGGATTGAAGGCCTTCATCGACCAACACTCGGTGCTCACACCCACAGAGTTCAGGTTCAGGGACAATCAGCTTAGTTACGAGCCATAACGACCACAGCAGTTACTTTATCCAAAGGGTAGATATTTTAATATATCAAATATCTATATAATACAACTATTAATTATATTGAGAATGACTATTCAATCCATAAAATTATAATTTATTTAATTTATTTATATTTAAATCTAATTTCATCTATTTAATTAATTATAAATTTAATAAATTAGATAGACTGAATTAGTTTTAATTAATAAATAATTAATAAACTAATCAAAACATTTATTAGATTTCTTATAAATATTAAAATAATTTAAAAAATAAAATATATTTTAACATAAGAAAAATTTAAATGTATTTAATTAAAAATGAATGGATTGAATATCCATCTATTAAAATAAATTAATAGATGAATTGAATAATCATCTATTAAAATAAATCATAAATAAATTTAATAATTTTAATAATTTTTTAATAAATCTGAAATAAATTATTAATTATTTTTATTTATCCACTAATAATCCAATTCAAAATTATTTAATTCATTCATTTGCTACTCCTATAATAAGGGAATTACTAATAACTAATAAGTGCTTTATTTATTAGGTACCATGTTTTATTGGTGGTTTTTTTTTTAATTGAATACTTTATGACAGAATAATTATAACAAAAAATATGATTATTTTATCAAAAAATGAATAACAGAAAACCTTAATAGAATAATTATAAATATTCTTTTTAATAAAATAACTATACTCTTTGTTTAAGGTAATTATACAAATTTGTTGGAATCACAATTTAATATAAAAAAATAGCATGTCACGTCAAGCATCACCATAAAATTTTTATAAGAAAAATGAGGTACGGAAAATTCCCCCAGAAAATGATCTTGAATTAAAAAGAACTCCTACTCTTATTTAATATGAATTTAATTTTGTTCTGATTTTAATATAAATTTTTTTTATATTATCATCTAATCATATAAAAACACATTATTTAAAAAGTTTAATTTAATAATGCTTACTAAAAAATTAAACTTTTTTAATAATATATCAACATATTAAATGATAGTATAAAATTTTTTATACTAACTGTAAATCATAATTAAACTCTTATTTATAATTAATCAAGTACTTAAATTCCTTAACCTACATGGTTGCATCTCCGATAACGAGGTCAAAAGATTGGAAATTTCCTGAAATTGTTAACAAATAAATCACCTGTTTAGTATATATTTCTTTTATACGAACTGTCTTATTCATCAATGCTGTATGCCTGTTATAAATATTCCCTTTGTCATGAAATAGGATTACATCATGATTGCATTGCCTCACACAACGTTTCTGGCAACTTTCAATGGGTAACAAGGCATCCAGCAAGCAGTTTTTGTTTCAAGGGAGCGGGGGAGGGGATCTGTAATCGTGAGATGAATTCCAATGTGTCACTGTGAAAGGTCAATGTATCCCCTGACATGTAAGAGAGCTTGAGTCTTGAAAACAAACCCACAATTGTCAGACAGAATGATGTAAATGTTACGCTCTAGCCATCTATGTTGCTTGCTGACCTCCTTTTAGTACAAAAATAATCCTGAGAATACAAAATATGCAAATTAGCAGCGTAAATCATCACTCATCAATTAACTGATATCATTCCTAACCATGATGACCTCAAAATGTGTTCTAACAGTGACCACAAAGTGGCAGGAAGGCAGACAGTGGCAAAAACTCACACCAAGGAAGTTGTTTGATGACTAATGATTTGATTATAATTTTGAATTTTATTTGCAATATAACCTCGATACCTTGTTAACAGAAAGAATAAATATTATGGTTGTTCCTGAGAGAGTTGTAGTAGTAAAAGGTCGGGTGGACAGGTGGAGTATGAAATGAAATATAGACACAAAGAATATAGAATAAATTTGAATTCTGAATACAACTGCAAATTCTGAATACACTGCATGAAAAATTCCATTTCCAAGTAACTCTGCACAGGATGCTTTCACCCTTTTTCCCAAAAGACAAAATGGCCAGAAAAAACAAAAAGTGGCCGTGTGTGCATCTGTATCTGATCATGGGTCAGTAACATGAGCATGATCATTCCTTTTTAACTACATTTTGTTTGGAGGGATAGAAGAGATTAGTCACCCGGGGAATGAATTCAGTTCTGCTTTGTTAACAGCTCGATGTCAGCTCCTACTTCAGCAATCTTGGCTTCCTTAGAACCCTTAGCTGCTTTTGCAATGTTCAAAACATCAAAGTCCAGTGCAATTTTTTTAACAAGACCCTCAAGCATCTGTTTGTAGAGGATTTGACAATGAAACATTTTAGTGAAGCAGTTCACAGAGGTAGATATGCCTTAAAGCACATATGAATTTAAAAACAAAAATCAAATATCTGTCTAATGTCACATTTTGTTGAATAATTCATCTTCATTAGTTTTCTTACATTGATAGTTTGTACATATCATATTCATATTTACAAAATATCAAAATCAGGATGCAATTTGATTAATTGCTTTTGTATGATTTTCGAATAAATGAAATGTAATTTCATTCATGCAGCCTAGTGTATAATAGGATGTCATTTCTTATTCGAGTAAATACTGTGTACAAAGACCAAGGTTTTCCACTAACTAGGATGTGAAACCCAAACCAATGACTAAATTACAAATAGGTTAAATAGCAGCAAGTGTTGTAGCAAATAAGTAATAAATTTGTAGTTCCGTGAAGTTGAGATACAACATGCAGACCAGCTTCACTTACATCACAGACAAAATAAAATGGAATTATGTATCCAACACAAGATAATCAGACAGAAACTCAAGAATACCAGTGATCCAACAGCAACTAAAGCACGGAATTTGGAATCAACCTCTATATTTTCATCTTCGGCAATCTGCACAAAAACAAATTGCATATTAGTATAATAAAGAAAAAATAGCATTCAAAATGGGTAATTCTTAAATTTGAGAGTTTGTTTGGTTTGAGGAAACATTTTCTGTCTCTATTTTCTATTTTCATTTCCTAGAAATAAATTTTCATTTTTAAATTTTAGAAAACATGTTTGGTTAATATAACTTTTTTATTATAATTACAAAGTTGTCATCATGTTTTCAGCTTCCTGTTTTGGAAATGAAAATACTATTTGTTGTTTTCAAATTTACCCATTTTAAGAAATGTTTTCTAGAAAACTTGTCCAATAAAATACAACCAAACAACTGTTTTTTTTATTGAAAATGACAACAAGAAATAGCCAAACCAAACGGACTCTAAATAATCTAGCAATGGCCAAATACTATGCAGCTCCCCCTGGCTCTTTTTCATTTCTTTCAAGTTAGGAAAGAAGCTTTGGAATTAGAGGATTTTCAGTTAAGTAGGAGTAAGACAGAGTATGCAGAATGCAAGTTCAGTAAGACGCAAGTTGGCAATGTTGTGGAGGTGAAAATTGAAGATTGCATCATACTACAAATTGCAAAGTAATAACGGCACAAGACATACCTCAAGTGCTGCCGATAGAACTTGAGATTGACCTTCTTGATCTTTCGATTCAATCAATAACACAGCATAGCTGAGAGTATCACATGAGAAGTAAAAGTTACTACAAGCTTACATCATTGACCCTTAATATAGCACTTCTAAAAGCAAATTCTACAATAATGAAAATAATGAACCATGAACTGAGATCTCAATATGTAAAAGCCATCACCGCTGCTTCACTGTCAACACTTAAGCAGCAGGGTAATGGGATTAAGGCCCTGTTTGGATTAACAGCTAAAATAAGTACTTATTTAAGTAGAGCTTATTTAATAAACTCTATTGTCAAAAGTGCGGTCTAAAATAAGCTAAATAGCATTTGGATACAAAGATATAAAAGCACTTATAAATGTGAAAATTACTAAAAAAGATACTCGTAAGCATTTAAGGTTAATTTCAAAAATTCATTACGGTTAATTTTGTCATAAATTATTATAAAAACAGTTAACGCTTAAGTTGTTTTTAGCTTTTGCAAAGGCTTATTTTCATAAGCTTCAATTTCTAGCTTATAAAAATAAGCCAAAAACAGCTTATTGGGATTTTAGAAGCTGCTTTAATAAGCTTGTCAAAACGGAACATTTATTCTTTATAAGTGCTTATTATAGTAAATAAGCCCAAATAAGCTGTTGATAAGCTCATCCAAACAGGGCCTAAGTAGGGTGGAGCATGGAGGAGGAATCCCAGGCTCCCAGAATTGCCCTCCCTTCTACTTTTTCTTTCAAGAAGAAAATGAAATTTTATTTAATCATTTTTTTTTGTAATACAAAACCAGCAAGCACCAGAGCTCTGCTGCACCTGAACAAGGAGACTGTTTACCTTTTATTTGGAATTAATGCAACAAAATAAACGGGAACTTCTAAAAGCTAAACAAATGAAATATACATAAATATAAATATAAGAACTACTAGTTAAATTATGTAAGCTAAAGGCCAATAATTCATCAAGTATGGTTTTTTCCCAAACTATTAGGTGCACTAACTTACAGTCAAGAAAATACTTACTTGAGTATCAAGGTAGAGTAGGATAACTGCAAATTTTTGTTTGGAGATGAACTACAACTTGAGAAAGCATCAAGAATCTGCAACATCAGCAACCAGACACAGTTATCTGAAATAAATGGAAGATCCCTCTACCACCAGAAGAGCAGGAAAAAGATGGACAAAGTCATATCACTCTTCAGAAATGAATTTTTTTCACCAAAAAAAAAAAAGATAAGATAAAATGGCCCAAGTCAATGAAGAAATGAAATGAATAGCTGTACTAGTGTCGTAAAGGAGAGTCAGGATTATGCAAACAAAAAGGTGTTGTGAAAGTCACAGCCTATGTACATTTTGAAATTAATACATATGAATAAGAAATTTGAAAGCAGAGCAACAGAAAGCTCCATGTTAATCAGAGAAGATAAGTTTATGCACCTTTTTCTTAGCAAAAATGTTACACAGAATGCACCAAGCAGGAACCAAAGGAAATTTTCTACATCAAAGTTGGTCTTCCAAGCAATTCTTATCAAGTCCTTTAATTACTCCAAGTCATAAAAAATGGCAATAAAGAGATGCTAACCTCACTACGATGTTTCAGCAACCAGTTGTGGTAGCATGAATTCTTAAAGAGATTAGTTACAGTACGAGTGCTGGTCAACAGATTTGCAGGAATTGTCGGATTTATTGTGACTTTCTTAATCACTTCCATTAGTATATCTGGATATAACAGAGGAGAAAGTCAATGAAACATTACCCCTCAACAGAAAGGTAAAGGAAGAAAAATCTGGTCCAAAATTCAAGGAGAGTCAACTAATCCCCCAATAGCATATTCAGCTCAATATTGTACTTTTGAAAACAATTTCACAAAATGTTGGAAATTTGAAATTATTTCCCTCAATATTTCACTTTCAGCCACATAATTCTTTTTGTCACATAAAATGTCCTCGCTGGCAGGACTTTCAAAACAAATTAACAAAGGTGTCATCTGGAATCTTTATGACAGAACTGCTTATGTTGTCATGGTTCATGATGACATAGATGAAGTGCAGTGAATACCACAATGTTGTCATGGCTGGGGATGACACCATTGTAGTGGTGTTGTCACATGTTTTGACGACATCCCTTTCTCTTTTCCCTTCCCTCCATTCTCTCTCTCTAGCAGATCCCGTCACCCCCCCTCCACCCTACGCACACATCCAACCCCTTCCACCTACATACTAACTTTCTATTAATTTCTTTTTTCATTTTGCTGTAATAATAATTAAATCTCATTACATAGAAGAAAAATTCTAAAAATTAATACATAAAAATTTTATTTTTCTGTAAATAATATAACAATTATTTCAAGTAGTACATAATTCAACAAAAATAATAATTTATTTTTTTAAAGTAAATGTAAGTATAGAGTTATCATGAAATATAAACTTTTATAAATATAAAAACTCATTTAAAAAAATATTTTAATTATTCACTAAAACACATTTAGCGGAAAGATTACGTGAAACATTAAAACATTAAATAGTAATTAAAAAATTAAAAAAAATATGGCACTAATGGTTAATTATTTTATAAGTAGTGGCAGCAAAATATGGTCTATTATATTAAAACAATTCTCCTAACAAACAAGAGTGCAGTCAAAACATGTCACAATACCAATACAAAGGCATTGTCTCTAGCCATGATGACATAGTGATATTTGTTACATAGTATAATTTGCCTTACACACATGACAACACAAGTACTTGTGTTGGCAAGGGTCCAGAAGACATGGCTTTGGATTAAAAGCGAGCAAGGACATCTTACGTGGCGAAGGAGTAAAAAATAAACGTGGCCAAAAGTGCAACATTTTGGGAATTAGTTGCCAGAAGTGCAATATTGGGGTTAAAAAGCATTCCCCCAACAACCACACCCCCCCACCAAAAAAAAAAAAAAGAAATAATAAAGCAACATGGCCCTTTCAACCAATTGATTTGTTGTTTCACAAGCAATTATGAGTAGTCATGCATATTTCACGTAGTAAAGATGGAATTAAATTGATTATTGTCATAATTTAATTTCAGAAAATGAAATGATGGTAATGCAGATACCATTTTCAGCTTCAAAATGCTTGTGAAGTAGAGTAGCCCCATCTGGATGAAGAACTATCATCCTCACAGTATCAATGACTGCATAGAGAAAGCACAATATGAAGAAGTAAGCAAAACCATTTTCCAAAAGACTAGAGAAGTTCACTGATTAAGAAGTGCGCATACAGTGAAACAAATTCCTTCCAATGATTTTGTCAAGGTAACAAAGATTGATAATTTCATGAAGTTCAATAAGAAAAAAGAAACAACACGAGACAAAACTCAGAAACTAAGCCAACTAACCAGGAAATATCATAGCGATTGGCCATGACCTAATCAAATTCAGCAACAAGGCTATATCAGAGTCTGCAAATTTACTAGAATGATAATGGGACGTATCTTTCAGAGTTTTAACAATGGCACCCAGTCTGGAAACATCGAGCTCAGTCAAAGACAAGTTCTGCTTTTCCTATATGAGATTTACCATAGAACCAAATCACTCAGAAAATTCATTATTTGAATTCAAATATAGTATCATAACAATAACAAAGAAAAGTAATGAGATTGAACATTGAAGCATGCTTGCTAAAACATGCAGCTGTATTGTTCTTATACATAGCAATTCTTGTAGATCTAAAGTAAGTCAAATTCTTATGCACTTTTTTAGGAGGGGCAGTAAGTCAAATTTATGTCTAACATATTAAAGGACATCGTAACTTGTAGATCTAAAGTCTATAATCAAAAGGCATTTGATAAGAACCTGATAGACCCCCAATCTCACGGGTATACTGTTGATATTATCTGATTTGCATAATCTGTAGTTATTAGTAATTAGGATTTGTAGGATATGATTTGATTGTATTTCTGATTTGTTGCCTTTGATTTAGGGATTGTAACCTTTGATTTAGGGATTGTAATTAGCTGACCTATGTATATAAATATACATCTGCTAAGGATTTTTCCTTAAGCAATTCATAAATCATTCTTAAGTTGGTATCAGAGCAGGCTCGGTCCTGTCTCTGCTTAGTCTCTCTAGGTTTGCGTTTCAAGTCGAAACCGACCTTGTTCAGTCACTGTTCCGTCACTGTCAAGGCAGGAACATCGTCTTCTTCTTCTGCAGTCAGTATACTTTATTGTGTACCGGCCAGTGTACTGTTCCGCCGTTTCCGCCACTGTTCCAATCTGTTTTTTCCGCCACTGTTCCGATCTGCTTTTGTTCTGCCACTGTTCCGATCTGCTTCTGTTCTGCCAGCGTTCCGATCTGCTTATGTTCCTCCACTGTTCAACCAAGTCGGAACCAACCCGCCAGCGTTCCGATCTGCTTCTGCTCCGCCGCTGTTCAACCAAGTCGGAACCACTGTTCCGCCACGATCAACCAAGACAGTGTACTGGCCATCTCAGAAACCTCCGACCGGCCAGATCCTTGAGCGCCGTCACCGGATCTCGATTCACGCGCCCGTACACGCCTCCACAGCTGCCGGCGCGTGTAGCTCACGCGCCTAATTCCCGACATCCGTTCACGTCGCCGCCAGGTCCCGTTCGTCTCGTAGGCGCCACCTGGTTCTGTTCGGGGGGTCAGAAGTTCAGATTGCGCCACCTTCTGTCAGCGCGTGTAAGCCACGCGCCATTCTCCGATCGTCCGATCGTCTCGCCGCCGTTTTTGTTCAGCTCGTCGGTGCCACCTAGTTCTGTTCTAGGGTCATGGCTTCTGCATCTGATTTATCATGTGTCACCTCTGAATCCTCCAAAAGGGGCCTTGTTTCTTTTTCTTTTTCTGGCAGCCCCACCATAACGTCAGAAAAACTCAATGGTAAGAACTATTTAGACTGGTATGCTGCTGTTGATATTTGGTTTTTAGGTCAGGGACTCTCTAAGCATCTGACTAAGAAGGCGGAGGACATCCCTGCTGATGAGAGGGACCAATGGAAGAAGACTGACTATCAGTTGGTATCCTTACTTTGGCAGTCCATTGATCCCAAACTGTTAGTGCATTTTCGCCCTTATAAAACTTGTCATGACATATGGAAAAAGGCTCGAAGCATCTACTCTAATGATGTCCAACGTTTGTACGATTCTGTTCATAATCTAGCAAACGCTCCACATGACAGATCATGACCTGCCTTCATATCTGAACAAAGCACAGTCCACGATTGAAGAAATCAAGTTGATACTGACCAGTGACAACCTCCAGCGGATGTTAGATAAGCTTGATAACATGTATATGGTTTTTGTTCTCCATGGTCTTCATAAAGATTTTGAATCTGTTCGGAATCAAATCCTGACACATGCAAATATTCCTACCGTGGAGGATCTCATTAATCGATTGTTGCGAGTTCCTTCTCCCGATGCAGCGTCTGGAATTGGTTCCCAAATAGGTTCAGAGTTTTCCGCTTTTGTTTCTGCAGACCGTGAAAGTCGCGGTCGTGGTCGTGGCCGTGGTCGTGGTGGTGGTAGAGGTGGCCGTGGTTCTGGTGGTCGTCCTCAATGTTCCTATTGTAAACGCTTGGGCCATACTCAAGACCGTTGGTATTCCTTGCATGGTTTCCCTGAAAAATCTGCTAATGTGGCACAATCTCAGTCGGCTGATAAGACTGAATCAGGGATTGATAACTAGAACATACTATCAGACAATGAGTATAAGGAGTATCTTCAACTCAAAGCAGCCCAACAAGCTTCATCTTCGGCCACTTTAGCTCATACTGGTAATTCTACAGTTTGCCTCTCTCATTCTTCGTCTGTTGGATCCTGGATTTTGGATTCTGGTGCTTCCGATCACATAGCTGGTAATCCTTCTCTTTTATCAAAATTATCATCTCCCAAGACACCACACCACATTACTCTCGCTGATGGTTCTAAGACTATAGCCACCGGCATTGGTCAAGCCACACCTCTTCCATCTTTACCTTTGAATTCTGTTATGCTTATTCCTGGCTGCCCCTTTAATTTAATTTCTATTAGTCAACTGACTCGCACTCTTAACTGCTCTATAACCTTCACTGCTGACTCTTTTCTCATCCAGGACCGGAGTACGGGACAGACGATTGGCGCAGGATCTGAATCGCGTGGACTTTATTATCTCCAGCCTCCATCCTCTACCATATGTACTGTCACCGAGTCTCCTAGTCTCCTTCATCGTCGTCTGGGTCATCCAAGTCTAAATAAGCTAAAGAAGATGGTTCCCCATCTCTCTCATTTGCAGTCTTTTGAGTGTGAGTCGTGTCAGCTTGGAAAACATGTCCGTGCATCCTTTCCAAGCAAAATCAATAATCGAGCAAAGTCACCTTTTGATATTGTTCATACTGATGTTTGGGGTCCTAGTCGTGTCATTTCTATTCTGGGGTATAGGTACTTTGTTACTTTCATTGATGATTTTTCTAGATGTACTTGGATATTTTTGATGAAAGATCGTTCAGAGTTATTCACTATCTTTCAAAATTTTTGCAATGAAATTCAAAACCCAGTTTGGGCACTCTATTCGCATATTGCGCAGTGATAATGCAAAAGAATATTTTTCTGTTCCTTTCAATTCCTTTATGGCATCTCATGGCATGCTTCATCAGTCAACTTGTCCGCACACTCCACAACAAAATGGCATAGCCGAACGAAAACATCGTCATATTATTGAGACTGCTCGAACTCTTTTATTGCATGCTAATGCACCCTTAAAATTTTGGGGTGATGCTGTTCTTACCGCTGGTTATTTAATCAATCGCATGCTCTTCTCTGTTTTACATAATGAAGTTCCCCACTCTCTTTTGTTTCCTAATGACCATCTTTATACTGTCTCCCCTCGTGTTTTTGGTTCTACTTGTTTTGCGCATGATCTTACTCCCGGTATTGATAAATTGTTTGCTCGTTCTATTAAGTGTATTTTCCTTGGTTATTCTCGAGTACAGAAAGGCTATCGATGTTACTCTCCTTCTACAAATCGTTTTTACATCTCTGCAGATGTAACCTTCTTTGAGGACACTCCTTACTTCACCTCACCAGTCGAGCCTAACTCCATCTCTCAGCTCCTACCAATTCCCTGTCTTAATTTACCTATTTCTGATCCTCCAGTTTCACAGGTGCCCGCACCTCCTAGTCCGCAGGCACATCCTTCACCGCAACCGTTTATCACTTTTCAGCGTCGACCTCGTCCTGTGATTCCAGAGGCTATTCTCACCCCAGACTCGGGCGATTCATCTCCTGCTTCCAGCGTCTCCACCTGCTCAGGGCCTATCTGAAAGCTTTCTCTTGACTTGCCCATTGCACTTCGTAAAGGTATGCGTTATACTCGTAATCCTCATCCTATTTATAATTTCCTGAGCTATCATCGTTTATCTTCATCCCATTATACATTTGTCTCTGCCTTGTCGTCCATTTCCATTCCTAAAACTGTCCAGGAAGCACTTTCCCATCCAGGATGGCGTCAGGCCATGATTGACGAGATGGCAGCTTTGGATTCCAATCATACATGGGCTCTTGTTCCTTCCCCTCCCGGGAAATCTGTAGTTGGTTGTCGATGGGTCTTTACTGTCAAGGTGGGCCCTGATGGACAGGTGGACCGTTTGAAAGCACGCCTTGTGGCTAAGGGCTATACTCAAATATTTGGCCTTGATTATGGAGATACATTCTCTCCTGTTGCTAAAATAGCTTCTGTTCGTCTATTCTTATCGATGGCTGCCATGAACCATTGGCCTCTCTATCAATTGGATATCAAGAATGCATTTCTACATGGTAACCTGGAGGAGGAAGTTTATATGGAGCAACCACCTGGGTTTGTTGCTCAGGGGGAGTCGAGTCTTGTCTGCAGGTTACACAAATCTCTATATGGCCTTAAACAGTCTCCACGGGCATGGTTCGGAAGATTTAGTAAAGTCATACAGGAGTTTGGCATGGTTCGTAGTGAAGTAGATCATTCTGTGTTCTATAAACACTCATCTTCTAATCAAGTCATCTATCTTGTAGTTTATGTAGATGATATTGTCATTACAGGAGATGATCATGATGGCATCAGGGGCCTAAAACAACACCTGTTTCAACACTTCCAAACTAAGGACTTGGGCCGATTGCGGTACTTCCTCGGGATTGAAGTGGCTCAATCAAAAACAGGCATTGCTATCTCTCAGAGGAAGTATGCCCTTGATATTTTAGAAGAAACTGGAATGCTAGATTGTAAACCAATTGATACTCCTATGGATCCGAATGTTAAACTTCTACCGGATCAGGGGGAGCCTTATTCAGACCCGGGAAGGTATCGAAGACTGGTGGGAAAATTAAACTATCTCACCATAACTAGACCAGATATATCTTTTGCAGTTAGTGTTGTGAGTCAATTTCTTAACTCTCCCTGTGACAACCATTGGGATGCAGTAATTCGAATTTTGAGATATATTAAAAGTTCTCCTGGAAAGGGGTTGATCTATGAGAATAGAGGCCATACAGACATTGTTGCATATACAGATGCAGATTGGGCAGGATCTCCTAGTGACAGACGGTCGACTTCTGGGTATTGTGTTCTCATTGGAGGCAATCTCGTCTCATGGAAAAGTAAAAAAGCAGAATGTAGTTGCTAGATCAAGTGCAGAAGCAGAATATCGAGCCATGGCACTCACTACATGTGAACTTATATGGTTAAAACAACTGATTCAAGAATTAAAGTTTTGCAAAATAGGGCCCATGAAACTCATTTGTGATAATCAAGCAGCCATGCACATTGCCTTCAACCCAGTCTTTCATGAGCGAACTAAACATATAGAAATTGATTGCCATTTTATTCGTGAAAAGATCCTCTCCGGAGAAATAACTACCTCATTTGTGAATTCTAGTGATCAACTAGCTGATATTTTTCACCAAGTCTCTTCGGGGCCCGAGGGTAACATATATATGTAACAAGCTTGATGCATATGACATATATGCACCAGCTTGAGGGGGAGTGTTGATATTCTGTTGATATTATCTGATTTGCATAATCTGTAGTTATTAGTAATTAGGATTTGTAGGATATGATTTGATTGTATTTCTGATTTGTTGCCTTTGATTTAGGGATTGTAACCTTTGATTTAGGGATTGTAATTAGCTGTATATAAATATACATCTGCTAAGGATTTTTCCTTAAGCAATTCATAAATCATTCTTAAGTCTATAGGAAGAGGTACAGAAAATCACCTCACCATGCAGAATAGATTATTCTGTTATGCTTGCTGAGCTGGCATTTCTGTTAGGATACTATGCTCCATACCGTGCTCTCCCTTGCTGTGGAGCTGAAGAGGCTATTGGTTTTGCATGCAGAGCTGGCAGGTGGTTACGTAGTGTTTTAGAGGTAGTGGGCAGCAGATTGTTAGGGAGATGTGTGGTTAAATAGGAGGAGGAATGGAGAGGAAGGCAGGCATTTGGATAGGAGTCACATTGGGGAGAGATCAGCCCTCTCGAAAGGCTTGGGTTATTTTCGTTTTCTGTTCTGTTTCCATTTTTTCCAGTTCTTTATCTATTTTTCTGGGTGTAATCAGTAGCTGAATCATTCTGATATCAGCTTGAATCAATACAAACTATTATTTCAGTTCACATTTCCGTTTCTGTCTCTGTTGAAACTATCAGAACCCAAAAACACAGCACAAAAATATATGAACAAACTCACTGAAGTTCCTTGCTCTGCTACTGATATTGAGCTAATATCAGCTCCAAATGTGGACTGACGTATAATGCTCAAAGAAATGCACAGAAAGAAAGGAAATACAGAGACACAGCAAACTCTTTGAGGGCTTGCTTTCACAACTCAACATGCCTACCCTTCCCCTCTCCTCTGTTTTTCTTTTATTCTATTCCCACTACCCGATCCTGCTTCTTGCCCCACCTACCACGCAAGCAGGTTGTTACAATGCAACCCCACCACATGCTGATCACACTTCCTTTCCTCACTACTCACAATAGCCTCTAAACCTCTGCTGCTATTCCCTTCCCTCCTATTGTACACCCTAGTGAGAGGTGGTTGCCTAACAGTATTTTTTTACAGTCAACCTAAATCAATGTGAAGGTAGAATCATCAACAGGCATATTGGAGTTTGAAATGATAATGGATAAAGCAGATATGAAAGATTAACAAATTTCCTGAATCCTGACCACTTGCAGGTGGGTTTACATCTATCATAAACTGAAGTTCCTTCCATCAAGGGAATATGTTTTAATCATACATATTAATAACTAAGGGAAAAAATTGAAAACTTCAAACATGTAGCCTACCTGGTCGGATAGTAAAGTATTATTGAACTCAGTAATCTTTTTAAGGATCCCATCAAACTGAGCTGCATCAAAAACAAGCATCCCTTTCTGACAACAGAAACAAGTACTGGGTATGAGCTATCAAATTACACAATTAACTTGCAGAGGGAAAAAAGTATGAAGCTCCATAATCAGAATAGTAAAGGAGGTTTGCACATTTGGATTCAGTCTTTTGAAAAAAAGAAAAAAGGATTAGCATTGATGAAAAAATATAAAATAATATCTTAAGAAACGAGCAGATTTTGCAAAGAGATGTACTACTTTTAGCACTACTCACTTTCCAGTAGGATCAGATTACTTGCACATTGAGCCACATTCTATAAAGATGATATCTTGGCCTATCTGATTGTCTTCTTATAATAATAATAACAATAAAATGTTCAGATTATAAAAAGAATGAACTTAAACTTGTTTACAATTCAAAATTTCAAATAAACAAAGGCTCCACCAATTAACATCTGTCAGAGTTCTCTTTTGCTATTGAGCTCCACCTAGAGCCATATTGGCCATGTAGTGTAGCCAGGAATCTTCGATACACAGGGATATGTACACAACCATAGAACACACAAAATAAGAGTGTTAAGACTAAATACATCAGCAAGTTCTAAAGTAAAGTGTATGAAAGCACACCTTAGGAATATGCTTGAAGGTAGGTTTCGCAGAAATAGCTGTCATACCCCAAAAAAAAAAAAAAAATTAATGGGGACTGAGTTGCACAAGCGCATAATATAGCATGGACAGGTGAAAAATTTTACCAGACATGTCTGAAGATTGTCCAGGTATGTAAGCATTGGCTGAAACAGAAAATAAGACAAAACTGATCAAGTAGAAAAGAAAGATTACAAGGATAATGGACCTCATTGATCACCATGAATGTTTATCTAACAGACATTATACTTACCGCCAGTATAGGGATCACGAAATGATGCATCAAAAGTAATATCCTTTTGTCCAGTATTTTGAAGTATGAACTGTACGATTTGCTCACGGAAGGAAAGAGGAAGATTCTCCTTGAGAAGCCATTTGTCAGCAGCATCATATGGATTATCTGGAGATATCTTAGAATTTTCTTTATTACTTAGCAGATTATCGTTCATGCATAAATCATTTGCAGCCAACAAAATAGGAAGCCATGCAGAGTAAAAATAGGTCACATAAACTAGGACAGTATTTGATTCTCAGCATCCAACTTTGGTTATACAAGACCAACAATTGCAAGAGATGAGAAAACTTAAAGCAGAGAATGGGTAATAAAGTAGCTGATAAGACTTAATGGTTCAGTACATCAATGAGAAGCCTTAGAAACCCAATTCATCACTCCTAAGCCATAGCAATTAAACCACTCATAACAAAGAGTGGTATCTTACCTTCGCGTCACAAACAAATAAAAGAATTATTCGAATAACTTGACTCATACTCATTTCTTCACAAATCTCCCTCAACTATCTTAAAAGTACTGTGACTTCAGACTTCAGAGCATAAGCATAATCAAATGCAAGGAAAACAAAAATATTTGGATAGTACTTTACCACTCTATACCTCCTTGTTTCTTCACATGTGAGGGAAAAACAACTACTCCCTCTCTCTTGGTATATTATGCAATGTGCAGGCACACAGACCCACAGATGCATTTTGCCTTTCTGGAGACTAACGTGACCTAACCTACCAGATGTTAGTTGACTTGGCCCAGTAGTTCATGTTTCAGAATCCTTGCTATCGACTGGAACAAGAATAAATCTCTCTACTACTCTAGGTCTCAGAATGACATTTATACGATATATCCAAATTACATAGAAACTATTTATTGAAATAAACAATTAATAATATGTTTTTACTGATTCTCCAAACGCCAGAGGGATATTCATTATCCCAAATTGCTTGCAGACCAACAGACAAAAACATCTCTTGATGCAGCACAAGAGAATCAATCCTACATTATTAAGTCAGAATTAAATAAGTCTACATTTAACAAAAGCCTCATGGTGAAAACATGTACCTGATCGGTTGTATGGCAACTTACGGATAGGCATACCATCACCAATGTCCACATCAAACACTGAGCAGCCAGATGTAAAATTTATAAGAAATCTTTGTGAGAAAGAAAATCTCAATCAAGCGTGCAAGGGATGCAAGGGAAACATAGGAAACTGACCATAATCATACTGAATACCATCAAGCAAAGGGCGATTCATATCCTCTGGTCCATCAACAACTTCACCAATCTGTAGGAAAACATCAATAGTTAACAAAAAACAAATAACCTTGTAATATCACTTATATTTGGCACTGCAACTTGGAATTTATCTGAGGCTACAGAATTACACAGGATAAGGGAAAGAGAAACAATAGAAGTTAAATTTGTTCATTTAGAGTTCTGTTCACCTATAGTCCATCTAATTATTTCCTATATTCTTGAAACTATCTGAACGTCAGTATGCACTTGCTCCTCTATGCATTCTATCATTATTTTGGTGCAACTAGTTGAGTACTCCCCATGCGCAATGTATCCTATGGTGCTATTTTATAAATCTACGGTCCATCTAAAATATAAAACTAAATAAATAAACCTACTAAAAGTTAAACTTCCCCAGTTTTTGCACTTCCTACATACAAAAATACAGCAGCCAAAAATATCATAACAACAACAGCAACCAAGCCTTTCCTACTAGATGGAGTCAGCTATAGGGATTAATTGATGCCACAGAGCTCTATAAAATATAGAGCAGCCAAAAATCCAGAAAAAAAAAATCATAGAGCAGGAAAAGTTTTCACTGATATAACGCTGCAACAGGCATTAGCGAGGGCACCTTTGGCAAGCAGAAAACTAATGCTAGAAGAAAGAGGAGAAATTAAAAAATTCACTGAAGTTAGTAACAAAACACCGAACTTGGAAATTAATTTTTTATAGCTGCATTTGGCTGATAATATGTAATAACAGTTGTGATGCTAGTTTTTATTGTGTGTGTGTGTGTGTGTGTTGATAACTTTGTTTAGCTTATCCTAGCTTGGGGTTCTAAGCCATAAGGGAAAAGAGAGGGGGCAGGGGGACACAGTGAAATCAATAAATTTTCTATCACTCGTGCTTCCTATATTATTTTCTTTCAATTTCCAACTTAACCATGAAGCCTTGATAATGGTCCATAAGCAATTGCCCATGCAAGAAGCTATCACTAATTTCTGATGACTACAATAGAACATACAAGTTACAACCAAATACATTGCTAGGGAATAAGTCCACCAAGGTAACCACTTCATGATACACATGAGAGAATGGGCACACTGAGATAAACAGAACAAAGAAACCATGAGGTAGAAGTACCATAAAGTTAAAAGCTAATATAGAATTTTATAAGTAAGGGAATTACTTTATCCCACTTCTGCTCTGTCATGTTCCATGCATATGCCACCCCATTATCCCCCTCTCTAACTACTTTTGTCTGGCCATCACTAGTTCCTGTTCAGAATCAGAAGGTGATTAAAAATTAACATTCAGAAGGTAAAAATAGCAAAAGAAACCTTGACAAATATTGGGCCAATGGATTATGTGAGAAATTCTACATGCAATTTAAAAAGAAAAGAAAAGAGAAAAAAACACCTATAACCACCCACTGTATTGTGCAAAAATATAAATTACAGATTTCATCATTACTTATGTCTTTAAACTCGGGATCTACACGGCTATTGAATATTTAATGTCAAAGAACAAGTCTCATAAAAACTTAAGATGTTAGGTGGAGACCCATATTGGTTTTATTTCTATAAAACACCCCTCTTGCAAGTCCTTTGGACTTAAAGCGTTGACAATGCATAAACTCATTTTACTTTATGCTAAAATTCAACTTATGAAAAATGGCAGCGGAAAAGATTGAACTCCTAACCACTTGGTTATAAAGACTTTGATACCATATCAAATATCAACTCTCCTAAAAGCTTAAGCTGTTAGGTGGAGATCCATCAATGGTTTTATATCTTAACATTTAGAATTATTTGATGCTACATTTTCATGGCAAGCAAGCTTCCCTCTTTTATTCTATCTGAAAGGATACTAAAAAATTGAATATGGCATCTGATTTGCAAAAGTAGACAATCTCCAGTCAGATGTGATGCCATCAGTAGCAAATTGTATCTGTTCTCCCCCCAAGAGAAGGACAGAGAAGGGAGGAGCTTATGCAAAATGACATTTGAAAAGGAAACAATTGAATTAAAACCAAACCTGGGATCTTTAGAGCCTTCAATCCTGGTAGCTCTTCCAATTTTAATCCTCCAACTCTCTTTCTAGCAAAAATAAACAGATCAAGCTAAGTTCACAACCAATAGCAAGATATATAATGTGTTTGTTTTAACTTTTGACCCAACACCAAACAAACAGGCCTATAATTGACCAGGTGTGACGTTATTTATAGATTTAAATTAAGTACATGTTTGGATTAACTTATGTTGAGTACCTGCAAAGAGAACTTTTGGTTGAAAAGCTGTTTTTGTGCAAAAATTAAGCAAAACCAAACATGTGCTAAAAATAAATTAAAAAAACAGTAATTCATTTGGATTGACAGCAAGTAAAAAGTTGCCAGAAAAAGAAACATTTACTTGCCAAGGAAAAATAAGCCATATATTTTCAGAGTGAAAACCGTAGTTAAGAAATTTACAATATGGACAAACAAACAAGAGTGGCTGATGTGTCAGGGAAGCAGCAAGCACAATAACTATCTTAAAATTTGCAATATAAACAATCCCCTATTTGGCAAAGGCATCTTCAAAGGTCAATATCAATAAAATCACATTATGACCGCCAATAAATAACCATACCTACTAGACTTGTACTGAGAAAGTTGTGAAGCGTATAAATCAATCTCTAGTGGATCAGCAACATTATCCTGATGCACTGTCCAAACGCGTGCAATTCCATCTGAACAAGCTGTCACAATATCCCCATTTTCCAGAAATTTTGCATCCCAAACACAACCAGGATGCTCTATGCTCTGAACACAAACTCCATCTGAAAATTTTGAACGGGAAAAAGTCAGTAATTCCAAGAAACAAGTAACATATTCTGCTAAAAGAAACCAAAATTATTGACTATTTGATGGAAAACTGATGCATTTGATCAGCTTAGAACTCATGCAACAACCTTGGAAGCTTCATGTGCATGGCAACATGAACAGTGAAAATGGAAGAGAAGGGTCTCATCATATAGTACTCCAAAATAAAAATTGTTTTATATAAAAAACTAGTTTATACTTCGCTTAAAAAAGGAATAAATTGCAATAATAATGTATTGACATAACCAAAATATTAACGTTAAACAAATTAATGGTGAAAGTCACAGCTGACCGGAAAGAGCAGAATGTCATGCTGTTTCCTAAAATAGTTGCCTAACATAAGGAACAGGGTGAGACAAAAACAAAGCCCCCCATATAAAGTATGTGAAGACTGACCACCAAGGTTAATTATGTAGCCCATCGAGCATGCTCAAAATGAACCGGAGCCTTGAAACTCAAAAGTATTGAGCATCACTCAAGCAATACATGCAGGTAATAATCCAATGACACATCATCTCTATAGCAAGAAGCAAGAAACAGGCAATCACCTTTCCATATTTTTGCAAAACAATCTTCACTAGCACTGACAATAAGTCCTGATGCATGTGAATCAACTGAATAAACAATTGCAGTATGGCCAACCATCTCCATTAACACTTCCCCACTTTCTGCCCATAGTCTGAGAGAACTGCAGAAATGGAAACAAGTCAAACATGCCCATTGCAACGTAATTATGAACCAAACACAATTATTATTAGAAGCATGACAAGGATGTTATAAGAAAGGGTGCAAACCAAAGTAAAGCAACAAGCCAAGTAGAAAATCAATGAAGCATGCAAATCAACATTTAAAACATATCATAGTAACATGGAAAACCACTGCAAAAGTAGAACAAGGCTTTAATGCTCCAACTATTACAGACACAAATAAATTCAACCCTAACAGTCAGACCTCAATTTTTCTGTCTTCATTAGAAAGATTTCTTTTTGAAAACTTACTTGGAAACAAAGAAAGCAGAATAAAAGCACTTCCCACATAATAAATTGTTGCCCTAATTTTCTTCCCTAAAAAAGAGCAAGAATTTTAAACAAACTTTTGTGAGTGTGTGTGTGTAGACTTAATTCACTTGCACAAGGCGTAATTATGCATATATCAAGCTAAAAATCCTGCATACTCAGTAAATATCAATTCCATGTAACTTTTTATAAAATGAAAAATTTTAGTAGAAAAGGGTAACAAAGGTATTAGACTAGAATTCTGACCAAAAAAACAAACAAATATAAGTAGTCTCTTTTCCAAATAGCTTGATGCATGGAGTGAAATCTATACTAAAGCTTTACAAGTTTAAATTCCTTTACTATAATATTACACAAATTAATCAAATAAACAGAAAGAATCGAATACCTTCATTTTTTAAGAATTTAGTGCAATATAAGATGTAAATAGCAATGATTCCAGAAGAAGGGGTTCAAAATTAATTATAAGAGCATGTGCAGAAATGAACCCACCCATCATGTGACGCAGAAAGGATTCCAAGACCAGACATCAAAGCCAAGCCTCGAACTGTATCTGCATATCCCTCAAAGGTCATCAGCATTTGCACAGTGATATTAGTTTATATTAACTATTAAGGCAGTGAAACAACAAAAAAATGCAGCCCATAACAGCATAAAAAAATATATACAGATATGACTGCTAAAACCTGTTCCCAAGGCAACATAATTGCTAAACCCTCTCTGGCCTTCTTTAAATTGAAAGACACAAATCAAATTAAAAGTAAACAACCAATTTAATAAAATGATCCTTGGAAAAATAAAATCAATTCACAACTATATCACGCGAGTATATTAAACTTCAAAACCATATTATGCTATTCCTCAAGGAAACATATGAGAGTACCACTAAAATAATAATAAATTGGAAACAAAATAAAATATTAAAATGTGTCTAAAGACAGAAAAGCAAACCTGCATGTCCAGCAAAAGTATGTAAACAAGTTTTTCCACTCCAAAGCTTTAAAGTTGTGTCACTTGAACCTAGAACATGTCAGAAGTTAACAACATTTCTTTACTCTAATACTACTTTAGAAGAATATAAGAATTTCAGGTAACACGATGGGATCTTGTGCATGCTCTCCAAAACACCTAGTACAAATACTTAATACAAACCAAGAAGTGACAATGCAAAATTCTTGAGAAAAAGGCATTAACAAGTAATGATACCTGTAACAAGTTTGCCAGAGGGTAGCTTTATAACTGCTAGGATTGCTGCCTTATGAGCCTCCCAAATCTCTACAGGTTGCCCATTCCTCCACCGTCTCAAGGTACTGCATAAAAAAGTCAGATAGTAAATAAACATAAGACAGCTTGAGACAAAAATTTTGAAAAAAAAAAAAGTCAAAAACAGATATTAACACAATCAACAGTGTATCAATTAAAAGTTTACAACAGTAACAGTTTGCAAAACATGGATAAAATGGAAATAATGTGGGTTGTTGGAAATTAAAGGTGGTATTAAAAGATTCTTATTGTTGTCCTGTGGGATAAATGGGAAACTCAATATGTTGAGTAGTCTATGATAGAAAAGAAAAATTACAAAGAAAGAACAATAATACAATAAAATCATGCTAGGAACTGTATTTTAAGGTTGATTTGTGCCCAACCTAGAGCTACGCTTGGAGCAAATGGACTTCAATAAATTATGTATTATCTGATCCAACCATCACAATTTTCAAATGAGGAATCCAAGTAAACTGGAGGACAATTAGACTCTACTGCCATAGCTGGACTTAAAAAATAAAAGAACAAAGTTAAGCCCAATTAAAATTTCAACTGCAGAAACTCAAGCCTTGCAGGGCGTTGCATATGCAGTTCATTTACAAGCCCAATTCCACAACTTAGAATACATCACTCTCTAAGTTCTGACCACTTATTAAGAGACTTTTTATATAAAACCTCTCCAAAAGTAAGGAATTTACTACCTAAAACACTCGAGGAAAGCAAGCTAAAATTTTAAATACACAAACTAGCATTTAAAACAACTTAAACAGAAAATATAGTCAAACTGTGTAACATCTACCATATAGATGCAACTTCCACAGCAACAATAAGTTTTCAAAGTTATCTGGAAGTGACATACACTTTGCCAGATAAACAGAACAATTCTTTTAATGCTGAGATAAGCAATAAATGAATGAATCACCTCATATATCACCAAGACTTCCTAATCCCCCAATATTAGCATTATAACTCACCAATCACCATTCAACTGAGGACAGCACCTTTTGCAATCCATTAACTTCTATGACATTATAACTAAAGAAGGTGTATAGCAACAATAAGATAATCTACTACCCAAAACTAAAGCTATACACTATTGACAAGTAAGGAATCTTTCAATAAACCACCATCGAGAAAGAAAAAGAACCCAAATTTATCAACCCACCAATCAACAGAAGACGAAACGATATCCCCATCATCCAATGCAATGCCGGTAACCTGCAATTCGTGGCCCTTGAGTGTTTGCACCTTCTCCCCGGTCTTCAAGTCCCAGACCAACACAAGGGTGTCCATGCCGCCGGACACAATCCCACCTTGTGGGTAGTCCTCGTTCGGGGAAATCCAAGCCAAGGGTCCCACAAAGCTAGAGTGCCCCAGAAGAATCTTGGAAGACAGAAACTTGCGCTTATCCGAGGGGTCCAGAGACCAGAACCTAACCGTTCGGTCCCTGGACGATGTCGCTATACCCTCATTGCCACACACACATATTCCACGAACCTGATGTTCAACCAAAGAATAGAAATTTAGAAAAAAAAAAATAAATCAAGCTAAATCTCTACAAAAATCAATGTGAAAGAACATTCTACAAAGATTAAAAAAAAAAGAAAAAAGAAGTCGTTTGAGGAGGTTGACGATGTGATCAGAGAAACAAAGGAAGAAACATATATCTTACGTCATCTTCGTGGCCGCGAAGTTCACAGCGTAATTGATATTCTTTAAAATCAATCTCCATTTTCAGAGAGAGAGGGAGAGGTTTAAGGCACGGAACTCAGAATTGCTTGTGGACAACGAAAACCCAGCTCCCGGAGCACGCACCCACCAAAGTTACTTCCTTTGCTTCTTCAACTCGCCGTCTACTCTTTCTTTTTTTTTTATTAATTAATTTTTTTTACTTCTTTTTTTTTCTATTTTTTATTTATTTTCTGAGGCCCACTTTAGTATTTTCCTTACCTTTTTAACTGAATTTGGAACAATTACAATAATAAGAAAAGAACTTGTACCAAAAATTAAAAAAAGAAAATTATTCGCCTTTTTTTTAACTATGGTTAATTTCATTTTTTTTAAATGTGTTTTAAATAATTAGTTAATTATTGTCAAATATTTTAAATTAACTTTTGTCAATCATTTTTTATAATAAAATAATTTAGAGTTAGATTTATAAATTTAAAAATATAATTAATATAATATATAAAAATTAAATAAATTAAATTAATAAATTAACTCATTTAATTCATCTTCTTTATAAAATTATATTTGGCTGAATAATAATTTATTATTTACTTTGATAAATAATAATTTGTTTGTTTAAGTTAAACATTGAAAAATCATTTGTAATATAAAAGATTTAAAATTTTTAAAAAATAGATTATTAAAAAAATAAGTTTAATATTTAAAGGAGATTAATTTCATGTATAAAAAATTATAAAAAAAAGTAAAAAAAATTAACTAATTTAACTTGTAATTGCATTTCTAATTTCTACGTATGCAAATTATATATGAGAAGTAAAAGAATAATGATAATTATACATATTTTTATTGATATATTTTTATATAAGTTATCGAATAATTTTAAGTTTTATCGTAATTTTTTGTCCAACAAAAGAAACTTATTTGATTTGAGATCATAAATTATTACAGGTGAACTGATCAAACATTAAATATTGTATTAATTAAGTGTTAGTATAATGATAAATAAATTACATTTTTAAAGATAAAAATTATAATTTAATTTTTAAAAATTTCAAATCACAATGATAATTATACTCTTATCATTGGGTTCAAATCGACTATATGTACTCTGATTTAAAAACAAAAAAAATAAACACCGTACTAACTAGTAAGAAAGAGATGGTGGCAAGATTGGTAGTTTCACACATTTTGCAACCTATTTTCCATGCGTGCTATTTTACACTCTTGTTCAGCTTTTGCTATTAGCTTAATTGAAACAGTAGAGGGTATTATTGCAGAACCCCCAGCAGAATCTAGAACTTACCTGTCCAGCTGTTGCACGAAGCTTGCCTCTTCTGAGAACCTTTTTGTTCTCACAGTACAAGCTCGCTTTCCCAGTTTCCACCGACTTTATTGACCATTGTGTCTTGTTGATCTCAATATCTGTTTGTGGGCTGAGAAAATGTTAGAAAACTGAAGAAAGGCGGGGAAAGAGGTGAGGCTCAAGGTCATTGTATCACTCTCTCATAGCATCAAATGCCTTAGTAGGTTTTGTTATTTTCCAACATTGCAAGGGATCACTGCTCTGTTTCAAAACTTCAAACATTTTTTTTTTGTGCTAAAAATCCATTCTTTGCGTAACTGTACTTTCTCTGGGTTGTCTCAGCAACCATAAAGTTTGTGGGAAACTGGGGCTTGATCTATTTCGTCCCTTACTTTTAAATGCCTAGAAGAAAGAAATGTCCTTGTTTTTTGTGTGGCTTTGTTTTGCACACAAGGTTGTTTACAGCTTCTTAAGTGATCATGATTTTCGTTGTGATGGTACTTGGAATCATATTGCTTTGCATTGGTAGGATGTTGGATGCGTTACGTTTTATCTGTTTATGCTTGTTTATGATTTTTTTCTCTGGCTGGTGTTAGAAGTTAGAGAAATAAATTCATTCATATGTTTTTATCTGACAACTTAAGCTTTTAAGATAGTTGGTTTGTGGCATTAGACATGTGACATGCCCGCGATTGAAGGAGCCGGTGATGTGAATATTTTTATTTGGCTGGAACTCAGACTTGATTTAGATATTCACTTTCAGGATGATTTATGGTATAGCCCACCATAAAAAACATGATAATGAAAGATGCATTCTATTCATAAATTTGGATAGATGTGTGTAACTTGATGAAATCCCGATTTTTACCGCATCAAACAGTCTTTATGATATCGAAAGAAATGTTATATTCATGCTCCTACACTTCTCCAAGCCAATCAATTGTGTTATTTTCATGATATCAAAGCCATTTGATTCTCACCACAGAAAATCCCTTTTGCACCATTAGGAAACTATTCCACTTGCTACTCTAACACATGCTGGATACACTTATAGTCTCCTGTCCCAGTGTCACACAATCGAAAGATTTTAACCCAACAGAAAAAGAAGGATTACTCTGGCATCCTTCCTCTTCATTGCAATAGCCTTCCCTCATATATAATATCATGGAAAGGTTTTTTTTTTTTCCTCTTAAGAACGCAATTGAATTACTCTTTGATCCTTTTAGGCTTAAATTAATGAGGTGTAGCCTTTATAAGCAATGCTAATTTTCATTTGTTATGTGCTAATAAATTCGACATATAGTTGTCTCTCCTATTAGATATGCCTAGGCTTTCTTTAATGAATATTTTCTTTCCTTCTCTGATTATATATGTTTCATGATACTCGACATCACACAGTTCTTCTTAACTCTCTTCAGGGTAAAGATATGGTGTCCTCAAGTTTCTCCTAGATGCATTCTTTTTGTGGCCAAAATTGTCAAAATACATCTCTTATTGGGTCATCTAATAAGACAAAGCAGCTACCAGAATCCACTGATTTTTGGTCTGCATCAATACAAGAAACCCAGAGGCCAGAGTATTTCTTTATAAAAACATCATGTTTTGCCAATGATTATTTCTGTTAACAATTCCTTGAGGAGGTAAATCTTAAATTGGCAGTGCAGCTATTTTACTTTTGCAGTCTGTGATTGTTTTTGATAGCATATGGCAGTTGCTACACCTGTATGTTCAAATTTTGGAGCAAAACATCATGCTCTAACTCCCTTGAGGGCATTAAGGGGTCTGGTGTGTCTACTAGTGCTGTTTTCAACAGCATTTATAATGTTAATGTACTTTGGCTTTATTAGTGCTGTTATAGTGCGACTTTTTAGCATAAATTATAGCAGGAAAGCAACTTCCTTTTTCTTTGGTGCTTGGCTAGCTTTGTGGCCTTATCTGTTTGAAAAGGTCAACAAGACTAAAGTTGTGTTTTCTGGAGATATTGTTCCTTCAAAAGAACGGATCTTGCTGATTGCAAATCATAGAACTGAGGTCGACTGGATGTATTTATGGGACCTTGCCTTGCGGAAGGGATGCCTTGGATACATAAAATATATACTTAAGAGCAGCTTGATGAGACTACCAGTTTTTGGTTGGGCATTTCACATACTGGAGTTCATTCCCGTTGCAAGGAAGTGGGAGATAGATGAGACGAACATGCGCCATATGCTTTCTACATTCAAGGATCCCCAAGATCCTCTCTGGCTTGCTCTTTTCCCAGAAGGCACTGATTTTACGTAAGCCACTTGTCCATGGTCATTCATTTTACTCTTTTGGTAGTTAGCTACAACTTTGTACATATCTTTGCTTACAGTCGTTGTGATGCTGGAAAATGTTAGTTTTTGTATTTGAGAATCATATGATTTTCTCTTGAAACATCTATAAGAAGCAAAAATATGCTGTCGCCAGTCTTCAAATGGTGAGTTTGAAGGATGATTTTCTTCATCCTCAGTTTGACTTGATATAGTATATGTAACTGTGTGTGTTTGTTTTCTGTTAACAATTTCTTACCACCTATCTCTGTCTTCGGTAGTGAGCAGAAGTGCCTTCGAAGTCAAAAATATGCTGCTGAACATGAGTTACCCATCCTGAAAAATGTTTTACTTCCAAAGACAAAGGGCTTCTGCACCTGCTTGCAAGAATTGAGGGGCTCTCTGACTGCAGGTTGTACTGTCTTTCTTTATTTTCTGTTTATCTAATTATTGGTAAAGCATGTGACATTAGTTATATTACTAGATATTCTTTTTACTCATCCGAGAATTGTGTGTCACCCAGCCTCTCTTTTTCTTTCGATATGATTGCTTGGGAAGTCTGCTCAAGCTTTTATCATCCATCTTTTATCATTTAGCATGTGTCAAGGAAAAGTACTTGTTCTGTTGCTTTGAGTTCATAAATATGGCACTTGATGGCTGGAGATCTTGAATTGCATTGTATGGAGTCTTTTTTTCTTTTCAGATCAAAGAATGTCTGGGGTCTGTTGATTGCAATGATATCAAGTTAATGGAAAGTTGAAAGTGTAACCATTTTAAGTTGCTGATACTAATGATTTATGTTTGATGAAGAAATTTGCAAGCAAGCCTATAAATTTATCTCTTTCCATTTCATAAAGTTAGTTTAAGTGGGGTGCTTCTTGGTAGCCAACAATTATAAAAACAACATCAACAATATAGTTTGTCTAAAAAAACTAACAACAGTAAAATAATATAGAGAACATAAAGTTCAGCATGCTTTAATTGTTATATGGCGTGCTGTCCTTGTTGGAGTCGTTAACCTTCTGGTTTGAGTTTGGACCTTATGGTACTTTGGCAATTGTTTGGATCTATTAAATTGTTAGCAAATTTTGTGCAATCTCATCTAAATCTTCTACAGAATCCAAAATTTATCTAATTTTTAGCAATCACAAATATTGGTCATACTCTCTATTACTAGATGTCGAGGACAAATTATATTGTACCTTGTTAGATTATATGTATTTCTGTCCACAACTCTTATTGTTTGCAAGAAGTGGTTCACTTCTTCTCTTGGCTGAGTTAACTCGTACTATCCTATCCCTACCTTATATTCTTTTAACTTTGTTGAAATTATAGGATTTAGGTAAGGAAAAAGAAGAAAGTAGAATGAAGATTAAACAATAGTATGTGATTGATGTGTTTGATATGTTACAAAAGATAAAGCACTAATTCCTATTTATATTCTTGTAATTCTAATCAAATAAGAAAATACAATCTTAATCAAATAAGAAAATACAATCCTAATCAAATAAGAAAATACAATCCTAATCAAATAAGGAAATATAGGAAACATAATGAAATTAGTAGTCCTCAATTAAAGGATTAATTGACTCCATAATATATTCTAAAGATATTCTAGATATATTTTAAAGATATTATAAATATCTTAAAGATATTTTAGATATATTCTGACACTCCCCCTCAAGTTGAAACTTGCTAAGCTTTAAGCTTGTTACAAATAAATAGTTTAAATAAATAATATAAATATAAAGTGGGTTCCATGACTAAAAAACAACTCAAGATGCAGGAGACGTGATAGAGAGATGACTCATCAAGACGAACCTTTTGCACTAGAAGGAAAGGACCAGACTGTGACTAGGTTGAATTAAGTCTTTTAGACGTGTTTAAAGACATTATGGCAAGAACAAACTCTAAGATTCTGCTAGACCAGATGGCAAAACCAAACAACTTGAGAGATCTGCTTGAACAAATGGCAAACCCAAATGACTTGAGTAGAAACACCACTTATTTGACTCATCATTGGGAAATAAGTTACCATTGGAATGATCATCAATGGAAAAAGAATAACATGACAAATTCTAGTATTAAAAAGAAGTCACCACTGGTATGATTCATCAGTAGGAAAGAAGTCATCATTGGAATGATCGTTGATGGGAAGAGAATAATATGACAAACACTAGTATTGAAAATATATCACCACTGATATGATTCATCAGTGGGAAAGAAGTTACCATCGAAATAATCATCGATGGGAAGAGAATAACATGACAAATACTAGCATTGAAAAGATGTCACCACTGGTATTACTCATCAATGGAAAAGAAGTCATCATCAGAATGATCGTCGATGGGAGGAGAACAATATGACAAATACTAATATTAAAGAGAAGTCACTACTATCATTATCACTCCCTCTCAATGCTATGCCAGCATTGAAAAAGAGCCAAACAGTAAAAAACCAGAGAAAATAACAAGAAACCAGCACCAATAGGCCAAATAAAGTGAAGTCACAGAAGTCTTGCCTCAATCAGACACACCAATCACAATTGAAAATCACACATTACTAGAAAAATACCAGAAAGCATGGGTTGGGAAAACAATGAAGGAGAATTAATAAAGGAGTTCTATAGAACTCAACACAGCAGAAAGCATGGACACCCTCAAGGTGGATGGTACCGCTCTGATACCATGTTGAAATTATAAGATTTATGTAAAGAAAAGGAAGAGAATAGAATGAATATTAAATAATAGTATGTGATAGATGTATTACAAAAGATAAAGCATTAACTCTTATTTATATTCTAGTAATCCTAATCAAATAAAAAAATATAATCCTAATCAAATAAGGAAATATAGGAAACATAATGAAATTAGGAGTTCTCAATTAGAGGATTAATTGACTTCATAATATATTCTAAAGATATTCTAGATATATTCTAAAGATATAATAAATATCCTAAAGATATTTTAGATATATTCTAACAAACTTTTTATTGTCAGTTTATGATGTGACCATTGGCTACAAATACCGCTGTCCATCTTTCTTGGACAATGTCTTTGGGCTGGATCCTTCTGAAGTTCATATTCATATCCGCCGCTTTCCCCTGGATTGTATACCGGTATCTGAAGATGAAATTTCCACGTGGTTGATAGACAGATTCCAGTTTAAGGACCAGTTGCTTTCCGATTTTCAATTTCAAGGTCAGTTTCCCAATCAAATAGCAGAAAGGGACCTCTCTGCTGGGAAGAGCATTTTAAATTGTATGACAGTTATTATGTTGACCAGCATATGTATGCACTACATTTTTTCCTCTGTCTGGTTTAAACTTTATGTGTCTTTAGTCTGTGCTTATTTGGCTCCGGCTACATATTTCAATGTTCGGCCGCAGCCCATTCTTGGCTATTTGAAGATTATACCTAATTGTCACCTCTCAAAAACTTGAGTAGGCACTGTCAGTTTGAGATCCATATCTGATTGTTGTTGTAATATTAACATTGGACTTGCTATTAAATGCAATTCCCTCCCTTGTTTAAATGCAATATTAGCATTGGACTTGCTATTGGACTTGTTTAAAGAGTGTGTGATTAATTTTATAGAATGGTCAACCAAGTTTTGGCTGAGAGTTTTGGTTGAAATATGCAAAATATAATGAGTATAGCTAGTAAGCAGCAATATATTATTAGTCAGAAAGTTAGGACTATCAAGTATATATCTGCCTTTTTAATGCTTAACCATTTCGGGGAGTTACGTGTCTCAACTTCCCACACCCAAGTTTTCTGAGCAACATCTGCAAAAAAGCATGCAAAATTTGGGTGAAAGGTACCATCAAGCTTCTGTTCCTTCTGCAAGGATACAAACAGTGGTGGAGTGAAGAGCCATGACCAGAAGGGGCATATCTATGAAACTCGTGGCCTACTTTTCTTGTAGTTCAACTAGAAAACCCCTTCCCCAGTCCTAGTGCAGGATGCTACTTCCTCAAAATGTTGTAAATCGTATGAACCCTCCTTGAGTTTGAGGTTGAGACTGCAAACTTTTCTTTTCTTTGCAAATTACAAGAAGCCTAAAATGACGAGGTTGTTAACTATCAGATTCCAAATGCAATTAAGCAGCATTCCCTCATTTATGCTTACGATACTCCCCAATCTGCTGAACATGAGTGGAAAAAAAAAATCTATCATTTTTTGAAAAACGTACTAGATGAGAATTGAAAAGCAGTGTTTATGTGTACGAGGAATGTAGTCAATAGACACTCAAGGAGGTTGACAATTTTTGCTCAGATATGTATTGAACGTTCTGGGTTTTTGAGAACTATTGGACTAAGACATGCTCTCCTTCCAATGTCATCAGTGTAACTTGGGGAACTATTAGAGCTGTTATACAATTGTAGTGCCTTTGAAAATCTCCAATTTATTTTCTGTGGACGAAGAGGCATTGGTTTATATAAGGGAATTTTCGGTATAGTGAATGGAGATTATCTTGCTTTGCTTTTCCTTAATAAAGGAGACATAGTGAGCACTGAAATTTTATTTGGAGAAGTTTTTACAATCAGTCATAAAGGTCATGATATCCTCCAAGAACACAATAAATTTTTATGTAATTCAGGAGTACTATACCCAATCTATCTAAATTGTAACACCTGGATATTATAACTATTTAGGTAATTGAATTGAATATAAAATATTAAATAATAAAATTTAATTTAAATTTCAGTCATTCAGTGTAATACTCTGAGAATATTTTAGTATTTTTTTAAGACCACAACATTTCTCCTTTCATGATTAACCCACCTAATTTGCCATCCATTTTCAATCCTTTTGCTTTACAAGCTTCATTATCAATCACAAGATAGTCTCCTAGATATGCTGGTTCTTTTTTTAATAGTCAAAGTTTATCCAATTTTTACAATAATCAATGCATTTAATAAGATAATGTATTTCAATAAAAAAAAAGGATAATGTATAATTTTATTCTCTTTTATGTATGAATGTCTATATATTGTAACAAAATCACCAATTTTTTTATGTAAATTTTTTTTTATATGTATGGACAACATTGTTCGTAAACTGCTTGAAAAAAGAGCTGAACTTCAGGATAAATTTTAATTCAATCAAAAATCCGCTCATATTTAGGCTTGGGATATTAAGTACTTGGCTCAACTTGTTTACAGCCCCCACATTGGAAATTGAAGTATCGCGTAAATAGTTATCTTGGTTGTTTAATTACGTTACAATCAATTTTTTAAGCTATGTCAAGTTATAAAGACTCGTAAATTAGTTTTACCTCAACAAACAAGATTTAACTAAAAACAAATGGAAATTATATATATGTATTAGCACACTATTTTCTGGAAAGAGTAAAAAAAATTTTGCTGCCTAGACATACAGAATAAATAACATTCAGTGGTGTCCCATTATTATCTTCAACATGAACCCAAGTGTGCATGGATCCATGACAACTAGAGATCAAGAAATTTCATAAGAAACATAAGGAATACATATTCTCCAACAAACAACAGCCACTTGGTAGCAATGCAGAAAAGGTCTTCAGTTGTGGGGATGCTTTATGATTCTCTGCAGAACCACAGTCCTTGCCCTCCTAATGTCGCGGCTACACATATCAGCTTGAACTCCTAAATCTTCAACATTCTTCATGAACACTCCCAGCTTCTTCTTGATCTCCTCTATCGCTACCTTCAAGGCTTCTTCCTCAATGGCAAAGTCCACAGTCTGCAATAGAGACTCAATCTCAATTTCCAGCCGATCAATGAGAACCCGGATGTTGTCCAAGTCCTTTATAGCGACATAAGTACCAGCTTGCATTGAGCCAATTACTTCCTTCTGCCCTTTCAATGCATTTTCATAGTTCTTCCAGAGGGAGTCAATCCACTTTCCCATGGATCCAATTGGGATTGCAGTGGCAGCAGCTACAGCAGCAGCAACAGGTGGAGCAGCAATGGCTGCTGCTACAACTGAGCAGATCAAGACAGTAGCAAATGTTGCTACAAATATCATACTCGAGACCTTCCTCCAAGTATGAATGTATTTTAGTTTCTTATCAAGCTTGTTCTTTCTGAATTGCAACTTCTCAAGCATGAGCATCTGCTGCTTATAAACAGATTGGAAGATTTGGAAGAATTCTTCATTGAAAGGGTCACCAGCAGCCTTGAAATTCTTCAGTTCCTGTAGTGTCCTCACATAGCGGTTGTCCCCCAACTCTGTTTCCTCCTCAAACTGTTGAAGAGCCACAAGGATCAGCAACTGGCTATCCCGAGCTCGCTTTAGGCACTTCTCCAATGCAGTACAGAAATCTAAAGTCTGCAAGCTATTCTCGAAGTACTCCTCAACGAGCTCAAACAGTTCTTGGCTCTTCCATATATCTTTCTTGCAGTCCAAGATTACCTTGACAACTTCCTGATTCATCTCCAGAAGGCATTCCGTGACTTGTTTAAGAGAATCAAACGAAAGGGCTCGAACTTCAACACCAACCGCAAGAGTATTGATGACCTGATTTGTTCGGGTTTGAAGGGTGGTGTCAAACGACTGCAAATCAGCATCAAGCTTGCACGCAGCCTCATAAGAGCTCAGCTCAGTTCTGTAGTGCATATCGGTATTGAGGTTAATAGCAGACGACGTTTCAGGGATCTTCTTGCTCATATGGGCTCCCATTGCTTCAACTGAAATGATCTAATAAAGAAAGAGCAGAACCAATTTTAATTCAGAACCCCTTTACGGGATAAAGAGCATGAGTTCCACCAAGTGATTCCTTGACCGATTAGTATACTGAAAACGCAATTTATGATTCTGGGTGCAAATCTCTTAGAAAAACGAGCGAAATTTGATAAGCAAAATCTCAACCCAGAAAAGTAATATCAATAAGTAAATACAACCTACTTCGACAAACCAAAGGTTGCTATTTCACAGATTTGCATACATCAGAAACTTTACCATCCCAGTCGCCACAAACAGGTAAAAGATCTCGAGATTATGAAATGAGCAAGTGGAATCAAGTAGGCCCAGATAGAGATTTTTGAAAAGTTCAAACCTTTGAAAGCGATTGAAGAAGACAAGAAATCCCGGACAATGACAACGAAAATCGATGGAGCTAATTGATGGGTTATAATCTTTTTTGGTTTTCTAAAAGGAGGAAAGTAATATAAAGGAAAGAACTTGAGGTGGAAGGGGAATGCAGAACCTTAAAGACAATTAGAAGTGTTAAGAACCAAGAAATGTGGGTGGGCTGAGATTTGAGAATCGCTTGCACGCATGAGAAAAATGAGGTATTGGAGATGGAAAACGCGGGAAGCAATGCCCCTTCTCTCCTCTCTCTAGAATTATCTCTCTCTTCCTCTCTTAAAACTCCATTCTGTGTCTCCCCGTGTACACTGCACAGTTATAACGCGCAAAGCAACGATTAGCCTAAGAGAAGAGCATCTGAAGAAGTACAAACTTGAGCTCAGGACTCGTTAATGACAGGTTTAGAGAACAAACCAAATCCAAGGGCAGTTGTGAGTTATTTCTAGAACAAGTTTCCACAAAGGTGAAGGCTCCTGAACTGAAAACACGGTTTGCAGCCGCAACTTCTTTTTAAAGAAATTTACTAAAATACCCATTTTGCTCGATATTTCAATTATGAAATGTTATTCTTATCTCACTCTTCTTTCACTTTTCTTATTATTATAGAAAAATAAAAGAGAGTTTTTTTATAATAAAAAAATATAAAAAAATAAATATAAGTATTTTTTAAATTAAAATATTTTTATAATAAAAATGAAAGAGAGTTTCTTTTTTATAATAAAAAAAGATAAAATAAATATAAATATTTTTTATTTTGAATTAAAATATTTTTATTAATAGTATAGTAAAATTAATTTTTTAAATATATTTATAATTAATTTTTATTTAAATATTTTTTAACAAATGTTTAATTCAAGATTTAAAATTTTAATTTTAAAAGCGAGACTCATTTATTACATATTTAACCTTTATTAATAAAAGCAACATAAGTATAACATTATTCATTTCATTTATAGTCAAATAGAAACAAATAAAAGTGCAAAACAATTGATTGATGGATTAATTAGAGGATCTACATTCTACCTTAAAGGAAAAACGATGTTACTAGGGAGCTTACTTGAATTAATAAGCAAATCTAACTCTAACTGCAAATAATTAATGATATTAGAGAGACTTAGATTACTCCAATTTGCATTCTTTCTTTTTTTTTTCAAAGAAGATAGTTATGTTAAAGAATAATATAAATTTTATAAAAAAAAAATTATCATAACTTCTAAAAGAATTTATTAGTTTTATGTAAAATAACTTGTGTTTTTTGTTCTAATAATATGACTCTCTCTTATTTTCGGAAGAAAAAAATCATATCTCTTTGGCACATACTTTTTTCTTAATTACCGATACTTTGATTAATTATTAAACCATTTTATTTTGCCTGATTTTCCCTTGGCTTATTTTGCATGGAAGCAATTTAAATTTGGAAGAGAGAAAAATAGGATAATGGCAATAATGTAAATATGTGGCAAAAGATGGGGATGCATGCAGATGCTGACTAGAGAGATTTGTTTCCACGGATATGGCTGGTGACTTGTGCGAATAAGAAACCACCGTTTTATCAAAAACGGCAAGTTATGTTCGTGTACACAGGTCAGCTCCGCTCCGCGTGCTCGCACCTCACTTCTTTTTTTTTTTTTATTTCCAGCCTCCTCCTCGTGCTGACACGTAACCCTGTTTTACACGTGTTGGCAACTTAGTGGTTGCCGCCACACCACGAGTTTGGGTTCAAAAAACAGATTCCACGCTACGTCAACCGGTTCTTTCCCTCACGTGATTTATTATAACGCTCTTGCCACAACACAAACACAGTAGCTACGAGGAAATTTGAGTTTAGTTAACGTATATGTAAAGATCAGGTTAAGAAATTAAAAACAAAAATATTTAATATTTTAAAAATATAAAATGTATTTAATATTTCTTTAAAGTAAATAAGAAAATTTAAAGAAGAATAATAAATATTATTTTTATTTTTAAAGATACAGGTTAACAAAACATAAAAAAATTTTATATTATGAATTCTTAAAAACTTATTAGTTATTAATTTTTATCATACTATTATATATTTTAAAAATAAAAAAAAATACATACAAACTCCTCCAACTTTAAATAGTTTATAAATAATCACTTTCAACTATAAAATTTTTTTATTAGATCTCTGAACTTAATGATTTGTTAAAATAGATTCTCTCTTCTAATTTCTATCAAAATTCTAATAATAAATTAATAATTTAAAATTATTTTTTATTTATTTATTTTTATTTTATCAAATTTTGATAAAATCATACTCTTTATCATGATATAATCACGTTTTTGGGATGTTTCTTTAGCCACCTTGGGTTGGGTGTTATCTCATCTCTGCTCAATACGTCAAGGTGCTATGAATCTAATTTTAGAAGATAGAAAATCATATACAAGAAAAAACGATTCTCAATCTAAAAGGTTGAACTCAGCCACCTAAGCTTTCACTTGACTCATTCATCACAAATTGTCATTCTTAATTTTCTAACCTTATTTTTTGTCAAATCCGTTGAGGAATAGAAAACTTAATAACCATGGAGTGATGGAAATTGAGGGGAGTGGAGACGACCAGCGACAAATTGACCAATTGACATAAAAGTGACGAAGCATTCCTGATTATTTTTCGTTTCTTGATGCCAAGATTGCGTTGGAAAGAGATCAATGGACTACCCTTTTCGTTCTTAAATTAATTTTTGTCTTCATGCTTAATGAATTTGCCACGTATCCTCTCTTGAGTGAAAATCTGTGACCATCAAGGTGTCCCAGTTTTTGGACATTGGAGAAGCCTTTCATTTTGTTACCTGTACACATTGGTTGCACGGTAACTAGTTTCAATTAAGATTATCTGATCTGATTGATAAACGTGGGGGATAAAATATCTTCATTTTTCTAAAAATGTCTGTAGATTTGAAATCATTGCGCCTAATCTCATTGTCTTCATCTTGTAAAATGTGGATGTTGATTGTTTGAATTGGACTCTGCAATCGTGTTTACCTAGGCTCACTAATTTTCACATTTGAAGTGTAGAGGAACACAAGTGCATGGTCTATTTCTCATAATAGGAATGCAATGTTCTCTCTCTATATTATGGGTGTTGGGATTTTGTGACTATATACATTTTCATTAAATTTTGTTGTAGTTCTGTTTCTCTTTCTTAGTACGTCATCACTAGTCAATAAAATCATATATATAACATCAACGTGAATTTACATTTGTAGTTACTTTATGATTCACTTCTTCTGTTCAATATATTTATAGCAAAGTTATCTCATATATTTAAAAATAATAAAGTTATATTAGATTTATTTGTTCAACGTCTTCTTTAAAATTTATAAGTTTAATATCCTGATTTATAGAACTTATAATGAGTGCAATTCCTTGATGTTTGATGCAGTCTAAAATATTATTAAAAAAAAAACTTTTGGCCTAATAATGAAAGCTTGATCTAACCAGTGGTATATATAAAAGCTCAAATTAAATCCATATAGGTTCCTGAAAACCAGGTTTCTCCCTTAAGACTATGTAACATGTATGTATGCAACACTACCTTACGCTAACTCTTCTTTGTTTTGTTTTAACTAATGACCTCTCTTGTATTATTGTCACGTCTCGATCTTAATTACCTTCCCTATATAAGTTTTGCAGTACGCGTTCGCATTCCTTTCTTATCGGCTATGAAGCTTGCCCTATGGGAATCTGCTGCTTCACACTATCACATGCCATTACTGCACATAATGATTAGAAACCTAATGCATGATCCTTATGTGTAAATTAAACAATAAAACCTCAAATTGTCGCTAGAATCCAATTCCTTTAAGCCTCCAACGCTTGCCCGTGATACAAAAGCCCATGGTATTGCCAACCAGCCGGGACCCTTTTGTCACGAGAGCTCTATACGCACAATATAGTATCCTGCAAATTGAAGTTTACTAATGGTGCTGATTTTTCTGATTAAGTAATTAATACCACAAAAACTTCCCAATCATATCAGCCATTGCAGGCATCTTCAATGCCACATCCTCTCACTTCCACTGTCTATATAAGACCAAGGTTCTCTTTTTGACTTCTCATCACAATTCAGTGGAAGAGTGAAGGTTGAGCAGAGTCAGAGAGATCAGAGGGATGGAAGCAGCATACAAGAAGTTTGTGATTGTGGGGTTGTTGTTGGGCATTGCCATGATTGGGACGGAGCCCAAGTTGGCCAAGGGTCAGACCTTTTGCCGTATGTCAAAACAAGGGCTGAAGGCATGCCTGCCCAGTGTGAGTGGCGAGAATCCAATTGATCCTCCCGCCCCTGCGTGCTGCTCAGCCATCTCCAAAGCTGACCTTCAATGCTTCTGCCGTTACAAGGATTCAGGCTTGCTGTCTTTCTACGGTGTTGATCCCAACCAAGCCATGGCTCTCCCAGCTAAGTGCAAGGCTGTGGAGCCGTCCTTCCACTGCTAGAGTCATATATAAACCAGAGGAAGCAGAGATGCAAGGGCACTTAATTACATAATCGATGGATTTTGCTCTTGTTTTTCCCCAGCTCCTGATTTTTATTTTTCAGCTTGCATGTTTGTTGTTGCTATGGATCATGGCATGCTTGTTTGTTTAGCTATTTCTTTAGTTTGGTTAATTCCTATATATATATATATATATATATCGTAATTCTGGTATGCAGTAAATTTTCTTGTCAATTTCTTTTCTTTAAACAGCTCTTTGTTTTATTGGAAAACAACTCCAGATAGATCTTTTATAGTATTTCCCTTTTTGGAGAATGCATCAAATCATGACCAGTTGAAGTAAGATGGTATGAAGACGACATCAAAAAAAGAAATCAACAACTTCCAACAAGTCATATTATGCGAGTTTGACCATTCATTATAGTTTCACACTTACACTATGCGAAATTTGAAGCTGCTAAAAAAAAAAAAAAGAGAAAATGAAAAGGAGATCACAGTCCTGAAAGCACACAAGATGTTTGTGATTGTCCATATCATATAAGATGGTCACACGTGATAAAGAAAGCACTCCGTTACTGATACAAAATTATAAAACATATATAATAATAATTTATTATTTTATTTTGGGATATAATATTGCTCTACATTTACATTTACATTTACAAGATGAAAATATCATTCTTGATGAAAGTGAAGGAGAAATATTCATAACACGCAATATCTACAATAACGGTTTTATACATGACATTTTAGAGGGAGTTGCTAGCATTATAATAAATTGTCAAATATTTATTAACAATTGATAATCATTATAAATATTTAAAATTCGTAATTTATAACAAGTAATCAATTAATATAATATATTTAACAATTCATAAAAATATCGACACTAAAAAGTACGGGACAAATTATTTTTTAAAATAATACACTATTAAAAAATTTGTATTAATAAATATATTTTAAAAAAGTTACAAATTTTTATTCCTATAAAGTTTTGTAATTTTTTTTAAAAAATATATTTTTTGCATAACATTAAAAATTTATAGTTTATTTATTAAATTTTAAAAATTATATATGAATGAGGTTATTGACATTTTTTATTATAAAATTTTAAAATTATTTTCAGATAAATAATTTAATATTATTTAAATCGAACCTTAATAATAAACATGACAAGTTGTCAATGTGATTGGGAGAATAATTTGGGGGAAACGTGAGAATACCAGAAAGTCCAAGGACCAGACACAGAATAGAGCATCGCTTTTCGAGAATTAGGGTTTGGTCGCTATATATAGAGAGACGGAGAGGGTGGAGAGAAAACCCAAATGAGCCAGAAAGCGCAGCTTAACCCTAGAACTTGATTGAAAAGAAAAAGCCTAGGGTTTCTCCTTCACCTTCTGGCCAGTATTCCCATTTCCCAGCAGCCAAACATGTCGGGTTTCTTTTTTCTTCTACCTTATACATTGGTTTTTCAAAGCGTTTTCGATTGGCCTTCATAATCCCAGATAAGCTTCAGATGGTGCTTATTCTTATTCATGGGAGGCCCAAATTGAATGCTGGGAGTTTCGCTGATAAATGCCGATATCTGATTATCTCAAGGCGTTTACTAGTAACTTTACCAGACACTTTGAATCATACACGTACTTTTCAATTTTCATTACTTTTTATTATGTCAAAAATAAAAGCTTTGCTGAAATTATTTGATGCACTTTATCTTCCAAGGTCTAAGGCTCTGCTAATAAATAGCTTCTTGTTACTTGAAGTTGAAACTGAGTCTCAACCCTTCTCAGATTTTCTGAAAACTGTTATCTTGCATGATTGAAGGAGCATGTGACAGATCCTGATTTTTCTGGAAAAGCTAGCTTTCGAATACTAATGACACGTAGTATTTGAATTAATTTATTTTATATTAAAAATAATTTATAATTAATTTTTTATTGAGAAAGTAAATATATTTTTTTATAAATAATCTTGAGACCAATGTTCAATGACCTCCCAAAACGGGAAGATTATAATTTATTTATATTTAAAATAATTTATAATTAAATTTTAATAAAAAATAATTTTTAAATTATTTTTAAAATTAATGTATATTTAAATTAATTTATTATGTGATTAAAATAAATTATAATTAAAATTTAAAAAAAGTTTTAAAAAAATAATTTTTTTTTAAATCTCTAACATGCAAAGACAAATGATTGTTCCTTCAAATAGAAGGTATAAATGATTTTTTTTTTTTTCACAAAGGATTGAATATGAAAAAAGAAAATGACATGTTTAAAGCGCAGTAGCCTTGCTGATATTTGATTCAAAGAGACAGGTGGCAATTGAAGTTTAATTATTAAAGAACCAGAGCAACATATTAATCTTGAGATAGTAGACAAACCATTGTTCCGGTGCAATCAGTGTAGGGCAGCTTTTGGACAGTGTATAAACTCGGCCAAATAGTGTAGACTCCGTAGATCAGATCGCTCTATTTTTTCTCCCATAAAATGAAATACCTTTTAGAAGATAATCCTGGTGCTTACCTTGATAGAACTTAGAGGCTAGTTCTTTTCCAGTAAAAAAAAAAAAAGCTCGGTATACAATGACGCTCCGTTTATTTAGGATTTTTGTTTCATATAGTTCAATTAATTGAAAGCAGCTTCAAACGTATACATTTGTTTATAGACACACCCATGCATACATGTGTTGAGAACATTACTTTTGCCATTATGATTCAGCGAGTTACAAGTGCTTTAATACAAATGTCGAATCCATTATTGGTAGCCCGTGGAACTGATATGTCAAACTATCTTTCGCGGTTAAGCAAAAATAGGGATAGACAGTAGCTTACAGTACATTGTAAAGCCAATCGATATAGTTAAATGTTGCCATCATCAAGAAATGCTAAGCAATGATGCTTACCGTAAAACAAAAACAGTATGATGTTAAACTGAACTCTAAAATCAACTAACAGAATAAAAAAGAGTAACGCATCTAAAATAAAAATAAATCATCCGTTTACATATCTGCCTATTTAAAATTTTCAACCTCAAAATTCAAGTCCAACTCCCATGGCGCAGTATCTTTTTTTTTTTTTTTTTTGGGTACATCCATGGTGCAGTATCAGAGTATCTTAATGCAAAGGTTTACATCTACTTGCTGTACAGATGAACAGCAGTGAAAATGAAGAAACCTGCCATCTGCATCACAATCCAAAGGTTATATTACTTAAAAGCCATGGAGAACTCTCAACAAGATCCATTCGGTGACAGGACTTACACAGATCTAATAACAACTTTACAACTACAAAATTATAAGGCGCAATAGCAACATGTGCATGAAATATAGCCTAGGAAAGGGCTACCCAGATATGTGCAGCTCAACAGTCCTTAAAAGTAGACCAGCACTTAAGGAAAAAAATGCATCTTCATTTTCTTTTGACATTAAAATGAAAAAGGTTACAGTAGGCAGGGTCTTGGCAAACTTATAAAAGAACCAAGATGGATCTTTGGTCAAGCTTTAACTCAATGGCCACAGAGAGATTCAATTAATTATTAAATACTTAAATGCAATGCAAGTTCACATAAAGTATGGGTCGGGTTGGTATGACTGTATTATTAAAGGTACTGAACTTTACAAGACCTCTAACATGCATCAATAAGAGTAATTGATGTTGGTTAAGATTGGTCAGAAATTCATTAGGTGGATTAGACCAGCAAACTATATCCTAGCTTGCACACAAGCTTCATTTAGCTGTGCGGTGAACTAGCTTACAAGAGATGGTACAGTCCAAGGTATAGTTGGGGTGGACTTATCTTTAGGAAAGCTATATTCTATCACCTTTTGGGAACAGGTTCAAGCAACGTATGAAAGATGAAATCAATATCATTTTCCAATTTATAGATGGTAGACCAATCCCCACCCAAGAGAGAGAGAGTGATCCTTACCATTGAAAATGCTGCTCCATAATAGGGATAAGCTGCTGGTATAAATCTCTCGTATTCATTGTGTCTGAAGGGGCGGACAGGAATCTACATGGAAGGTTCAAATTCATGTCTATTCAGCATTCTCAAAAATATTGAAAATATATATATTATGGTAAAGGCAATCATGGTAATAAAGTCACGGATTAGAGATGTTTAACTCAACCAGTTAGAATAGAAGGGTACCCCAAGTTACAATTTACTCAAGCTAGCAGAACTTATGACAGAGGAATGAGTATCCAATAAATTAAGCATTATATAATGCATTTAATGCTGTCTCACTTATTACAAGAATAATCAGTTTTCCATTTGCCTATTGGGGATTGAAAAAAAAATATGGATAACTCCCATTTTTATGCCAAAGAAATTCTGAGAGATTATGGTTCAACGTACCATTCATGAATACTGCTTATAATATTTTGCTTGTAATTATGTATAATTCCAATAAAGTTAGAAGTTTCACAACTATAGGTTGCAAAAGATTAGCATTAAATTGATCTTGTAACAAACTTTTATCCAGCAATAAACTCTGAAATATGAATGGTTCAACTGTGCGCATAGCTAATAAATAATGCATAGCCAGGCACCAGAAAAGGTCAACATGTTAAAAGATATAGTCATTGAAAATAGGAAAATTCTAAACCCAAAAAGGTGTGTTGGGTTTTGTGGGTGTGCAAAGCTGTTAGATTATATATGGATGTGCACAGAAAAGTTTTGATGTGACCCTGCTCAGAGACGAAGGTAAATCTAATGATGCAGAAACAGGGTGTTAGCTTTTGTAAGGAAAAGGGATGTTTGGGCAGTATGACTCTTAATGAAATAAAATATTAGAGGATTAGTAATTACCTGCTTTGATAGAGATAAGCTTGTATACCCAAGTTTTTGGTACTCAACTTTGAATTGGAAAACCCCATAGACATCTGGAACCTTAAATGATGTGAAATAAAAACCCTGAAAGAGAAAAGGTAATCCAGTGAATTTCACCCAAGTTTATCAAAGAAGAACATAAGGATATGGCCAAAAGAACATTAGAAAGTACCTTGCTGTCAGTTGATAAAGTCTTCAAGACATAGGGGCTCATCATGTAAAATTGCACTTGAACATCATCAGCTACATAAGGTTCCCAAGTTGTCCCAGACCACTCATAAATCTCAACAGAGTATTCCTTTAACAAAAAGATTTGAGAAGTGAGCCCCAGAGAAAAGTAATGTTTCAATTAATGCAAACATTACATACATCACATCAACATTAAAATTATATCTAAATTACCAAATCATCATTGATCCTATAGATAGCTGGTTCATCAGTTTCCCCAACTTTATGGTGTTGCACATTCACCGCCTTAACGTGAAAACATAAAGCAGAAGCATATAAGTTAACAGTAAGGATGCTAAACGATGACGTCAAGTATCAAATAAATGAACAATTGCCAATAGAATTGACAGAAGAATTTTTGCCTTACCTTGAGATGACCTCTTTCATGGAAAACCCATTTGCTAAGTTCAGTCAAAAAACTGCTCATTACCTGACTTGTTGTGTCTGTTATTGCAAAAAACAAAAGAAATTCATTACAGAACTCTATTTGCAGCATGTATGTTAACCAAAAATCAGATTCTGGGGGGAAGAAAGACATATGGACACTGTAAGTTGGGTACAAAAGTATTCTGCAAACTAGCTGATAGAAAATGTATTATGGCAGTGTTAAGAGAGAATACAGCTACTCTAGCAGTGAACAAATTTCTGACTTAAAAAAGGAAAAATAAAAGGTTAAATGCTTTACTCACTTGGTTGGACTCCCGGCCTTCTGCACACCAGATCTGAAAAATCTGAAGAAAAATCCAAGTTTATTTCACTACAAATGAGCTTACACAATACAAAACCCCGATTAATTAGTGAGCCTTTCATACCGGTTGCTGAACATGCTCAATGAGCCAGAGATCAATATCCGAGCATTATTTCTTGCCTGCCAAAAGAATAAAAGAGGAATTATTACATATGTTCAGAATTGATCTTTATACAAATCATCAAAGCATGCAGTGAACAGTAAAACATGTGGAACATATGAATTTTATGAAACAACAAAAAGATAAAGGAGATTCATATTCTAAAACTTTATGCCAGATATTCCAAAACAAAGTATTTATGTTTTACTGCAGTAAATAACAATATTCCAAAAGAGAAATGGATAACTGGGAAAGGCCTAAAATGATAAAGAATCAAACCTTGCATGCATATTTCAAAAGCAATAGAAGAAGAACATGTTAAACGACAACTAGAGACGTTCAAAAAGAGGACATCAAAACAATATATATTTATATACAAGGATGAAATATTGACGCACCTGTATAACTGAAACTAATGAGATCGAAGATCCAATGAGTGATGGAGGACTTGTCAACTTGGACTTTGGGTTAGCAGAATAGGCTGAAGGAGATGCTGAGAGAACTTTCAACACCTGAAGTGAAACACTCATAAAAAATGTAAAACATGATATGGCTATATCAAGTAATCAAACTTAATAAATGCAATAAGGTTAATGATGACATAGGAACAAAGATAAAGATATATTACCAGGCTATTGGAAGGACTTAATGAATGCCCAATCCCCTGGAAAAGTACTGGAGCCTGTTGCATGTTCATAAAAATTTAATCAGAAAAGAATACTGTGGTTTATAAGAACTAGTTGCCAGTAATATACAATGTTATTGAGTACTGAATTGGAGGACAAGAATTTCCACAAAACACACATCATACATAACTTCTGTTGTGGAGTTAAATGAGCAAACAACTTCATGGGCTCAAACAGTAGTGCAAACTGTAGTGCTCAAAAGTAATGTTAATGCCTTGAACATTATTGTGCATAAGGCAGTTAACTAGTAAATTAACAATGCACTTGCCTCAATTTTTTTGCTTCCCAAAATCACATCAGACTCAATAAAATCATCACTAGCAATCAATGTATGATCCCCTTCGACTGTAGAGACTGCATATCCAGAATGATCTACAACCATAGCTGCAGGATCCTAGATGAAAATAAAAATAGGAAAGTAAAGGGTAAGACTTGAATGACCGAAATAACATACAAATAATAGCAGCTAAACACAGTATGATTATACGACCAAATTATAGACACATAACTGGGAAATGTCAACCTCACAAGAAGGAAAACTAACTATAGGAGAAACAAAAAGAAACCACTGTACAACGAGCGATTCAGTTAATCAATGTATTTGATTGTAAGCACCTCATCAAAGTCGACTCCACACTCGGTAGCAATATCTCGGATTAAATCAGATGCATTGTTGTCAGCTGCAATAATTAAATCATGACCGGAATCAACGAAGTCCAAAATAGCAGCTGCGTCAATGGATCCTCCAAAACCTGTAAGAAGGTTTAAAACACCACCAAATGACTCCCAATAATTAACAAATGAACAAAATGTTAAAATCCATGTCAAATACCATTAAAAAAAAAATCAGTTTGGAAGCCTACGCAAGGAAGTGTGTTAGAGATAAAAAGTGCAAGTTCGCAATTGAAGTATATTGCACGTTTCAACGAGATTACGCAAGAGTCATAAGCTTCAATGAATTATGACCAACTAAAATACCATCAATTTTGATTAAAACTTTAAACTTTGATACACAGATAAGCTCAAAACTACACTTCCTTGAGCCCCAATTTGTAAACTAGTAACAGAAGTTACGATCCCTGTATCGGGAAAAAAAAATCACAGCATTCAAGGGGGAAAGGATGAAAGGACAAATCTTACGTTCAATGGTGGGGCAAAACAAAATCAAGCCATCATAGAGATACTGGCCGTATCTCTGGAGCGCGATCTTTGGGTCGTCGGCGAGCTTGAAGTCGAGATCGAAGCCGCGAGACTGGAGAGACTTGAAGAAGAGCGAGTGGGAGGATTTGATGGCGAAGTCATCAAGCAAGACGAGGACGCGCCGATCTAAGGGGCTCTCGAGAGAAAAGGGGCTGCACAGAAAAGGAAGGAGCGGAATGAGGGTGAGGAAGATGAGGGCGAGCTTCGACATTTGCGAGCAGAGGCAGGGTCTCTACGGTGCTCAGTGCGAGTGCGAGTCAAGACGAGAGTTTCAGAAGTCTTCATCCACGGAGCTGGGGTCATTCCGTAAATTGGTAAATTAAATTTTGCACCCCAAAATAATCAAAGAATTTTACGTTTTCCCATTTCCACTATTGGATTTGGACTTGAGCAGCGGTGGGCCAGTCCAGTCCACTAGGTTTGGCCCATCTGGTTTGAAAATTGTACTGAGACGCCTCAATAATGACCAGACCTGCTGCATAGTAGTTAACACCTCAATCTTCTTTTATTTTTAAATTTAATTAAGTATGTATTTAAATTAACTTATTTTATATTTAAAATAATTTATGATTAAATTTTTATTAAAAAAATTTTAAAAAAGTAATTATTTCTTAAGAAGAAATCTTTTCCAAACATGCTATAAATTATATTGACATTTCAAATTTACATTAAAGAGTAAATTAGGTTAACCTTCTCTTTTTTTTTTTTTCCATCAACACAAATAAGCCTGCTTGATTTTTTCATGAAATCAGAAGCATAATTTCATGTTAGAAACGTTTTTTTGCTCACTGAAAATGCAAAACAAATAAATCATAACTGGTTATAACTTTCTCTACAATACCATGTACAAGTGAAAAGTACACACAATGGAGCAAGTATAATTTCAAAAATTAGAGAGGATATTAATCGAAGTTTCTTAAATCTCAGGAGAGATTAATGATATTCTTTTTAGATGAATTTTGGGCTTTACAAATGTGTGCTCCTCCTTACTTTATACTTGGTAACACTTCTACTTGTTCCGATGTTTCTTGGTAGCTCCCAATATTACATGACTTCATATACTTTTTTTTTCAAAAAATGAAAATTAAACATTCTTCTCTTTTATTGATTAGAATTAATTATCAATCGTAGGAAGCATATGTCAGTTGATTGAATCATTCCAAAAGGACAAAATGATTTGATGAACATTGGGATTACCATGCCGGATGAATGATAACACTCCATGTAAGTAGCCTCTTGCTGTCATTTTTCTTCCTCTATTCCAATATTGTTAGCTGTAAACTTCATTTTTTATGGAAACGTTTACCATCTTGACATTGATTTGAGAGGAAATGTACGTCTCGTACATCCTTAAAGAATATTGAAAACCTGTTTAGAATTAAACATAAACGCTGTCATCTGCAGACTATTTCATGTCTTCACTTATCAGCTTCTGTTTCACTGCAAGACTCTCGCAGCTCTTTTGCTTGTTTCATTGACATGCGTTCTTGCCCACGAAACAACCCAATTATGGATCCTCTCAATCATACAGTGACTATGCTATTTCTGGCAAGCCTCGTGGCTTTTGAAATGACCTGTTTGGGCACCAACCTTTGCTAAAAGCCAGCGGGAATGCCCATATATACCATTTGTAACATTGGTTGAGGATGTCACATCCAATTCCTTCATTTCTCTGGGAGTTTAATTGGAGAAAGAGCATTAAGAACTTTCTGTAATTAGTTAAAAACTTAAAATATGCATCAGTGATCAGTCCTTTTCCACTTATTCTGGGTAGATATTATTGATCTCACTGACAGTGAATCCCCAAGAAAATATACATCGTCATAAATGTAATAAAGAACACAATCACAGAGCATGAAGTTTACAATGTGTACAATATTTTTTTTTTCAACAGAGAGAAGGACAGGGTTCTTGCCCATCTTAGACCAATAAACACAACACTTGAAGACTATCATAACATTGAATGAAAATTTTGAGCCGGGGGAACAGACCAGAATGCTGTACTAGCAGATCTTACTAGGGCTTTTAACCACAAAGAAGCTAGCTTTTCTGGGCTAACTTCTTGACTATAGTAGCCATGTACTTGCCTTGATGCTCTGCAAGGGCCAGCTCTGTTTCACTTGCTTGCCTTGAGCCATCGCCAGCAAAAACTCCAGCACCATATGGAGATCCTCCTCTAATGGAGTCCATTTCGTACATTCCAGCACCAAAGGTATAACCAATAGGAACATAAAGCATCCCATGGTGGACTAACTGAGTGATTGCTGTCCAACTACAATAACAGTTATAGAAGGCATGTTATTAGTTGAAGGTTTATCTCCCAAAATCATGATACTGACTGTTACAATAATACATGACAATCAGAATAACAATAATAGCCATGTAACTTCATATAACCTGTGAAGATTCTGCACCAAATTAAGATCCTCTAATCCAAAAAAGTCTTTCAACCATACCCTCACCCCCAAGGCTTTTTTTTTTTTTTTTCTAAAACAAGACTACAAATCCCCACTCTAAGATCAAGCAATCATGCACTAAAATCATTTATTAAACTAACTAAAATTTTAAAGTTCAACCAATGCTAAAGATGCACTGACTGGCTCAAATCAACAGCGCATGTGGTATTAGACAAAATTTACTCTGCCTGTTTAGATGAACTATTATAGTTGCTTAAAGTACATTTTGAAACAAGTATTACGCAGATTCAAAGTAGTTTAATAATAGTTTATTCTAAATAACTTATCATAAAGATATAATAATATGCAGAATCTCTATTCCTCTCTCAACATAACAAGTTATGCAGAAGCTACTTTAGAACCCATTTTAAATCACAGTAGTTATTTGTTCTTCAACAGATAAAACTGGAACTATGAAGTATCAATTAATTTATAAACATATATGAACTTTTCAAATCGAATTAAAGAAAATAAAAACAAGAGATAGACTCTTATTTTTGCATCATTCAAGGCAGAAAATAAAGGTCTTCTTACGCTGTGGTTTCTTGGCCACCTCCCTGAGTGCCAGTACTGATAAAGAACCCAGCAGGCACGCCTGCCAGCTTCTGCTCCCTCCACAACTGACCTGTTGAATCGAAGAACGCTTTCATCTGCGCTGCCATGCTCCCATACCTTGTTGGAAACCCGAACAGCAACCCATCAGCCTCCGCCAACTTCTCTGCAGATATCAGTGGCACCTGATCATCCTTCCCGGGTGCCTGCATCATTTGTAAGACCTCCTTAGGCAGTGTCTCCAGCACCCGGTACAAGACTCCTTCAACTCCTTCAACAGAATCAGCACCTTTCTTCAAAGATCTCGCCAGTGACTCCACATGGCCATACATTGAGTAATACACAATGAAAATCTTCAGTTTTTTCACTGCTGGGAGTGGTGGCCCCTCTCGGCGTGTAGTTGCTGCATCTTTTTTTGGGATTAAACGTTCAACACTGACAGGATCATTCTTTTCTGGCTCAGAAATTGGTATCTTTTTCTTGCTAGGTATGCAGCCACCTCCTTTCCCCATTGAAATTCAAATGGGTATGAAAATACTGTCAAATATGTCAGCTAAGATAGTTTCTAAAAAGATGTACAGAACAAGGCAATTCTTGCTTACTTGCAAAACAAGATACAAAGACACAACTTGGAAGAAGGAAACAGAAAGAGTAATGTTATGAATGAAATGTTGGTATCTGATGAAACTTTGGGTTATATGGTTTGATGTAAGGTCTACTATAGGTAGGCTATGCAACATGGCAACAGAAAAAACAAAGAGATGGGAAACAGTGTAACGCGAACAAGCTTGGGTTTGACTTCACTTGTGAGCTGTTTTTGCCAGCAGGATATAGATCATGGCCATAGACTGGCATGGTTGCTCTTGAATTATAAAGACAACTTCATATTTATTTTATTTATTTTTGACGAGCACACAACGTGGCATGAGCGTCGTTCTGAAGAAAACTAAAGCAGCCAAAGGAGACAAAAGAAAATGGCAAAGAATCAAATGATATTGGGTGAGGACTGACTAGAGGTTAGTTGATGCCTTCAACCCAAAAAAAAAAAAAAATAGTAAATTTCCCTTTCTTTGACGGATTCCAACTAATATTTCTTTAAAAGATTTTTTGTTGGTAAGAAACTGAGAATCCAGATTGTTCTTTTCATTGACCGATTCCAATTAATTTCTGTGATAATATGATATTGCTTTTATAATTTTTGTGAGCCATTTTTTTTAATGCAATTATTGGTAAGTTGTGCCTAACTAAATAATTCAGAGACGAAGGAATGATTCCTGGTACAAACACAAATTCACAAGCTTCCTGCAAATTTAAGTCAATAAAGACTTTTCATTCTTCAGACTTTGATGTCATCAGTGACGTTTTTGTAACTATTAAAACTGATATTAATTATTAATAGCATGTGTGAAAGATATATGCGTGTGCGTTTGTCCAATCATATGATTATTGGTTGGAAAGAAAAAGATTAGGAGCACCATGTAACCTAAAAAACAAAAAAATTAGCATCTTCATTATCGTGAATGGCATCAGTAAACAACAAAACTGTGAAGAACTATCCATATATCAAATTACGTGAGATTAACATCTGATATATATGTTTAAGCTGCTGTTAGCCTAAACTCATGACATATATATGATACTCATTACTCCCAATAGAATGTGTGAGAAAGGTTCATGGGTTAAGCCACATGGCCCTGATTTTTTGTCATTTAAATAGCTCTCTCACCAGTTCATGTTTTGTTTGACATACAAATCACTACAGGTTCCGCACATGAATCACTAGCAAGAAAATTCTGACTATTCTTGATGAGCTAGATAACCTGTTTCCATTGTTTTCCAAATTTATATTAGAAGGGCCCACTTTAATACATGTTTGAGAACAGCTTATTTTTAAGAAAAAAAAAATCACTTTTTTTTAGAAGTTCTCTCAATAAAATTTTAATTAAAAATTATTTTAATTACATAATAAACTAATCCAACTACAAGAGGCTGGGATAGTCTTGAGAGCAGCTTTAAAAATTAAGCAGATTTCTCTCCAGCCAAAATATTGAGCTGGAACAGCAATATATATCTGACAAATGCACAATCAGACAATGATTACAAGCAAAAACTAGACCACAGAAAGAAAGAGGAGAAAAAAAGAGAACCTGCGAAGCCCCGTGAGCTTGGACTTGGATATTCAAAATAAATATGGATAGAAAATTTTGCACTTCTAGAGGATCACAGATGACTGAGGGCAACAATTCTTTTCCAGTGGCTCACAATTACAAGAAATACAATTGATACTCTACAGCAGAGTAGAGTTACTCAAAAATAAAAAAAGTCTTCTCATTTTCTCATTTTTGCTTTAATGAGCCCTTTCTAGATCTTAATTTCCATGGTGGCAGGCAACCTTTATAGTGAGAGTGTAGGAATAATGAAGACATTGATACTTCCCTCTGGGGCATTGAGATTGATGATAAGCAACCGAAGGCAGTCGGCAGTCTGCTTTTTTCATTATCACACCCTTGAAAGTTGGGATCATGTCGAACAGTGGAAGTTTCAAGGGCATCAGGGAGTATGCAGTTGCACAAGGAACCTACAAGGAAGACAAAATGATAAGAAGTCAGGAAAGCATGACTATGAACTTTTGAGAAACAGGGTGGGGATGGATGAGATAGATAATGAGGGAAAACAAGTCAGGGCATTGACTCCATAAAAGAATGTCACCCAAGATGACTCTTCACTGCAAAGGTAAAGTTTACATGTTCTAAAACGCCTTTTTGAAATGGTAGTAATATAGTTTAAGCCCAAATTATTCATAAGTCAGTCACACTAAGGCTTCACTTGTTTGAGTAGATGGAAAATAAGGAGAGTAGTGAAAATGATATGGGATGGAAAGGATTTGATTTTCACTCATTGTTGCTTGGTAGGGTTTAAAAATTCATTTTTCAAGAGCGGACAAAATTTGTGGGGTTGCGTTAAATGATTTGCATTCTGCTTTCAACCATCCCACATTTTTGTTGAATCAAGCAAACATAAAGTTAATTTTCATTCCAAATTTTTACCTACTCATACAAGCATAAACTAAAAATTGGGCCTGCAAGTGATTTCAGATATTTCATTGGTAGCACCATGTCAGCCAAAAAGGAGAGCAAAATAAATGCTTGTTTTCTGGCAAAAGTGCCATCTGTTGTCATGAAGGACTACCTATGCATGCCATGAAACAATTGAACCAAAGCTTCCACAAAGCTGTGGAACCAGCATTTAAAAGGAGTCAAGGTTTCAATTGTTCATCATTTTCTGATGGATACAGGTAGAACTGAGATCTGATGCCTCTGGTGTGTTTCCTAACTCAAAAACGATGCAATTTATACATGAAAGAATGGACCTGGTGTGTGAAAAAATATGTCATGTACCTATTCTTGCTAGACGATTGACCCATTTTGGTATTGAATTCCCCGTCAGATTGTAACAAATATCCTCACAAAAATGGTTGCAATTTTTCACAATCAAGTGATAAGTATCTCCGTTGTAGTTTGCAGACTGACGTTCCATGAACTCTCTAACCTGGAGAGGATCTAAGCTTGTTGTTCCCATGAATATTGATCTCCTAAACTTAAAGCCTGGGCACTGCCGAGGTTCAACCTCAAAGACGCCACTTGTTGGATCATCATGGGCTCCAAATGCATATTCTACTCCATAAACTGTCAGTAATATAAGACCATCTCAGAAAATATTCATAGAATCCAGAATTCTACCTTTTCACCATATAAAGCAAAAGAGAAATTAATACTCACAGACACAAAGAATATATACATGCTTTAATACATTGTCCTTTTCTCTAAAATATGATGTTATATCCGTTTTCACCTATGTCTATGCATGAGACACATGTGAAAGCATGCATCTACATCTTCAAGGTGAGGGTGCATCAAGTCCATAAAATGATCTTTCAGAAATTGGTAGCAAAGGTTACTTCTGTCTCCATCATAATTACAAGTAGAGATATGGTATTATAAATTTAAAGTTTGAACTACTAAAGCATAGTGCCATAAAAACCTTCCTCTGAGGTGTAATATATGACGTAAATTCAAGGGGATGAGGAGTTGGTGGCAGGGAAATAATACCACAGAAACAAACTCTGAAGCAAAACTCTTGGCACATACTTTTGTATCAAAAAATAGTTTTGGGTATACTTGAACAGGTTTTAACTGTCAACTGACCTTCAACCCCAGAGTGGAAAATACCAAGGCCTGCCCAATACATGTAGCCATTTACTGGTGTCAAATCATAAACATTGAGATACACAGGTGTATTCACAGGATTTTTGCCAGCTGATTTCACTTTAGGGAATATGCAAAAGGGGGTGGCTGATTTGTCTCTGAAATGAAGACGCACAACAGAGGGCCAACCTCTATTAAATACTGATTTCATTTTATGAGTGAACCCAGGAAGCATTCAATATCTATTTCCAACCTGCATATATATCAAGACAAACATTAAGAACAAATCATTTGCACAAAGTACCATTTAACAAAGCATCAAAATTGAAAGCATGTGATTTTACTCTTGAAGGAATGTTCTTTATCATTGACCAAGTTATTCAGCAAATAATAATGTATTACAATAAAAAGTAAATAATGGCCAACACTTGTTTGTACCAGAACACATTAACTTTGAAAGAAAAGTTTATCTCTTCAGTCATGTAGTTTTCTCCAGATACCATGATTACCATTATATGCATCTCAGTATGAAACCATATGACATGCATATGCACCCCACACATTTGTTGTAATAAAACCTCCATAATTTGACACTATATGCCTGTCATTCATCACAAGTGTAGTGTTCTTAACACTTAATATGCAATATAGGTTCAACATGGAACACTTAGGAATGGTTATTACTTTTTCAGTTTTTCATATATGACTTGTTTCAGTTTTGGAGGGCAAGAAATGCAGTACCCCCTTGAATCAATTGATGACAACCAAACTCATTTTTCTTCCAGAAACAGACTAAGCATTGAAGAAAATGCAGCAGTAGCATCAGCCTAGTTCCCATGTATATCATCATTTAATCAAGAACCAGGGAAGATCAGAGAAGTTCCCTTCTATAGTTTAATAACATAAAAGGGGAAAAAAAATCATTTTTCTCCATTTTGATTCATTGTCGTTGTCTCTTGTCTGTAATATATTTTTTTTTTTTTAATCATCTAGTTTAAGGATTGTTCTATATATAACACTTAAGTTACATTGCAAGGCACAGACTGCAGTGCAAGAGACCCAGTATGGCTTTGAAACATTGATAAATGTATTGTAACGGATAGAAATAATTTGTATCAGGACCTTGTTGCATATTCTAGGATTAGATAAAGATGAAGTTCATAGCTGTTTGTCAACAGATAATAGAGATACAAGGTTACTAGTGAGATTTAGAGGATATTAAAAAGAAAAAAGAAGACATTTCCAAGTTTATTAGCCTAGTTGTGACATGTACAGGAGAGTATGAATTATCAGGGAAGCCATTAAGGGGTTAGCCAAACACGGCTGGCCTCTAACAATGATTGATTAGAGCCACTCAATATCCACTTGATAGCGAATGATCTTCCTAATTTAGGATGCGGTCCCTCTGTGCATGTTTTTAACAGATGATACTATTGGAGCTAATAACACCAACAAGAAGTTGATTCTAAGTTGAGTTGAATGGGAATAAAAGAGGATCTATGAAGTATTGATCAAAGTATGAGAAGGAATAGGGGTTGGACCGTTTCATAAATGATGATGGGCAAGACACCCAAAGTGAGCAATTTCAATATCGTGGTCAATAATTTAAAATTAAGTTGATTTATAACTGAATTCATTGTAGCCAGAGTAAAATAGAGTACATGGAGTTTTGTGGGTTAACAAATGCCCATGAATCTACAAGGTCTATTTCCTCCCACAGGATATGCAGTGCTCACAATAGCTTTGCCATTTTACTTCTTTCAGGGCCCAAATCACTAGTACATAAACAGATAAACTCACTTTTAGCTATTGTAACTCAAACCTATTGCCTCAGTACCTCATAATATCCATTTGTTACATCCACATGTCTTCAAACGAAGCTATAAGTCCTCAGGCATGCTTCAGCTTACTTAAACCATGTAAATGATGTAAAGATAATTAAGATTCTCATATACCTTCTTGGCTACCAATAACGAAAAATTATGGATATAGTAGGAGTATGGATGTCACATCCAGAATCTTGACACTATAGAACACAGACAAGAGGCAAAAAATTTAAGTACTTCAGTTTCATTGGGTATTCTTCCTCTTAAGGGAGATTTGAAGCAACGCGCATCAAGTTGTTGTTGTACTACTTGAAATAAAAAGAACTAGTAATTTTAAACTCCCAATCTTAACTGACAACCCTTGTAACACAAATACGAGTAATTTAATTAATCCCCGAGATTCCACAGCAAAATGTCCATAACCGTTTTTTTTTTTTTAAGAAGCAACTATGTAATTAGTAAAGAAAAGAATTCTTAACATGTTAAGTTCCAAGCAGAAAAAAAAAAAAGTGGAGTAACAATTAGTAAATTTTACAGCTAGGAATAGTAGGGGAGATCTAATAGCATACATGAAGATCTAAATGAGGTCTGAGTCACCTTTTGTAACATGAATGTGGGGTAAGACGTGAAAAATTAGCAAAAGAATTGGGGGGTGGGGGGCAGAAAAACTTTCTAGGCCGTAGATCAGATTGGAAAATTGAGAAAGAAAAAGAGACATGGATAACAAGCAATGGAGTATCCATCTTCCACAAGCAAAGCAACAACGAGAAAAAGAAAATAAGTAGCGAAAGATTCCGCTAAAACAAAACAAAAATTGGAAAAACAAAGTAAACCCATGCAGGAAAAAATGGAAATCAGAAACACCCAGTAACCTTTTGTTGCAGAGACCAGAGAGTGAAGTGAAAACTCAAAACCTCCTCCAAAATGTGAGACAGCCATTGTCACAAGACAGAAAAAGCATTCGAGAATGGAACAATGTGAGTGCCTGAAACTCTCACATTGTCTTTGCTCCTGTGACAGAAACGAAGGCTGTAGCCTGAAGGAGTGCTGACACACATAAACTGCTTTGCTTTGTTCTTTTGCGAAGCCCAATGAGCAAAGACGAGCCATTATTTATTGTTGGAAATGAAAAATAAAAAACAAAAGTGAAAAAATTAATCCAAAAGTTAAAATTTTGCAGCTAAAAAGTGAAACCGTGAAAGAAATTCTGTCCCATTTTCACACTTTTGACGACATTGACTCTCATCTGCGCCTGCCGATGCCGTGCCCAAATAGATTGGGGATTTCTTTTTTTTTTTTTTTTTGGAAAAGGGCGGGGCAAAAAGCCCAAAAAGCAGAGAACTAGAAAACTAACGCAAAATAGATCTGGGAGTAACTACTCTGAAGCAGCAAGGAAAACAAAATTGGTTATTATACTCCTGATTTTATATTTAAAAAAATTATATATCATATATTGTTTTTTATTATTATTTCAGTTTTAAAAATAATTTTTTATTTGAAGACATAATATTTTTTTTATCTTTGATTAAGTATTTTTGTAGACATTATTATAAAATTAATCTGTCAAATAATATTGTAATTAAAAAATCCTTCTAATAAATGTTTTATCTAAAGTTAAAAACATGATAATACTTAATAAATTTGATAGCTAATAAAAGTACGGTTTATTATCTCTCTTATATTTAGTTTATAGGATAAAAATATCACGTCACAAAAAAGGCTAATAGGATAAAGAAATTCATAAATAAATTTTATATATAATATTTTATGTAAAATTAATTTAATAATTAATAAATTTTGTAATTATCTTTTAGTGATATATTATATTATTCTGTTCTCTTGAAATTCCGATGATGGAAACCCAGCGTTTCACAACCAATCAACGTTTCGATTTTTTTTGGTAAAAAAAATCATTATTTAAAATATGCTATTTCGTAAAATTTAAAATAAAATACATTATTGTCACTTTTTTTTCCACATATTTATCATTTCATTATCTATTATTTATAACGGAGAAAAATATGGCAACGTGAATGTTTTTGGCTTCCATTTCTTTCTTTTCTTTATCTCTCAATCTCAGATTCTCTGGATATTTGATTTATAAGTTGTTCATTCAGGCAACTACTGAGTTCTTGTCTCGAGCTTGATGGAGGCAGAAGAGTCCAACAGAGTTGCTGAACCTTGCAACATTTTGGTGCCTCAAGAGGCCAGCAAACATGCTATAAATGTACCATCTTAACTAAATTTCTCTATCAATCTGCTTAGTTCTGATGGTTTATCTAGTTTTCTTCATTTTATTTTTTTGTTCTAACATGAAACTCAAAACAAACCTTTGCCACCACATTGGTCAACTTCCATGAATGCAGGTCTAAAAAATTTATTTGTTCGAGTCAATGTACGCTTAATTTGTGTTTCTCATGCATACAGAAACAACTAGCTAACGCTTTTCTTCACTTTTAATTATGATCATTTCGCATGAAATGCTACTCCCATTTTTAGTTTATGTTCTATCTACAGACACGTGTACTGCATTTAAAAGGATTTCATGAATGAATACTTTTCAAAAAGTAAATCTATACTTTCGGGCATTGTTTTAGTGCTCATATTTTTTTAGGATAAGGGTACTTAATGAATTATCGAATATTTATTACTTACTGGTTATACTTTATGGGCTTCAAATGTTTCTTTATAGAACTAGTAACTAAAAAATGTTTTGAGTGTTTGCCAAGTGCTAACTTATCTAAGGTAGCGATATCATGAAATAGAAACTAGAGTAACACAGCAATACCCCTCCTTTAGGTTGCTCAATTCAATTCTCAGTGATTTGTACACTATTTCCTGCTAAGCAGCATTTATTTTGCCAGGATGAAATAAGAAAAGAACAAGAAAGGCAGTCAAATATGGAATCAGCTAGGAGATCAATGATACGGAAAGAGGTATACAATACATATATATGTGTGTGAAATATTGCTGTGCCTGTTAAGTGTATTTAAGTTTTGTTGTTTTTTTTAAAGCATTTTTACTAATTTTGTTATTTTTTTTTTATAGATGAAAATAACGTTTATGCTTTGTCTTCCTGACTTCTGCTATATCATATGATCAAAATTAAAGAACATATTAATTCTTAGTCTCTTTGATTGATGATCATTCTCATAGACATGCTTGAACTTCTAACCACAGCAATGAAAATTTCCAATACCGTAGGAAGGATGCTGAGGCTATAAATTTTTCAAGAGTGAGCTAATAAATTCATCAAGAACAGTAAACTTATAGTAGTACATGCTTAAAGCCACCTACCCCTGTTTTGGAACATAACGCTAGGACTAGGAACTTCACTTGCCAAACAGCCAAATCATATATTTGATGACCACTTGAGTGACAAATTTTACTCCATTGTGATTCTCTCTCACTTTTGTGACATCTCTTATGATAGGTTCCTTTTGGATACACATTATATTTGTTGAAACCTCTGTCATTTTCTTAAAGAGTTGGTTTTTCATATTATGATGTATTCATTATTTGTGTGTCTTACCTTGGCAGCAAAAACAGGAACAACGTAAAATCGTGACAACTCTTAGGGACAAATGTACCTCGCACAGAAACAACCTTCTCTGCCCGAGTGAAAAGTGTCTGGAGATCATCAATGAAAACAAATCCATAGAGGTACTCGTCCATTTAAACCTCCATTTGTTCAGTCATTTATACGATGTTTGAATGAAAAGTTAGAGAAAAAAACTGAAGGAACAAAAAAATTTATTATAAATTTCTCTCTTATTTAAAAGTTTTATAAATAAAAGAGAAGGTAATGAGGATTTTTAAATAATCCTTTAAAAAATTTTCTTACTAATTTTTATAAATATTTTAAAGTTCTTTTAATTTATAAAATTTTGGAGGATTTAAAATATTCAAATAAGAGAAATAAAATTTATTAATTATCCTTCTATTTTTCCTTACTTTCTTTTCTTTTATTTTTTTTAAATTTTTTTTTTTATTTTCTTTCAAACTCTCAAAGATAACCTTAGCCGTTAATTATAGGTTTTTCGTTTACGAAGTGCTTAGATTTGCATCAAAAGAACCATAGGTGATCTCCCTGTTAAGTTTTCTCTTTGAAATTACTATTAAAAAACCACAATGTGCTTGCTTGCCAAATGTGAACCTAGTATTTGCATTGTGAGTCTTGCTTTTTCACATGCATGCAACATCAATATGTGGCCATATCATGTCTATATCTGAATTTGTTTCATCTTGCCTAGCTTGTTCTGTTGTACTAAATTAATTTTGTCTGCAAGATAACTACTAATTTCAGCACCTGATTTGTTTGGTGGGGGACAGGAAGAACTGGTGAAGATGTATGGGCCAGAATCAATAGACCATCTCCGACCAAAGAAAAAGGAAGAAAGAGAAGAATCAATATATAGCCGATTCCCAATTTCTCATGAAGCCTGCCTGACTCCGCCGCTGGTGGAAGCTGAAACCATGGCTCAGCACTGATCTGAATCTGTCATTTGGGTCAATGCTTCGGTTTTTATACTATCAGTATTCAAAATAATTATCTTTCATTTATTGATACTTTGTTTTTACAATAAATATTTAGAATTCATTAAAAAACGAAAAGAGCCATATTAATGATATTCTCACAATAATCTAAATACGCAGGATTATTCCAACATTAATGAAATAATGTTATATGGTGTTTATCGACAATGCAAATTTCTACTAAAAAGTCATGCCCTTGAACTCAAGATTGCAGGAGTTACCTATTAAAGATTAATGAATAAGGTCTTTACAACTCAAAATAGGTTGAAACAAATCACAATAAAACTGATAAATTAAGATTAAATTTTATTTAGTGATCTTAATTAAAGACACACCCTCTCACATTACGCTGCTATATTTAAGAAAATTAATTTTAAATACATCTATTTAATTCTTTGATCAGCTTCTTAAGTTAGTCGCAGTAAGACTTCAATCATTATTGAATGAAGCACATGCAAATTTCTTGCTAAACCAATCTTGCTCGCAATCCTCCCTTAATTGAAAATATGTTCAATTGCTAGGTTATCAAGAGTAATGTTATCCACGAAACTCTTTTGGGAGAGAAATTATTCTATCTATCCTTTTGGTAAAAAAAAAACAAGTGATGACATCTATCATCAAGGATCGTTGGATTTCTAATAGGAGACTTGGATTTTGGAATTTCTAATAAGTAGATGTAACCGTTGCATTCATGAATTTTGACTTATTTAATCTATTTATATTTAAATTTAATTCATCTAATTATAATAATATATTTAATATATTTAAATAAATTAGATTAGTTTTAATTAATAAATAAATTAATCAAAATATTTATTGAATTCAAAATATATATATATATATATATATGACCCATCTAATCTATCTAATTATAATAATAGATGTAATGAATTTAGTTTGATTAGATTAGTATTAATTAATAAATGATTAATGAATCGATCAATATATATATATATATATGTGTGTGTGTGTGTGTTTGTGTGTGGTTTGAAAAATATAATATATTTAGATCTACGAAAAGTCTACATATATCTAGTTGATGATAGATAAATTGGATATGAATTGAATATTTATTCATTAAAATAGGTCATAAATTTTTAGTTTATTTTTATCCACCTATTAACGATCAAATCTAAAATCTATGTGTTTGCTATCCCTATTAATAGATAACTTCCTTCATGCAAGTCACTTTTCACTCTCACCATAGATTTACAAGAAAAAATTTCAGTGTTAAAATTCATTGCCAAAAGATATAATTTTGTTCATTCCACAATTTTTTAAAGTTCAAATTAGCTGTATGGAAGAAAAAACCTTTCTAAAAGTGAATCAAATCAATTATCCAATCAAACAATTTGGGCATAATGTGTCACTTTGCATGACCCAAAAATTATGTGCGTTCTGCGTAGGATCTCTCTCCATCGGGTAGCATTATTCTTATTGTAATGAGCATGAATTACATAATTAATTATGTGATAATGCTTTATATAAATTGCAACTATTTTGACATGAAAATTCCCTCACACGAGTAAAATTACTTTCAGTAAAAACTTTTTTTTTTACTGGAGTTTCAATTTTCTTACTATTAAAGGAGTTTTGTTTTTGGATAAAAGAAATGGATAATTTGATACTAACAAAATCAATTAAAAAAGAAGGGAAAAAAAAAAGCTCTAATGGTACCAAATATATTGAGCAATCCCTCCTTTTCGCAAGAAATACAATCAAAGGTTTAAAAATTAGTCATTCACCTTTCGGGTAAGGGAATACTCTGAATACATTAAAAAAATCTTACTATAACAACGCAAAAATCCAATAAATTTCTAGATTTTTGAAAAGAAAATTCTTACACGTGTGCTAATATGAAAATAAATATCAAATTATAAATTTAGTAACTCTTTCAATTTTTTCAGTTCATGAACGTATTAATTAAATATTGGAAATTAATAATTTTCTTAAATATGAATTGCCCTTATCTTTAGTAAAAGTCAATTTTAGTTATGCATTCAAATCTTTCCAATTACGACAAAATTGTTGCTAATCTGAAAATAAATATCAAATTATAAATTCAGTAAGGTTTTCAATTTTTTTAGTTCATGAGTGTGTTAATTGCATATTGAAAATTAATAATTTTCTTTCCTTAAATATGAATTGCCTTTACCTTTAGTAGAAACCAAATTTTATATGCATTTCTCTCCTTAATATGAACTGCCTGTACCTTTATTTAAAACTATTTTTTTTGTGTGAATTAAAGCCAAATTTGATCATGCATTCAAATCTTTACAATTACGACAAAATTGTTATCAATTACGCAAGATTTTAATGCATTAGTATATGTTTTTCGTCTTTTTTTTAAAACGTAACTATAAAAATTAATTGACATTTATCATTCGAGTAATAATTTATAATAATTTAACTCTCTATTGAAGGTGTAGAAAAAAAAAAAAAAAACTCAGTGACATTCAGTTGTAGTGGTGAAAGTCTTCTATTTGGGATAGGATAACTTCTTGTTGAGAGGCGCATATTTGAAGTTAGATTTTTTTTTGTTGGTACATATTTTAAGTTAGATTGCTAAAGGATTACGATTAAAGATTTTATTGATAAACAATTAATAAAAATTTAAAGTTTGTTATAGCTCAATAAGTATAATTACTTTTAAATTATTAATTATATGATAATTTTAAGAAAGAATTTGATTTTAATTAATTCTTTAGTGTAAAATTTTTACACTATTATTTAATTATATGTTAATAAATAATTTTAATTTTTTAAGTAATTATTATCATAATTAAAATTTTTAAATAATATAATAATAAATAATTTAGTAATAATATAAAAAAAATTTATATTAATAATATATCATAATTAAATCTCTTTTTAAATTAATGTGTACCACAAGTTAAAGTTAATTTTATAATGATTATTATAAGGGTTTCTTTTTACGAAAAATACTGATTTCCGATCCCACTTCAAAATTGACGTTTTTTCATCATAAAAAAGTAAGTTTGATTTTATTTATTATAAATCAACTGTTTCTAACAGAAAATTGATTTTGATTTTTTTTTGGGTTACAAATCAAAATTGATTTGCACAAAAAACATGATAAACACGCTTATCGAAAAAAGCTCTCGGAATTGAAAATAGAGGCATAGAGAGCTTGATTTTTGTTTCTTATCTTCTCTATGACAAAAAAGATAAGTGTTGAGACAAAATTTAATACTTGTTTTAAATATTTAACAATAAGTTAAAACTATGTTTAATATTTACTCGGTTTTTTCAAACAAAAAATATTTACTCAATTTTTTAATGAAATTAATTTTTAATGTTTGTTCTAAAACGCTACTTGCAATAAAAACCTGGCTTAATAAATCAATTAATCTCTTCCTCTTTTCTGCTCTCTATATTTGCTAATAATTAAAAAAGTGCAATGGTAAGTAATAAATACTTAAATATATATATATATATATATAATATGTATATATATATATTTACATTTATATAATTATATCATACATACTTCCCTTTCGCGCCACACAGGTTTCTCTTCTCTTCCTATTCTTTGCGTCTCTCTCTCTCTGTCCCTCTGTGTTTCGTTTCTCTCTGTGTGTTTCGTTCCTCTCTGTGTGTTTCGTTAACTTCATACCTTTCTCTACATTAGCAACTTTCTTAGTTCAGGTAAATTTGAAGCTTTTCTTCTCTTTTATTTGCTTCCGGCTTTTCTTTTTCTTTTTCTTTTGCCCCTTCTTTTTTTCTGCTTCTGCAATTCCGTCATGTTCATTCATATTGGTCCAAACTTGTTTCGCAAACAACATTGCAACAGCAACTGGGTTTTCTGCGGTTTGTGTTCTTTAATATTCTTTCAATTATGTTCTGGATTTATTCGTAGCAGTATATGTGTTAACAAAGAGTGTTTTTTTTTTTTCTGTTGGAAATTTTTGACAATGCAACTTGGTACTTTTTTTTTCCTAATGGGGTTGGCTTACGATGATGAAAGTTCTTTTCTTTTTCCTTTTCTTTTTATTATAATATTCATTTTATCTTGCTAATCGAGAATTTTTCCTCTGAGTATTTTTGAAATCGGAATTCTATGACTGAAAAGAGGGTTTGTAGGGTTTATAGGAGTGGCTGGTATTCTTAGGAGCTTAACTTGCTTTTTTATGGTTCATCTTGAATTTTATGGCTCTCAAGAATAAACAAACCAAAAAAACGGAAGAAAAAGAAAAAGTTTGTATCAAGTAAAATACAAATTAGTCACCTTTATTTTTTGGCTACATCTATTTAATCTCATTGTTTCAGAGATTGAATCTATCAAACTTTATCAGCCATTAACAAGTAATCCTAATATGGCTGGGCATGTCCAAGTAATTGATGAACCCCAAATGCAACTTTTAAGCTAGTCTCCCAAAATTTTGCCCAAGAGAAAACGCATGGAAAGTCAAGGATGTTGTGCTGAAATGATGTCTGTATTTATCTGTAGCAAAAGTAAGCCATAGGTTCGTTAACAAAAAAAAAGGAAAAAGTAAGCCATTGGTTCAAATAAACCTGACCTCGTTCGTTACTGCATTCGTGTGATTCTTTTTTTTTTTTTTTTTGGGGGGGGGGGCGCTTCCTTTTCTTTCTTCTCTTTATCTCTCATTCTCTGGGCATTTGATCTAAAAGCAATTGTTCATTTATGCAGCTACTGAGTTCATAGGCTTCTTGAGCTTGATGGAGAGAGAAGAATCCAACAGATTTGCTAAACCTTACAATATTTGGGTTTCTCAAGATGTCAGAAAACATGCTATGTACCATCTCAACTAAATTTCTCGATCTGCAATCTGCTTAGATCTGATATTCTCTAGTTTTCTTCAATTTTTTTTTTTCTAACAGGAAACTCTAAACAAAACTTTTCCACCACATTGGTCTACTTCTATGCAGGTCTAAAAGATATATTTGTTTGAGTTAATGTATACATGTATTTCTCATGCATAGAGAAACAACTAACGCTCTGCATCACTTTTAACTAGGCATTTCATAATTCTGGGTCTACTCCAACTCCCATTTTAAATCCATATCCATCTGGTTCTTACTCTTACCCCTCCTTGTGGGCAAACCAGGTAGTGACATACATATTCATTAGCATATTGCTTGCTTTGATTATGGCAAAGGGACAACTCGCATGTTTCATTTTCATGTTCTTTGTTGTTTGGTCCAGGCATTCAGCATGCCGCTTCAAAATGATTCTCTGCATGATCCTATGAGACTCTCCAATTATCCTACAGTAGCTGGGGTAATACTAAATCGTTCAATAAATTTATTCAGCGTATTTTCTTACTTTATTTTTTCTCCCATAATTTCTATTAAATTCAAGTTGCCAGTTGCTTTAGATTTTATGGAATTTTCATATTCTTTTAGGAGGGGGGGTGGGTTGGGTTAGCAATTATTACTGGATTCAATCCATGTTTCTTCCTCTTAGGGAAACTTCCATGATGAATAAGTATGTATTTGTATATTTATTAATCATATGATACAATTGCTGTTGCATGTGGGTCATGGTGCTGCATTGGCTTTTTCAGAAAAAGTACAAAGGATTTTTAGTGAAAAGAACCTGGATTCGATGCAAAAAATGTGAGGGGGAGCTTACAACCGATAGTTTAGTAACTAAGCACCTGCATTGGCCATGACTCTAACAATGTACGTGGATCTATGAAATTTTTTTAAAGGTGAATATACAGCTAGACAATGTAATATATATTCTGCCACTGCTTATGTTTAGAACTCATAAAAAGTTTGTAATTTATTAAGACATTAAGAGACTAATTTTTTAGCTGTATGGTTCAGGATGCTTAGAATCTTTGGCAAGAAGGTTTAATGATATCTTTACTGCTGCAGGATTTTCCTCCAACTAAAAATCAGCAATGCAATATGATGCTTGGAAATGGTAAGTTTAAGTTCGTGGATTTATACTTGGTTATCTGAAAGATGAAAATTCATGTTTTATGATCTGAGATTTGAGCAGGGCAAGATGCACAGAAGGTGACTAGTATTGAAAATTGTAATGCTGTTCATGTGAATACAAGTTTTGCATCGCATAACTTTGCAGCAAATCCAACTGAACTGAATCAGAATTTGAGGACAGGCCTCAATGCATCTGGCACTACTATCCAACTTGCAAACCTGGTACAATAACCTTTTTATACTTTTCATATCGTGTTTGATTAGCTTTTATGGTTACCTTTTCGGGCTAGGATAGGATGCATTATGTTCTGGTGGATTAGCTAAAATACACGAAAAATCAATTTACTAGCTCAGCCAACTGTCACTTTAAAATTCCTATTAATTAGTATGCTGACATTTATGTATATATCTAAGGCTGATGTGGTTGTGCTTATGGACTTTTATATATCCAAATTTAAAGTTACAAACATTTAATGTTAATGATTAATTGCATATTCAATTTTGAAATTGATTAAGAAAGCAACCAAAAGAAAGAAACAATGACAATGACTAGCTCCCCTTTTCTATTATAGAAATATCTTATAAATTCCTTAAAGCTAAAAGACCATTTATAACTACAACGGATCAAAATCTGTACTCACCAATTTAACTGTACTGAGTCAAAAATGGGAATCTAATTTTGATATTCATTACATGGGTTGAGATTAAACTCGTTGATTTTCCATCTTTAATTTTGTTAAACACTCTTATAGTTACACCATCCATAGATTCCGGTTTTTTCATGTATAATTAAATCTACGTGATCCATGCCACCCCAGGGTGGCTTGTTGGAGGGGCATTTGCAGTGTTAATTCTCCTATTAAGTTTTCCTGCTTGCATTGCAAGTGGTCTTGGAAGAAGTTATATCTTTGACTTCTCTAAACTTTTCTTATGTGTAATTTTGCATTTGTTTTGTTCTTTCCACGCTTCATTCCTTGTCATTTATGAGCATTTTGCATGAAATGCTACCACCATTTTATAATTAGTGTTCTAGCTACACAGATGTGTACTGCATTGAAAATGAATTTCTTTAGTTAATACTTTTCAGAAAGTAAATCCCTCCTTAAGGTTGCTCCATTTATTCATAGTGATGTCTACTATTTCCTGCTAAGCTGCATTTATTTTGACAGGAAGATGAAGAAATAAAAAAAGAAAGAAAAAGGCAGTCAAATCGGGAATCGGCTAGGAGATCAAGGATACGGAAACAGGTATGCAATACATATGTGGTATATTGCTAAAAGTGTAATTTAGTTTTCTTTAAAAAAAAACAATTCTAATTATTTTATCATGATTTTTTTATGGAAGAAGATAATGTTTTTGCTTGTCTTCTAGACTTCTGCTATTTTGACATTGTTCTAGATCATACAGTTGATCAAAAGAACACATTAATTCTTAGTTGCCTTTGTTGATGATCGTTCCCATAGCACACTCACACTTCTAACCACAGCAATGAAAATTTTCACAATATCCTACAGAGGATGTAGGGACTTCACCTGCCAAACAGGCAAATAATGTCTTTGATGACCATTATGGAAGTGGCAAAGTTTACTTGTGCAATTGTGCTTCTCTCACTTTTGTCACATCTCTTATGATAGGTTCCTTCTGGATACAGATGATGTTTGTTGAAACCTATGTCACTTTTCTTAAATTTGGTCTTTTATTATGTTTTCATTATTTGTGTATCTTTCCATGGCAGCAAGAATGTGAAGAGCTACGTAAACACATTAACACTCTTAGGTTGAAAAATTCGTCGCTCAAGAACAGACTCATTTGCCTTTCTGAGAAGTGTGGGGAGCTCATGGTTGAAAACGACTCCATACAGGTGTGCCATTTAAGCCCCCATTTGTTCAGTCATCTACCCGTAAACTATAGGTTTTTCACAGTTGACTGACGTGCTTAGATTCGCATCAAAGAACCATTGGTTATCCCCATGTTACGTTCTTTCCTTGAAGCAATTTGAATAGATATAATTATATACAGAAAACTAAGATATAAACCGGTTTTATCAAAAAGACACATGACATAGCTTTGGACTCCCTGACAGGGAGAAGCTGAGAATTTCTTTCACTTTCTTTCTTCTTCCCTTGTTCTGTTGTGCTTTCTTTTGCTACATTGCTAATAATTTTAGTGTTTGATTTGTGGTATGGGGGACAGGAAGAACTGGTTGAGATGTATGGGCCAGAATCAATTGCCGATCTTATGCTCATGAAGCCTGCCTGATTCCTTTGCCGGGTGAAGCTGGAACGACAACAGTTAAAGAAGCAACTTACTACTTCATCAGAATCTATCATTTGACATTAGAAGCCAGTTTTGACTCTACTTAGATCTGCTGAGGTTACACATGCATGTCTAGATTATAGAAACTCCCAAAAATAAAAGTAAATGAAAAGGAAAAATAATGATATTCTCCGGTGGCTTTCAAATTGTTACAAACATAGTAATCTAATAAATACTGCTCACTTCGCTGGATTATTCCAGCATTGAAACTTCATTGTGAAAGAGGATTTGCTTGTGCAAATTTTTGGTTTATATATGTAGCTTACAAGTCCCAACTTCCCCCCCCCCCCCCCCCTCTTTTTATTTATTTTTTTTTTTTCCGTTGCACTCCAACGCCCTTCACTATAATCCTTTTCTATATATTCAATCATTTAATCATAAAAAGGGCAAAAAATGATGTCATGGAAAATGGGAATGATTACATTAGAGGGCCAGTCTTAACAAGGATTTAACCATTATTTGAATCAACTGTGTAAATTTCTTGCTAAACTAGTCTTGCGTACAATTCTGCCTTGATATGTTCAATTGCTAGGTTATCAAGAGTAATGTTATCCACGAAACTTGTTTTGGTACAAAAAGAAGTCACGCTTATCGTCAAGGCTTAGAGTATGTTTAGAATCACAATTTTGTGAATTGATTTAATTTATGAATGAAGTTTTTTGTTTGAAAACTTATAAAATAAAATTTAATTTATAATGATTAATGAATTTCAAACATAAAAATTAATTTTTAAATTAAATTTAATTCAAATCAAATCAAATTAAATCAAACTAGTTATTATTCCTTTATATATATATATATATATATATATATATATTTAAATTATTTAAGTGATTATTTTGAGTAATGTTAATTTTTTCACTAAAGTGGATTATGTAATTATTTAGTGTATTTATCTTAAAAAAGAATTTAAATGAATTAAATATGAGAACAGTAACTTCATGTGTTAGAATTAATATCGAAATTATGAGAGAAAATTTAAAAGTGTTATGATAATAACAATTATATATAGAATGGATTAGTATTCAATATATCCTACAATAATGGCACTTATTAAGCTAAAGTTAATTTTATAATATGTATAGATTTATTTCTTAATACTTTTCAAACAAAGTGATAGGATTTCTAATAGTGACTTGGATTTGTGGATTTCTACTAGATTTCCCGTGCAGAAGTCTTTTCAGTTTTCACTCTCACCGTGCAATATTGACGAGTAAATATGTAAAATATTCAGTGCTAAAATTATATAAATTTTTTCCAAAACTACATAATTTTGTTCATTCCATATATTTCAAGTTCAAGTTAACCATAAGTGTGTCAAATTAATGATGTATGCAAACAATTTGGGTATTAGGTGTCACTTTGGATGACCAAAAAATTATGTCCTCAGCATCTCTCCATGGGTGGCATTAGTATTATTACAATGAGCATGAATTACATAATATGTGATTTTACTGTATAATTGTAATTGAATTGCAACTACACTACCAAGGAAATTCCCTCGCAACGCAGGAGTAAAATAACCTCCAATGAACACAAAAGTAATAATTAAAGTGACATCTATTTTTTTCAGAGATTACTTAATCCTATAATTAAATTTCACCTTCGCCATTTTATTTGCACTTCAACCTTCTATTTTCTTTTCCTTACTAAGTTTTCGAATATTTTTGCAACCAAAAAAAAAAAAAACAAACAAACAAAAGACCTCCACCGAAAACGCGTATTTTTTTTAGGGGTAAAAGAAGTGGATAATTGAATACTAACAAAAGAAATTGAAAAAGAAAAAGAAAACCCATACTAAACTAGGCTTGCGAGTTGCGACAGGTACATCGAAGTGCAAGTTTGTGAAAGAAATCCTAATTAATCAATATTTTTAAAGTAAAAATATATATTTTTTTAACGATTTTTAACTTTAAATTATAATTATAATTCCGCAATTAGATGAAATTGAAATCAAATATTCAAGAATTCTTTCAAATTGAACGTGCAGAATTTTGTGTTATTAATGAATTTGAATAATCAGCAGTTAGAATTACAATACTGATTTTTACTACTATATAATATAATATTTTTATAGTCTTATTATATTTTTGCTTAAGGATATGTTTTGATAATTTTTTAAAAAATAAAATTTAAAAATCTCATGAGTTGCATGGTCAGCTTTTAGCATTTAGTGTGACATATACTGGACAAACATTACCTGTGAAAATTTCAGTTGAAGATATACAACTAAGGACAGCATATTATAGACTTGTAGTGGATAGGTGGTGTTGAGACTTGAGAATATCGAGGGGCAGGTTCAAAAGGAGGAGTTACTACGCTAATTAATCTGATTTTTTGTAGGAGGTACCGGTCCCTAAATAAGTTGTATAACATTTATTGATTGCTGATTCTCACAGTAAATATTTAAAGTTCATAAAATATAACTAGCGGGCAATAAATGTTTGATAATTCCCTATAGAAAAAATGGACACTGGAGTAATCTCCTAAAAACGAACCTACCATCAAATCTGGAAGGGGATTGTTATTTGAAGCTACGCCAAAGAATCATTTTCCAATGTCAATGAGTTTGAGATAAAAACAACAAAAGCTTTCGATTAGCAAGCAACAAATATTATTACAGAAGAAACCTTATGTAAGCTGCGCCTAAAGCATGCGAAAAAAAGAAAGAAAGAAAGAAGAAAACCGTCACAGAATGAGGCAAAAAGCATAACTGAATGTGCTCATAAAATAAGATCTTTTTTGACCTACAAGTATGCTTTATAACATAAAATCTCCTGGAAAATTGTTTTGAACAATGAGAACTGGAAAGCAAATCAAGAGGCCAAGAGAATAATACCTCAGCCACAGAAGCAAGGTTACCAATCTGAGCCATCAGGGAACGGTTTGAGAGCATCCTGCTTCCCATTAACGTAGTATTCAACAATTGCTTTCATTCGTGGAAGCTTGTCAGGGTGATAATTCACGTGAATAATTACTGGCTTCAATTTGCTGAGGTTAGCATCATTCCTCACTGTCTTGAACAGAACCTTGCTGTTCATGAAGAGATATAAATCCATGGTTCTTCTGGCAGCATGAAGCCCATCATAGCCAGGGTGTGAGGGGAAAAAGAGTTCCTCATTGAAAACTGCCTGATCCCATAACTTCTCCTTGGAAAGTCGAGCGGCCACACGATCCAAAAGCTCGATTGAAGGGATTGTTGGTCTGATATAGAAGAAACCAGAGTTGTAAACCCATATCCTCATAGTATGAGCATATCGAGCCCAACCCATTGTAGGTTCATCAAAAACATCATTAAAGCCATAAGCTGTCATGTTATTATGACCATCACTCATGGACTCCACATCTGAATCACGAATTAGATAATCAAAAGGGTTCTGCAAATATACAATGTCAACATCTGAGAGAAGAACACTATATCCCAACTGCAGAAATTCTCTTAGAATGCGAAATTTAAGCCCAGAGACAACATGATTCCCTCCTGTCCTTCCAATGGTATCAATACCTTTATCCGGGTCTCTCTTATACACTGGAACTTGATTTGATTCACAGAACTTCGCAATCTCTTCATCTAAAGCAACAACCAGATAATTGGTTATGCCAACTCTCTTGATGTTGGCGAACCAGACTTGCAGCATCTCCTTGACATTGGAGTTTGCAAGTGCAACTATAAGCTCTCGTTGAACTGCAACTTTCTCTAATATCTTTGCCAATCTTGGGTTCACAGATTCATCAGGAATAACAGTAGGGTTGGTTCTTAATCCCTTGACAGTACCAAAAGGTCCAGCTTTAGGCTGTTTACCCAATGCAAGAAACTGCTTTTGAGCCTGGTCTTTTCCTTGCTCTGCAAGCCGAAGCCTTTCAGTCAATTCCCTCACCTGTTTTTTCAGCTGAGCATTTTTCTCTGATACTGCCACAAACTCTGATTTCAACATGTTGACCCGATCTGAGGATTCACATTTGGCTGAATTTTCCTGCCAAAACAAACCATAACAAAATGAAGCTTGTTATGCAACAAGGCTCTTCTTTGATACAAAATGCAACTTTATACTATAACCCCAGGAAAACCATGTGGAAACCAATTAAACACAGATCAGAGATAGCCTATGCAAACCAAGGCAAAATGAAAGTAGCATATGCAAGGAAAACCACTGATAGCCTCTTAACTTTTAAGCATGTGTGAGAAACTTATCAAAATCAGCCCCATCCAATTACTCCATTCATCTGACAAACTGAATTCCAGTTTGACATGGAAGCCAGGAGACTGCTTTATCCCTAGGCAGAGAAATGGACCAAATCTGGGCAGTTTTACTACAAGGTCAACCAATCTAGGGAAAAAAGCCATATTGAAACTCACATTGAAAACTAGCATTACTACTAGCCCAATTTAATATGACATACAAAATGATTCCAGAGATGGGAACTATTTAAATGACCCATCTGCAGTTATCAACTAACTTCGCAAATCTTGAAAGATGAAAGAAACTTGTTTTGTTTCTCCAGGGTAAAATGAGTGTAGATGCATCCAAATTTACTAGAATCAGCAAGATCAAACGCAATTCCACAATAATACAAGAGAAGCAGTTAGTCAGAACAGGGGAATTCCCAGTCAACGGCTTCATTCCTCACCCAAGGTGTCTCAGAGCATGGCCATAATGCCAATTCAACGAAAATCATTGAAGAGACTAGGATTCAGATGACCCAAAACTTCAAAAAGAAAGAAAAAGCTAGAATCTTTAATGAATATCGAACCTGGGTCTTGGATCCCGAGGGAATGTGACTGCGATTAGGGGTGGCAGCGTCAGAAACGAAGAACCCGTTGGGGAACAAGAAAGCGAAGATGCACCCAATAAGGACCCCTATTGCTACGGCGATTACGACCCTTGATATGCGTAGAGACGGCGCGTTGTTCCTCATCAAGGGTCCCTCTCTGCGGCCAACCATGGCGTCTCTTCCACCTCAAATCTTGAGATGGTGTGCTTTGTCCCTTGCTTCTTTTCCTTGGGGTTTTATTTGGGGTTCGGGTTGAGTCGTCAAGAATGAAGAATCAAGGGAAGGTTGCGAGCAAAGGCATCGAGTTTGATTTTGACAGTGACTGTTACCTTCTCAGTCTCACACCTTTTGCTCTGTAGGATTCTTACAGAAGAAGAGATCAATTTTTGACGGGAAAGAAGAGATTAATTTTGATTTCGCTTTATGTGATCCAATTATATATTATCTAAAAAAGTATCAGGCTTCACACTGATTGAAGAAATAAGCTAGCGGAGGAAGATTATAAATCGAATGAATAAAATAATAAATAATAAATTAACAACAGACAAAAGTGATAGTAGGTACCAATAATGCTCTTCACCCTGTTTTAAACGCACAAAAATGCTCTTCAACGTAAAAGAAAAAATCAAAAAATACAATGAGGATTGAGGAAGAGGTATCAAAAGTTTAAATCTAAAATACATTGTTGAATAACATTTTTTTCGTTAAGTGTGTACTTAAATTAGATTATTTTATAATTAAAATAATTTATAATTAAAATTTTATTAAAAAATTTTTAAAAATAAAAATATTTTTTTTAAAAAATTAATATGTCATCAAATATATACTAAATATCATTGTTCATTAACCTACTAACTTAAATACAAAGAAAGAGATTTTTCTTTGTTACACAATTACAAAGAAAGACATGAGATGTCAAAATTATTATTTTTCCTAGCTAAACAAAATTTATTTTGTTTAAAATATAATTTTAATTCTTATAGTTTAAATTCATTTTCAATTTAATTTCTATACTTTTTTTATTTTTAAATCAATCATCATACTTACAAGCGTTTTTAAAATAATTCTTACTGTCAGTTGAGGTTATAACACTGTAAATTATTGATCTGATGTAGCTAATGGAAGTTGAATTGTCATTTAATTTTTCTTCTCATTTGCACAGATTACAAAGGGATCCGAGGTGAATTATTTCAAAACCTAAGTTGCAAAAAGAAATCATACCAAACCAGGTTACTCTTTCTCTCTGCGACTATCAATAAACATTATTTGTTGGTAACAGAGAAAGCTGAACTTCATGCTTGGTTATAAGTTAGAGAAGTATTCGTGCTTTGTATCCGAGAAGTTAAAAACAATATTGTTGTCTGTTTAGGTTGATGTCAAATTCCAACAACCTATGTGAGCGAGAAAACCCACATTGTGAGATTGGATAAAAACATTGTTGCAGTGAAATTTTGGACTTTGCAGTAAGTAGATTACAACAGAGAAAAAGGGTCACGAATTTTGGTTCTTTTTGCTAATATTACTACTATACAATGTACATATTGACATACATGGACTGTATATAACTTCCATATTTTTGGTCTTTTATTTAATGCATGGTAGCTTGTTAGGAGTTAGTGGTGTATATAATATTGGATCATAGGAGGGTTGACGCGAGGAACTAATTAGTAGAGTAATGCTTCAAATAAAATGCCAATCTAGCTTTTACAGAAGGGTATGCCTTTAAGTATAAACAACAAAGTTCCTGTGTTATTCTCGCCACATTATATGCATGATTTAGTGAGTCATTCAAAAAAGATAAAGTTTATTATCATAATATTCTGTGAAGACATTAGGCTTATTTATGAATGAGATTTTAATTAAGTAGTTTATGGCATACTATATTCATTTTTCGCCTTAGAATTGCTATTAGTTTTCAAGTAATGTGTTAGGGTTGGGATTCTCTTTTGCCATGGAAGTAAAAAGTGAGGGTTTGTTAAATTATGATATTTGCAGAGGCGAAAGCTAACAAGTATTTATGAAACAGAGCAAGGAAAAAAAATGATTTAGTTAAAGAACAAGACAAACAAAGCTAAAGTCGAGATCATCTTTTGAAGTATGAAAAACAGAAGTAGCAGACAGAGAATCTAGAGACTAGAGGGGCAAAAAAAAAAAAACAACAGATAGTCCATTTCACATGTTTCTATATACAGGAAATGTAGTGGTAGAACAAAAAGGTAAAGAGAGAGAACAAAGTTAAAGGAAAAGGAAAGTTCCAATAAAAAATCATGAAAACTGCCCTATTGTAGAGATGAGCATAATATCGATTGTGACATAATTCTGTCCATGACCATTTTCCCTAAATTCTTTCACACTATGGGAGTTTCTTCTACTTGACCAGCTTGTTCGGATTTTAATTACTAACTCTTATAGGTATTGTGCCAGCCTTGGAGATTTAGACAGCATAGGCGCTCTATGTACTAGAGATAAACTCCATGAGGTTGTGCAAGGTCCCCGGTGACCTGCAGATGGGGGCGTGAAGCAGGTCTCGGGCTTTTCATGAGAAGAAGCAGAGAGGGAAGGTGAAAGATAGATGCCAATTTGCCTTTCCACCTCATTTTTTTTTCTCGTCAAATGTGCCACTGAAATGAAAAATTAAATGTCAGCTCAGCTTTTGTTAGCCGCATCATATGAGCAATTAACGGTGTGATAATCTTAACTAATGGTGAAGACTATTTAAAAAACGTTTGAGAGTATGATGATTAATTTAAAAATAAAAAAATGTAAGGATTAAATTAAAAATAAATATAAATTATAAGGATCAAAATTATATTTTAACCATTCATTTTCTACCTTCTATTCTTAATAATACTACTCATGAGTATCAAAAATAGATTAAAACAACTGGTGATTTGTTTATATTTGGTAAATTTTAAGAGCAATTATTGTTTTTTTTTTTGCGATGAAGAGCAATTATTGTTTAGTGTCTTGTCTTTGTTGTATATTATTTTAGTGTCATTTAATGTACCGCATTTTAGTTTATTGTGTGTGTGTGTGTATATTTATATTGATTTAAAGTTTATTGTATAATTGACAAATACATTTTTTGTATGAAATTTTTTTTTTATTACGTAGAAAGTGCAAGTATTTAAGTAAAGGAGAGTATAAATGACCGCGTGAAATGTCAAACTTCCGATATCATCTTATTCTAGTTTTAAAGATTAAAATCGGCATCAGTTGAATTACAAATTGGTTGCATAAAAAACTCCTCAAATGATTACATGTCGCATGACTTCCAATCCATCAACGATGATTAGAAGTTGAAACCGATAAAGATGCTCAAATCTTTTGTCATCAACAATCATAGATAAATGATAAATACTCAGGCATTCAGAAGACCAGTTGTCACAACTCACCACAAACATAAAATATATACCACTGCAACTATCAATTCTAAAATAAATCAGATGGATGTTCTTGCGCATGATGGGAACGTAACAATGACAGTGGTGGTAGAAGTCACTGACTTGCCCCACTTTTTAATCACGCCCACCCTTCTGATTTTCCAAGTTGCCTAATAAAATACTACCAACTTCAACTTTCAAGCCCACAATCTATTCATCTTCGATTGTAAATATTCCACGTAGCTTACCATCCCAAATCAATGGAAGAACCTTATCTATCAATATGAAGTATAACTGGGTACTGATAAAAATGGGAGCATATAACAGACATTCAGAAGAACTAATTATCTATCGATAGTGAAAAGTGCGTGTTAGTAACTTCTTTATTACCTTAAGACAAAGGTGACAAATGAGTCTAAAGTCCATGGGTTTGGAACTATAATCATCACTGTCAGTCAGTCATTCGGACTTCACATAACTTGGGAGATTGCATGGGCAAATGCCCATCCTAGCAACAACTTTTCTCGCCCTCAAGGGAAAGAAAATACAAAGGAAAGAGAAATAATTAAAGAGAATAGAGTATTAGTTGACATGCCAATCTACCTATTTCAACTGTATTTCCTCAGCCAGCGCTGCTATATATCACGAATGGTATCTACGAAAATTTGTTTAGAAAAGAAAAAAAACAAATTAAAATACTGCACGCATACGGAATCACAAATGAATGCATGATAAAACACACACAAATAACAACACTATTTTTATTTCGTATGTCGTTTCACGAATTTCGTTTCGTGTGAATGAGCATTTCCCTTCCTCATCTTACCAACCTAAATGAATGGATGAACCTGATCTATCAATATGAACAGTGGAAAGATGTAATAAGAATATTGAAAATCTAAGGTGTAAATGGATGCAGCTTGAATCGGGAATGTGGCAAGGACTTTGTTTGTTATAGCTTCATCCTAGGTGACAAAAATATATAGGAAATCATGCGAGGAACATGAACATAGCGAAAAAAAGCTTTAGCATGGAAAACAAAAACAAGGACTGGGGGAAACTCAATTAGCCAATACATTACATTATACATATATATAACATTGTCCCAAAACTACAGGGCGCAAAAGCAGCAAGCCTGCACTTGGTAGTTAGTCCTATCGATATATATTACTTTTGCTTATCATGTATAATCCTCCCAAGTCCAACTGCTATGAACATCAGTCAATATTTGCATCAATATGTCCATTTCCTCTGTACATTGGGTGGAAACCAAGAAAAAAAAAACTGAAAATTTTAAAGTTCAGAACTAAGACAAACTCAGCACCACATGCAAATCAGCAGCAGACATAAATCTTTCAAATTTGTTGCAACTCAGCTCTATTAAGTAAAGAAGAAACCTATAATATTCCTGCTTAAAAAATGTACCAACTTATGCTTGTCTAATAGTGAGAAAGAAAAATGCATTAATCTTCTCCTTCTGATTCTGCATCCTGAAACTGTCTCTTTGGGCCCTCGATTGTGCGATTTGATTCCCTTTTAACTGGCTGAATGATATCCCTAATCATTTGATTTGCTGATGCAGAAAACAATCAAATGAGCATACAAACATTTATTAGCTGACAAATCAATAACAAACCATTTTTTTTTAAAACAAAAGGAAAATCAGTCCATGCAATGATAAAGAAAACAAGGCGCTGTAATCCCACATACTGGGTATGGTAAACAAAAGCTACTAAGCATAGAATTAAAAAAGCCCAAGTGAAGTCCATAGTTTAAATAACAATCTGCACTAATCTATTTGGTAATACCAAAATAGCATTATGTTAACAAGAACCCAATGAGTCAATGACAACATATCTACTAAACACACAAAAATTAAAAAGCATCCACAACAAAGAATATGAGAGCTAGATGAATACGACTACTTCCGAACTTTCATTCACCCACCTTGTTTGGATAATATCATTTAGAACAACATACTAGCAATGAAATAGAGAGTTTAATGGCATATACAGAGAGATAGAGAGTTCAAATGCATACCAGTCACTAAAACCTTCACTACAAGATTTCTTGCAAACTGAAATTCCACTTGGTGTGCACTAATAAATTTACTCTGCAAGGTCAGAAACCAATCAATACAATCATTTATATAATATATGCTATATGCAACAACATGAATAATGAAGCAGATTGCCAAGTCAAGCCCATGCCATTCAAGATACAAATTTTGTGAGTAGCACCTACTTTAACTCTCTATCATTGGCATGAAAACCGAACCTAGCAAAATTCCCATGGGCAATAAAGATTTTAAAATACAAAAAGAATAATGTATTGTGACTGGTGATCAGATAAATGAATCCTCCACCCTAAGTGCCAAATAATAACCCACAATTGAAAAATTAAACCAGATAAAACAATTTATTTCCAACAATAATGAAATCAATCAACATGTTCTTACCATTTCACCATACACAAATTCGACAATCAGATCCAATCTAGCTTGATGCTTCAACAGGAATGGGCGCAAGTGACTAGCATACAGTTGTCCTGCACCCTGTTCAACAAGTACCATGCGAATTTGTTTATTTATTATTTCTTTGATAAAGAAGAAGAAATTTTTTTTAGAGTCAAGAGAGAAGGAAGTAAAAGAACAGAAGATTAGATATCTTCCTAAAGAATTAAAAAAATATACAAGAACAAAAGAACTAAGACAAGGTAATTAACTAAGCATAACAAGGAAAGGAATAAAAACATCAGTTGTTTAGAGCTTACATTGATAGTGGGAAGCTGTAGCCAAACAAGAAATGCAAACTTCATGTGGTAATAGAGTGGAAACCTGATTAAACATGGCAAGCAAATCCTTGTAAGATCACAATACCTCAAGTAAAATGTGAAAGAATACAGAAACAAATCAAGATAGATATCCTCAATATCATTGGTTCAGGCATCCATAAGATCATAAATATCAGAAGACTGGAATTACGCAAGAGAAATAACAAGAAGTCGAGAACATAGAACTAATTTTGCTTGTTTACCATGAAGGTCTGAAATACAGTAAAGTTTCCATAGAAAAAATGAAGAACCATGACAGTTCATAGGGGTCGGTGTCATCTTGGGCATAATATAGTTTTTAATTTTATTTCTCATGAGATTAATTTGCACATGAATCTGTGCAAGTTAAAAGTAAAACAGATTGATGAAGGACATAATTTCATTTAAAAATTATACTTCAGAGCAACTCAAATCTTATTAGCATCTTGGAAGTCCACGGCAAGTAGATTCTCTGCACAACATATATATGTAATCTTTTTCATTTATTTCCTTTAAGAGGCTCGTAGGACAACCAAATATACTAAGCTATGTGGAGAGAGATATCATCCTCTTTTAACACTAAAGCAGCATCTAAAGTATCATCCTCAAGAAAAGGGCACATGTTGTAATGGAATCCATACAGACAAAAGTATTCATTACATTCAAATCATAGAAATTACGGAAGCAAGAAAAGTTCAACTAACACATTTTATTTTATACAACTGCCCTAATAATTCAGATTTTGAAATTTTGCAAGGTAACATGAATAGGCATCAGAAAACAATAGAAAATGTAATCGAAGAAAAAAAAAAGTGATAATAACCATCTAGAGCTCTGAGTAAACCAGAGCAAATGCAACCAGATGACAGAAAATAAATTCTGGAATATAAGAGTCAAACCTAATATTACTAATAATCCATGCATTAATTTATTATGCTAACTCATAGAAGGAAAAAAAAAAGAAAAGCCAGAGTAACAATAGAATAAACATATTACTACGCTTATTAAGCCAGGAACCAGCTTTTCACTAACAACACCTCCCCTCCAGAAAGAAAAATAAAAAGGAAAAAACAAAGAAAGAAAGTCAAGCCAATCACTAACATGTATTGAATTAAAAAAATAAAAAGAAAACACATGGAAGAACTTGACCATACCAGGAAAGTACTTTTTCTGCAAACATTTCTGCTGCACTGAAAGATCCATAAGCTGGAAACCACAAGAGAGATCAGTATTAATACATATGATGCAGGTAAAGCCATTAACTCGCCAAAGTAAATAATGGTAGAATATAGCACATCCAACTTTGCAAACCTAAAGACTTCTAAATGTTCTTAACGCAAATGATTAAAGGTGCACAAGTCATTACCTAACTCTATTCCCACTAACTTGGTAGTCCTCCGAACATGTTCATTCAAACAACCAAGGAAATAAAACTTCAAATGGTGTGAATACATACTAAAACAATTCATAACTACCAAAATTTTCATTTGTTGTTCAAGTAAAAATCAAAATACATCCAGAATAGTTTTCTGTTAACCAGTCTCAGGATATGCGTACATCATAAAGGAATTAGCACATATCACTGAGATCAATTGCCTTATCACAGACTTGACAGAACAATGATACTAGCAAAAAAATTCAAATGTAAGTTAATCATTTTCTTTTCTGTGTTTCCTCGCGGGTCATGGAATATGTGGTGAGGAAAAAATCAATTGATGTAGCCAAAGACTGCACAAGAAACTTAACTACGAAAATGATGTTACAGAAAAATTACAACCTGCCCAATATAGCAGCCACCTCTGTTGCTCATTTTGGTCTTTCTTCTCGATAGCTTTAAATGTAGAGTAAACGGGAAGCACAAGCCCTACAGAACAGCTATATAAAACAAGCACAAATAACTCAGCAAAGTGAAAACAGTTTAAATCTTATTGTAAATTGAAAATATGTTAAAAAATGAAATCTTAATCCCTTCTACGGTTCTACATTTGAAATGCATAACTGTAAGACCCAAAAAACATGCTTTGCAAAAGTCTCAATCTTTAGCAAATGGGAGTAATCTCCATAACAAAATTAAAAAAATGAAAAAAAAAAAGAAAGGAGAATCCCAAACACGAAGCATACCATGCGGTCCGGACAACAATGTTGGAACCAAGAGGGCATAGGAGCAGTCGCAACCCAACCTGCGACAGCAACATAATGGATGTTAGACCAAACACACTTTGTCATGTTATTGCATAAGCCTACATAAAAGGGGCAACTCAACTGAAAACACAAAAATTCACTCAAATCAGCTATCCCATAACAAAGATTTTAAAATATTAAAAAAATCAATATAAGCATCAAGTAGAGAACAATCAAGAGAAGCGATGGGTAACCTCGCTTGGTAAAGCCATGAGAGAGAGAGAGAGTTGCAAAGAAGGATTGAATTTAGGGCTTTCAATCCGAAGAGACAAAGCGCATAGTTTCGATGATGACAACAGATGAAGGTTCACTTCGATTCAGGTACTACCGATTCCCTCCGCGACAGATCCGCGCCCTGCCGCCCTCAGTTTAGGAATGGACACCTGATTTTTGGACATGTAAATTTCAAATAATCCAACACCTTCTTAATCTATTTTTAATAATTTTTTAATTATTAAATAAAATAAATATTAAATATTTTATTACCTTTTTAAAATATTAAAAACTGTATTTCTTATATCATATTTATTTTATTAAATACATATTTAATAATTTTTATAAAAAAATTCACTTCTTTTAAAAGATTTGGTTAATGCGTGTCTTTAAAATACATATTAAAAAATAAAAATAACATTTATAATTTTATGAATGAAAAAAATTCTCATTAAAAAAATTTTATCCTATGTAAATAGTTTACTTGACTTAAACTAAATTAATCAGAGTTCAATAAATTTTTAAACACTAATAATTAGATTAAGAAGTTATTTTAATTATTTAAACAATAAAATATTAAATATATTTTAAATTTTTAAGATATTAAAAACTTAATCTTGATTTAATAATTTTTATTTTTGATTCTTTAATTTATGACTTTTTGAACACATGTTTTGAGAAAATATTTTTAAAAAAAAATTTAATAAAATTTTAATTATAAACTCTTTTATAAATTATTTTAAATAAAAAATAAATTAATTTAGATATATACTGAATATTAAAATAATTATTAAAATTATATTTAGATTAAAATAATAATAAAAAAGATAAAAAAAATTTAAAATTTTTAAAATTTTAAATTTTAAATAAATCATATTTTTTTTCTTTTAATTTTCTCTAATTCAAAGATATCCTAGAGAATGTTTTAAGACTATACATCCTTACTTTTTTTTTTTGGGCGTCAGGATATAACGTTGTTGGTAAATATGTATTGTTATCCGGCTTTTTAAACACCGGCTGCCCCCTTCCTTCGCACGGTGGGTTGCTTAGGGAATTTTTTTTTTTTTTTTGTCTTGGGGTTGCTTAGGGACTTTGGGGCAATGCAAATATATACTTTGAAAGCCCAATTATATTTTTTTCTTCTTCTTAAATGATAGTGATAATAAGTTATTTATAAGAGTACCATATAATATGCCATGATCGGATGGGTGATAACTACCAAACAATATTACCAATTCAAAAGAATATTTGAACCCTTGCATATTTTTTTAAAATTCTTATAAAGTATCATTTCTTTTAGGGTGTGTTTAGAATTAATACTTTTATGATTTAATTTTATTTGTAAATGAAATTTATTATTTGAAAAATTATAAAAAGTGAATTAATAAGATTTAAAAAATTTTAGAAATCTCGTGAATTTTAATTAAGTTATTTTTAAAATTTTATTAAAAACGAGAGAATTTAAGTAAATTTAGGTAGAATTTATTTAAATTTATTCTTTTACCTTAATTATTTATTTATTTAAAAATAAAAGAGAAAGTTTATTAAAAGAAAAATTAAAAATGTAAATTTTTTAAAATAAAATCAATTCAATTCTTATTTTTTGTATTCTAAATATAAAATTTAATTTCTAAATCAATTTAAATCATAATTTTTATAATGAGTTACAAACACAATAATTAATTTTTAATTCAATTTAATTTAATGTAACTCAAATCAAATAAATTCAATTTTAATTTTTATCATTCTAAATACACCCTTAAAGTATTGAGGCTGTCTTCTTTTTACAAAAAATATTTTTTAATAAAATTTGATACTTAATATTATAAGTAAAACTGATTTTATTAAAATTTTAACTTATTTATCGTTAAATTACACTCTCTTGCGATGACATTTACTCTTATGGTTAACGTTCTATATGTTCTTAAAGGAACATTTTCTTGCATTCACATCAATTTCCAATTGTCAAGTTTTTTTTTTTTGTCAACAAAATTGTCAAGTGTTGTTTTTGTTTTTGGTAAACAACAGACTTGTCAAGTTATTATAAGCCTATAATGGCACTGCAAGAGAAAACTGTTTCATGGGCCTCTTGCAGAAGGCCATGGGTAGAGAAAAGATGAAAGAGTGGACTTGAAGTGAAAATATTTTGATTTGAAGGCCCAAATCCTTAATAGTGAACGTTAAGAGATGGACCATTCACAAATGGGCCAGACAGGGTTCCCAGCTAATGATTGGAATTGAGAAATGGCTCCTTGGCTTAGCCAGACCGCCCCAGTCAACTTGCTAGTTGCTTGAAACTATTGACAACCTCATTCAACAAGACCCAAAAAAAAAAAATAATAACAACAAAAAGGAAACCTCATTCAACTAAGAAAAACCAACTGTTCCTAGAAAACAGCTCGTGATTATGCATGTTTAATTTAATTTATTTTGTATTTAGAAAAATTTATTGTCATAATACTGCAGAGAATTTTTTTTTTTTTGCTGAAAAGCTAATTTTATATAAAAATTAAATAAAACAAAACATGTGATGAGTATTGAAAGTAGGAAGATAATACATACAAGGTTGTGTGACCTTCTACAAAAGTATAAATCAATAAAATAAGATTAAAACTAAATAAAGCCCCAGACCCAAAAAAAAAAAAGAGAGGAAAACTAGATAAAAAAAGAATGAAATGAAACAAGAAAAAGGTGTGGCAATAAAAAAAAATTATTAACACTAATCTGTTTGACCAATTTGTATTATTAATTTATTGGTCGGGTTATTATCTATTGATTTGTTTCACAGATAAGATATCAGAGATGGGTATTGCCTCCCACCAGAGTGGTCTTATCTCTTATGAGCAAAGAAAATATAAACACATACTTTATCTTTAAAAGTATGAATATAATATATAAAATTAAATTTTAGGCTTATTTTTTTATTAAAATATAATATGTTGAATGTGGTAGATCAGATCCCTGTCCCGTTGGCTTAGTAAAGCATAATTAGCAATTGACATGGGCTGAGAAGGTGGACATTTCCAGAGAAATAGGATACAAGAAACTAAGGTGGACATATTTATTCTTTAAATCATGTAGCTATTACTTATCCCTTCAAAAGCATTGTTCTGTGTCCGCATGGCCTATTTGCTGATTATGTATAATTATTGCCCAATGAGCATGGGTAGAAAAGTGTTCAATGTTTATCTGATAGCCGCCCATTATTGTTAGGATCTAGAAAATTAGTTTGTGCCACAACTTTTTTTTTTATTTCAATTTTAATTATCCTAAGACCTTTTGAGATGTCTAACCTTTTTTGGTTGTGTTTCAAAATAATATTTTTGCCTCCGTTGTCTCAAACTCTCAATACATTGGACTATATATTGTAGTGTCATTTTATGTAATAAATTGCAATGATTTTGTTCACCTTTGTTACTCAACCTTCTCTTGTGTTTTTCTTGAAAAATATTATATAATTAAAATTTTTAATAAAATAATTTAACATGCTAATTATTTTTTAAATAAATAATTAATATAAAGACAAAACTAAATTAATCTAGTTTGGGGGTCAAACAAAAAATTGTCATTGTTAGGGGTCAAAATAAGAAAATATCTACTAACAAATAATTGGTTGGTTCAAATGATGAGAAGCTTATTTTCTTTAAATAAAGTCTCGAGTTCAAGCCTTGTAAATGAAAGTTTTGTCTCACGTAAGTGGTTTATTCAGCTTGAACTAGATTAGTCAAAGTCCCATAAATTTTCGAATACTGATGGTTAGATAAAAAAAAAGAAAATATATATTAAAAATTTACATTAGAAAAAATAAAATTATAAAAAAATTTGGCCTCCTTCAACTACAACTATGCTCTGCCTAGTTCTTATTATTTTATTTTATCTAATAATTATACTTAAATTTAATTAAATTTTGTTAAGAATTCTAATTATTTCTTTAACCTATGTAGGATTGCTTGTTCCTCTTAGTTTCCGAGGGGATGAATGAATCTTTTTATCAAACAAGTACGACGCATAAGTGAGAAAGGAATAAATGAAAGAAATGTGGCATGTAAGCTGGATCGGATTTGATTTTGAGTAAAATACAAATCAAGGAAGACTCCAAAACAGCATCAATTATTAGCAAAACAAGTTGGGAAACGGATTTGGATTCAATTCTCAAATCGATGATTTTATTTTCATTCGCATGCTGCATATTGTGTGGTTATTTTTATTTATGATCGTTTTGTTTTTATTAAAGAACGGATAATACATTAATGGAACCGTACACGATAAAAATGAAACAAATTGGTGAAAAAATGACGTTCATTAAGATTTGTGAACATTTTACTTGTAATAATTTACGGTTTTGAAAACTGACATTCATTGTTGGTGGGGTACCACGTCTGGTCTATATGATATGATGACAGTGTTTTGTTTTTTTCTGTGGTTACCACAAAAAAATACGGGCAAGACAGAGATGCAAAATTAGATGATGTCCCCAACTCACTCAACAGTATCCATCAAGCTCAAGACGCAACCACACATATATATAGTTAGTAGTGTATATTGCAATAATTATCATCGTGATTTTTTTTCTTTGGGACATTGATATTCTTATATTTTTTATATTTTTTTTTTACGAAATTGTATTTTTGTGCAAGATTTATACACATAATAAATTTTTCATATAAAATAAAAATAAACAAAAAGTCTTGTTTAGTACATAACATAAGATCTGTTAGTATAAATTTATATTATATAATTTATTTTTATTATATGTTTAGTATGTCATCTATAAAATAAAATTATTTAGTCTACTATTTTTTTGATATTTATAGTCCATCTATTTTTATTATTTAATTATAAGATAAACTAATTAAGACTTAACTTATTTGATAAAATTTAATAGGATTATTTTATATTAAATTAAATAAAAATTAAATACTATAATCCTAAATCAACCTTAACTCTTACCTTTATATTTTTTGTTCTGTGATCAAAATTTATATTATCAAATCTTATATTATTTTATACTATATCAAAATTTATATTTTTAGACTTTATCTTATCTTATAAGGTGTAACAAATAAGCCAAAGAGTTTGATTATGTTGGGGTGATCATGTAAAGCACTGAGAAATGAGAAAGAATGATTAGTACGGTACATAAACTTTGACCGAGCAATAGAGTGAATACAAGGCCTGAAAGTTTGCCAACCCACGCGGGGAGTGATTGATCTTTGTGGCTGTGGGGCTTTCCTATCCGAATTCCTAGAGGAGCCTCGCGAACTTGAAGCTGGACATGACACACAGCAAGTCACAACAAACGGTGTCTCGCATAAGTAATTCACTCTGCGCGTTACCAAATCTAAGGCCAACTGATACAAACGGTGGACATGCAACTTTTGTCAAAAAGCGATCCACGTTTATTCTATAACTTCATAATCATATCTGACAAAGATGTGTGCGTGGCTCTGGTTCATTTGGTGAAAAGCTTGTCTGCGCCGTTAAGTTAAAGACGTTAGAATTTCACTGGAAAAGAAAAGGCCAGATTTGCTGTATCTAGGAACTTGGAGACGTACTTCTTCACATTGCCCAAATTCGTTTGCAAGCGATCATCTTCACCGAAAGGATAAAGTTTGAACTTTTGAAGAGGCTGCTACTGCTTAGGAATTAGTCTCTTTCCAACAAGGTCTTTTTAATATATATTAAAAATATTTCGATAAAATTTAATTTATTTAAAAAATTTTATAAATTTAATTTTATTAAATTAAAAATAATAATTATATAATTTTTTTTATAAAATATGACTTTTAAAAATTAAATTATAATTTTTATGTTTAGAAATATAATTTATTTTTATTATGTTAACATTGACGTTACTCTTCAATCTTCACATAAGTAATTCAAAATAATATACATATTCACTTTTTATTATAAAAAAAATTACTTTCATTATAAAACAATGAGTAGGTCACTATTTAAATTTTTTTATTTTAATTATAAGAAATTATAACAACAATTGTTCAATTCCAGACCAAATCAACCCAAAAATTTACACTGCATATGAATACTTTTCTGATACTAGTCCACCTAGCCAAATGAAACCAAGACCAGCCACACCTTCTTTTCCACCAACGCCAGTAACATTGGGTGCCTTACCTGCCACATGCCCAAAAGGAAATAAGCAAACATAAACGGGATTCTGAGACTCTGACGTACAAAATTGAAAGGGCCAAACAAGTCATTACATTGATAAGTTGGAGTCAAAATCTTTTCTCACATGTACATTGCTGCAAGTATTGAGTCTCCGGTCCCCCCCCCCCCTCCCCAAGGAAAGCCAGAGTCCAAGTGTTAGCTTCTAACTGCAAAGAATAGTAAACAAGCTAGAATGGTGACTACTGCAATGTCCCTACCTAAGTTTGGAACTTAGTTACTTGGGTTTGAAGACGATGACGTAGATGATGATGGCATTTAATAGCCCACAAAAAAAAAAAAAAACAAAACACATAGTTAATTTGCATATGTGCATGTGGTAGCAGGAAATATCTATCACGGACAATTTGGAGAGGAGTTTTTAAGGCATTCAAGCTTGACAAGTGTGCCGTGGAGAAACCATTGAGAAAAGAGAAGTTGATCAGCTTCAATCATTCTAATATTTAATTTATTATGAGTTTCTTTAGTAACTTGTTTAAGAAAATTATGAAATTGGTATTATACTTAAGCTCTTCTAACTAGGAAGCACTTAATCAAATCGAAAGGGCACTGGCATGGGGTTAAAAACTAAAAAGAAGAGAGATGCGTTGTAGGAATCTTCAATCTTGTCAGAAATTTTAAACTATTTTGTTGTGTTGACTTATAATTACTTAGAAGAGAAATGAAGAAAAATATAGTTCATAATTGAGCTAAAATAATAAAGTATACGTGACACAATTTGGACGTTCTTGACATTTTTTCTCCCTTTCTCGTGGTCTATATATCTGTTTAAAGCAGCAGTGTCATTGTTTTGTTTCTTGCTCTTTTTTTTCTTTTATTATTATATAAATGAAGTGTCATTGTTGTTTGTACTACACTTTACTAAAGAAAACAATGGTCAAGGTAGCAAAAGAATCAACGCTTGTTATCAATAATTGTGAGTACATTACCTCATTTTCTTTCAAAAATCATTAACCGCCAAATTATATTTGGTCCTTAAAATGACACCGCATAGTTTCTACTCTCACTACAATGCTTACTTCAAGTAATGGAAATTGAAGCCTATACCTTCAGCTGACAAATGAGTAAGAATATTGCGTGTGAATTGAAATGCTTACTTTGCGTGTTATTGCATCCCGACGGTCATAAAGTAAAGCAAGAACTGAAATAATAATATAAGCCGACTAGGTAAAACTATCGAATTGAGGACAAACTACAAAGAATTAGGGTTACGAGTGCAAGAGATTTTTAAGTGTTTGAAGAGTAAGATATATCTTACTTTATGTTATTTAATGATAATTATATATGCTTTATGAATTATTGTTATTTACTTAAATTAAAATTGTTAAAGACAACAATATTTAAAAAATTGATATATTTAGATTAGATGAGAAAAAAAGAAAAAAATTATTATTTTAAATTTTTAAATTCAAAATATTTAAAACAATATTTTTCTTTTTTTTTTCTCAATCCAAACATTGCTTAAGAATTTATCGAGGACAGCATTTTGAAGAAGGATAGGGTATGGTTTCCAACCTAAACCTCCAAAATATGAATCCTTATGATGATATAATTTAAATTCATTTCTCTATGTCTAATTACATATTACACCTCTACTATTAAACTAATACAAGTTACAGGTTTCTTACTAGCTAGTATATGAGAGATATGGAGTGAACCAATCTTCATCCCTTTTACTCTACCACTACGTGTTCATATATATTTTTTTGGTATGTAGCGCGTTTCTTTCTTCTTTTTCTTTTTTTTTTAATTTAGCCGGTACATGCAAATATTAATATATTAATTAAGTATATTAATTATATAATTTTTTATTTCTATAAAATCAGATTAATTAATATTTTAAAACCACTTGAAAAAGATAAATTGTTCCTTCATTGCCACTTTACTTTTAGAGATTTATTAGTAAAATAAATAAATAAATAAATCCAACAAGTAGCTATGCTTCAAATATCTAGGTGCCATAGCCCAAATTGCTGGCCGGTGGGGTCTTAAAGCAATAAGTAAGAATGGGGTGATGGTGCCTAAAAGCGACTTTTTTACTTTTCTTTCTTCGATTACATTTGGGATGGGATGGCCAGACAAGTAAAAGTGGTCTGCAATTTCCAAGTCCAAAAGCACGTGAGAATGAGATTGGACTAAAATGCACTTAATATGTGTCTTTGCGAGCCTCCGCCAAATTTGTGGGACCAAATATATTGAAACGATTCTTTGGCAATAAATGCGGAGCCTCGTTCATTTATATATACAGTCAATAATGGCTAATGTGTTAGTATGTGATTTTCACTTTCTTAATCTAAATTCGCGGCATAAATCATCCAGAAAAAAAGTGCTAGTTCTAAATTTAGAAATGCAAGAAATCAAAATTAAATGAAGAGCTATATATGACTAGAATATTTGTACCTGAGTATTGGTTATTCCTTCTATTAATGTTAAAGATTAATAAATAAAATTTAAATAATTTAAGAATATAATCATACATTTAGTTTCAATTATGAACCAAATTATAAGTGAAATATATTTTTAAAGATATGTCTCTTTACTCATTTTGATCAATCAGAGTATTTTGATATTATAACTCTAAGACTTGTGTTATGTCTAGTATTAAGTTAACTTTTGACAGAAAGTTAATAAAAGAGTTTATTTATTATGTGAAATTTCAAACACATCAGTGTTTGTAAGTCTTATATTAAAGGGTCCAAGTTTTAAGTGTCATAATCTTTAGTTAGACAGTGAAAGAATTTATTTTAAATTTGAGTAAACAAAAGGGGAAATTGATTTTCAAGTGTAATTATAAAAATATTTTTAAAATTATTAAATTTCATTTATTAATTAAGATTAATTTTTATATATTTATTGAGTTGATATTCAAGAAAAACGATCACATCGACACCATAATCACTTCCACTATCCTTAGAGAAGCAAAAAACATCTCACATGCATGGCAACAGGATCAATTCTATCATCTTAAATTCTGTAATAATTGCCAAACACGTTTGTTTGACATGGATGGGACTCAACGCGCAACATTTTGAACTCAGCAGTGGAGGGTATCTGAAACAAATGCATGGATCCGAAGTTTAGAGAGTGATAATGTATATGATTTACTTAAAACATAATTGATGTATGTGAAGCCTGGATATATATCTCAATATATAGCTAAGCTATGAGTATAACTTAAATTCAAAGGTTGACTAATAAGTCTTGAAGGAAAAAAAATATCAAACTTAATCTTGAGACCCCTCTGGTACACAGTACAAGGCCTGATAAAATAAAGTTATATTATGTAATTATTTTTATCTTATGTTTAGTATGATATAAATAAAATAAAGTTATTTAGTCTATTATTTTTTATTCAATAATTATATAATAAATTAATCAAATTTCAAATGATTTGATAAAGCTTAATAAAATTATTTTATATCAAGTTATATAAAAATATAATATTTTAACTTTAAATCAATCTTAGTTCTCATCTTTATATTATTTTCTTATAATTTAAATCTTATATTATCATATCTTATATTATTTTATATTATACTAACAAAATTTTTCTTATACTATATGTTAAATAGGCTTGTAGAGAACGTCTAAAAACACATTTGAGAGTTGTATAGAAAAGGCAAACAAAATTTCTTATTAAAGAGAAAAAGAAGGTGTATATCTGTACCATTACTGAAAAGGCACAATAAAGCCTGCAGAGAATCATGCACGATCACATATACCTGAACAGGTTCTCGTCCTCTAGGGTAGGCATTGATATTTGGTTTGCACCTGCTTCATCCACCAAATTATTGCAAAAAATTACAACAGATTCCATTAATTATTCTGGAGTCCAACTCTATAGTGCATAGTCCATACCATATTACCAAGTTCTAACATGAAATTGATGTAAACTTTGATGATAAGGACCCCAAAAAAAACCAATGACAATGTGTAATTGCAGTGCACTATGAGATGCTTGCCACCCACCGTGGGAACCTTCCCACCCATATGCCAACAAAAGTGGAAAAGGTTTTCATTTTGAACCCAGATGATGTTGACGCGCGTGCAATTTGATGTTGAAATTATGTATGTAGAGGCTAAGAACATATCACTAGCTGATCATTACTTTTTTTCCTTTCTCCAAAGTATAGTTTTATTAGTCGTATGTATAGTGTTCTCTGTTCCAATCACAACGTGAAACATAGAGTGTGGCCTATACTTGCAATGCTCTTGCCATATGCACCTTTTTTTTTGTTTTCTTTTTAATTCATTAGAGAATATGCAATGTTTCTATCACTGAAAGAAATGAAAGGAACCTATAACAAAGGATTCTTATAATATATACAGATATAACCACTTGCCAACTATATTAATTTTCCTCTTGCGCTTTGCGAAAAGCAAGTTGCACAAATTAATTCAATACCTCTAATTTACCCAGCTGGAGATCAATGAGGTACAGCTCAACCTTTATAATTAAGCAATTACATTTTTTTAAAAGAAAACAGCTATTGAGAAAATTAGACTACTTTTTTTCCCGTCACCTGTTTCTGATTCGATACAAGATAACCCATTATAGCAGAAAAGATAATAAACCCACTTAATTTGCTGAACTTCCAGGTCGATCGATTTTGGAGTAATAAATTAAAATTATAGAATTAGTTAAGATGGTTAAAGTTAAAAGGAAGATAAGATAACTGGAGAAGCCCACCTTACGAAAGAATATTATATTCATTAGGGTTGGTTTTACCTGTTACATAATTCTGTATGTAATAATCACACTATTTTTTTTATACCATTCTTACATCACTTTCTTTTTAGATAATAAAATAAAAAAATCAACAAATTCTTTTTTTAATTTTATTGCATAAACAAGAATGACGTAGAGATGATAGAGAGGGAAATAGTGTGCAACTAATATTTTTGTTCTGCATGTTTAGTACTTTCAACTTTCAAGTTTGATATCAATACGATTGACTCACTTAGTTAGCCTTCTATTTATATTTCGTCATGATTTATATTTAATTATAGAGTTATTTTATTGATGAGTATCTATAAGTACTTCTATAAATACTTAATAAATTTAAAAACATATACTTTAACCATAGATTGGAGTTAACTTTTTCTTCAACCTAAATTTTATTTATCAAAAGAAAAAAACTTTTGAAAGAAGTCTACATTCATTTCATGGGTCTTAATGGACTTATTTTCAAAGAAAAAATTTTCTCCTTTCCACAAACACTCCTTTGCGGGTGCTAAAGAATCTAAGACGAACGGACCGCAATGTTACACATCACATTTTATAGATGTCACTTTTTATAATAATATTTTTTGATTTGGTATATTTAATTCAAGTAATGCGGCGGGTTAATAATTGAGTTTGAGTTATTACGTGACGAATAACTTGTTTTTTTTGTGGTCGAGTTGCAGAGTGAAGTGGAAGGGATTACAGTGCACATATATGTTGTGCTGGGACGAGTCAAAGAAACCATCATCGGTTGAACTTGGACATTTGAGGCTCAAATGTCTTTGACGTTGATGCATGCTTTAGAAAAACAATTGAACTTCGAGGCTAGGTTTGTCTTTGACGTTGATGTCCTGTTTTAGATAATTAATTTGTAGCAATTAAAAAAGCATTAATAACTAATACAATTGAATACAAAACAGAATACAGACACAAAAATTGTCATATTAAAATTGAAAATATTTGTCATGCATAATAAATGTCTGAAACAAAACATATATTCAAGTGCTTCACGGTTAGCATCATATAATTCATTCATGGCCATTGGCCAAAAAGTGAACCCTTTGTTGTTTATATTTGAGAGCCAAAAACTTTGGGAAGATGATAATTGATAAGGACCAAAAAAACAGGTGAAGGATGCGTGGCAAATTAATTTATTTAAAGCTATATTTCAAAGTTTTTATCAAAGAATGACTTTTCTTAGTTTCATTCAACATGATTACCTAGCATGTGCATTGAAGTATATATGTTCCATTATGTTTCTAATTGCCTAATGAATAATAAAGTATTCAAATATTTAATAATTAAATTAGATACTATATTTCAAATGAGTTTGACATTGTTATGTTCTGCATTAAAGAGTCTAAATGATTTAATGTGGTATTTAAATTATAAAATATTTTTATTTAATAAGTTAGTTTTTTGATATAGACTCTTTTTATGAACTTGTATTATAACAATTGATATTTTTATTGAGAGCTAGCTGTGACCTTAATATAATAAATTAATCTTAACTATATAAAAAGTTGCATAAGAAAAAAATGTGACAATGATGCTTGAAAAATTGGTCATTCAGTGAAGCTGTATGCTAACTATTGTACAGAGCTTGAGTCTTACCCGTATGTAATTTGATTAATAGCTTATTGAATTCTTATAATGGACTCAGTTGATAACGTGTGTGTCGTATGGTATCAGTATAGATAAACGTATAGAACATAAACTTGGAAAATAAAATTGTCGAAAAAAATATCTATGGTCAATGACCAAGAAATAAGAGAATGGTTATTCAACTTAACAACTTAGTTGCAGTTGAGATTATCAACAATTTTTTTTTTTATCATTTGTCGTAAACTGTCTTGAATTTTGTTTTGGGGGGGGGGGGGGGAAGTAGAGAAAAGGAAAATCACACGCACAATTGCATGAGTTTTACTATGTCATCACAATGATTTACAATTTCAATCATCTGAAAAGCCAAAAAGGAAAAAATCATTCCGTCTATTATAACAAGTACAAGTGTAAAAATACGGGCATGCATTCTAAAATTTTGCCAAGTATACAGACAAAAATGAATGAAGTGCAGACCAAAGACAATAATTGAGGGGAGGTGAGGAGGGCCTTAACCAGCGCAAATTGCAAAGCATTGGTTGGGTGTCCCACAACAAGACCTTTTGAAAGGCTAGAGTGGGCCCACTTTTAATTTGATCATACAGATCAGCCCGTCAATGTTGAATGTTGACCCAAGAAAGTAAAAAGAAAAATAATTTGAAACAACTTCCCATGTCCTTTTGCTCCTTTCCAATTTCATTGACTTGCTTGACTTAAAAAAAAAAGAAAAAAAGTGAAAAAAATTATTATCATTCAAGATATATATATAAAAAAATATAAAATTAAAATATAAAAATAATATTTTTTTTAAAAAAATGCATAACAAGTCTGCATTATATGTAAATAAATACTAAAAAACACGTGTTCACATCTCACTTTTATACACTCTTTTTCATGTCTTTTATTACTATAGTGATATTAAAAATTAACAATTTTAACAAAATCAATAAAAATAAAAAAAATATTGAAGCTAGTAAATGATGTTCGTTGGTAGGATAATCTATCCATGCAGTTGACATGGGCCAAGGGAAAAAAAAAGAAAGTATTCAAATAATTTCTTTTCGATTTTCGCATCAATTTTTTTTTTTTAACAGATTTATGATATGAAACTAATTCGTTGACATAGCATAAAGTCCCCAAAATATTTGGAAAGGAAATATATTTTTACTATTTTTCTTTAAATACATGCCCGAGGATCTCTCTGTTAGAACTTGGAAGCTGGGAAGTTCTCTTTGGGTGACATGGTAGGAAGCGCAATATTATGTGCTCGGACGGAGTTAGGAGATTTTTTTAGGAGAGTAAAAAATATATATATTATTTTGGGAGTAATTAAAATACAAGATTTTTTTAAATACATATAAAAACATTATTATTTTCAAGAATTTTAAGAGAGTCATGGCCTCTAGACTTGAATTACCTATTGTGTAGAAGGAAAAAAAAAAGTAAAATTAAGGATATAATTGATCGAAATATATGCTCTTAAATGGAAAGAAGGTTTGGCCAGTAGCTAGAAGCAGCATTAAGTAATGCATTTTGGCAGATTGGTTTTGTTGTTTTCTAAGTTTAGTATGGAAAATATTTTTCATACACTTTTTTTATCTATACCTTTCATTCACATATTCTTTTTCTTTTTTTTTTCGATGATAAGGAAGTGTAAAGAAAATATATAAATAAAAAAATATAGGAGTAACATTTTACAATTAGTAATGACCCTTATTTCTTGTCCTTTCTCTACAAGAAACAAAATTAATGAAAACATGCTCTGTAATTGAAGCACTTTCTGTTTCCATTCAGAAACAGTGACCTCGTCTATTATATCTCGTCAATGGGTTCCTCGTTAATCCACAGCTTCCTTGATTTGTAAACTCACCACTAAACTCAATAAAATCACAAAATGTTAATCTCACTTTATACCAAAACTTTGCTGTTCAAACTGCTTTCTAATTGAATATTCAAATCACAAAATAAACTACGTACACGATTGTCAAAAGGAACCACCTTGACTGTTCAAAATGCATGATCCGGTTCTGGCCACATAATCAGCAGGAATTTTATTTCTTAAATCCGTAACGAAATTTTCCAACGACTGGGGAATCACTTTCCGAGCAACCAAACAGATCATGGAAGAGTGCATATTAAAAAAAACACCATCTTTTAATAAGTAGCCGTTAGCCAGTAGCTCTCCCTGGGCTGAACCGGACCGACACTACTAAACCCGCCATGCCGCCCGTAGAGAGTTAGGCCAAGGCGTGATACCACTGGGTTCAATTGGCATTAATCAAAAGCGACAGTACTCGTTTGTCATTTTGTGGCTGGGAGCCACCACAAAGCCAATTTGCATTTGCGATTTCTACACGGAGATGGGGCTAAAAAGAAGAAATTTTGTTATTTTTATTCTTATTTTTTATATTAAATTTTTACACGATTTTATTAAAAAATATATTTTTTAAAATTTAAACATATTTTTTAATATTTATTTTCTGAAAAATAAAAAATTTATATAAATTTTGGTGTGTAACGTAGGTACAAAAGAAGTGTGCAATTGGGTACGCCACAGTGAAAATGACATTGTTGTGAGGTCGGAGAGAGAGAGTTGGGGCTTCTGCTATGTGGGACCCCACGGTCCAGGGTGATGTAAGCCTTTGGTCTATTTAAGCACGCTCGCTGCAGCTCACACCCCTGCATCATATGCCAGCTCTACACATACATGGTTATTGAGAAATAGACTAGTAGCCACTTCAGAATCACCAGATTCAGAACACATCCTCCTCTTATTTCTCTCTCTCTTTTCTCTGACTCTGAGTTTGTTTCTGATAAATATTTGCCTCTGTGTGAGTCCCTAGCTTCTGTGGATTTTCAATTCCACTGAGCCAAGATGACTGAGGGAAAAGCAGTTGAAGCAGCAGCTCAGAAAACTCTTGAGGACTTTGATCCTCAAAAGAAGCCCAGAAGGAACAAGTTTGCTTTCGCTTGTGCTATATTGGCTTCCATGACTTCCATCTTGCTTGGCTATGGTGAGTACAAGTCATCGAATATATATGATAAGCTAGGTTGTGTTAAGTTAATTGTTTCTCCGCAGCAAGTCCTTGATTACAATGGAGAGAAAAATATTGCTTCATTCGTAACATTTCCACCGAGGGAAACATACTGTAGTAGGTGCTGAAAATTGTGAAACTTATCCAGTTATGGAAAGGGAAAAAAGAAACCTTTTTGCGCAACAGAACAGGAAAAAGGAAAGAAAAACTCTTTTTTGGGGACAAAACATTTTGCATGAATCTTTAGAATAAAGAAAAAATGGGAGAACATTATTATTCAACTTTGGCGTCAACAGTTGACAACAATTAAGCACTAAGATGCACATCTTTAATATATAATTGGTACGATGTTACAGATATTGGGGTGATGACTGGAGCGGCCATTTATATAAAAAGAGACCTGAAAATCTCCGACGTGCAAGTCGAAATCCTCATGGGAATCATCAACCTCTACTCTCTCATAGGTTCCTGCCTGGCCGGCAGAACCTCCGACTGGATTGGCCGCCGTTACACGATGATCCTCGCCGGCGCCATCTTCTTCGCCGGAGCCATCCTGATGGGGTTCTCTCCCAACTATGCCTTTCTCATGTTCGGCCGCTTCGTCGCCGGCATTGGCATCGGTTATGCCCTCATTGGTGCCCCTGTCTACACCGCCGAGATCTCCCCCGCTTCCTCCCGTGGCTTCCTCACCTCCTTCCCTGAGGTTCGTTCATTTCATTTCTTACTTTTATTTTTTACATTAAAACAAATTTAACCACACGTGAATATTTAAAGGAATCATATGAATAGCATGTTTGGAAAATTTTTTTTTTAAGGAAGAATGGTTTTTTTAAAAGTTTTTTAACTAAAATTTTAATTATAAATTATTTTAATTATAAAATAAATTAATTTAAATACATATTAAATAATTATTAAAAAAATTATATTAATAAGACAGTTAAAATAAATTAAATTTTATAAAAATTTATATTTTATATTATATAAAAAGATATTATAAATAATATAATTAAATGTTAAACATAGGGATATAAATGCTCTTTAGAGAAATTATATAATTATAAAATTAATTTTAATTTATTATTATTATTATTTAATTATATATTATTAAATTATTTAATAAATTTAATTATTAAAATAATTATATAAAAATTAAATAATTTTTTATTTTTAATTAAAAATAATTGTGAGATTAATTTTTTAAATTAAAAAACTGACAATTCCAAACAATTAATGAATTTAACTATTAAATAATTATATAAAAAATTAAATAACTTTAATATAATTAAATGATAATATAATTAAAATTAAATGCTAGAGTTAAATTAAATAAATGTGGGATTGAGGAATGCCCTCCTTTTCACTTTTTATATGAAAATATTATAAGAAAAACTTCACTAAATCTTGTCATATGCAATATTGTTTGTAGGTTTTCATCAATGGGGGGATATTACTTGGATACATTTCGAGCTACGCATTTTCGAAGCTGGCGCTTCACTTGGGGTGGCGGCTGATGCTTGGAATCGGCGCAATTCCTTCAGTACTCCTAGTCGTGGGAGTGTTAGCCATGCCGGAGTCGCCTCGATGGCTTGTGATGAAGGGTCGGCTAGGGGAAGCCAGAAAAGTGCTCAACAAAACATCAGACTCGAAGGAAGAGGCTCAGCTGAGGCTAGCCGACATCAAGAGAGTGGCTGGGATCCCGGAGAGCTGCAACGACGACGTCGTCGAAGTGCCAAAGCAAAGCAGCGGCGAGGGCGTATGGAAAGAGCTCTTACTCTATCCTACGCCCGCCATTCGTCACATCGTGATTGCAGCCCTTGGGATTCACTTCTTCCAGCAAGCGTCGGGCATAGACGCCATCGTTTTGTACAGCCCCACGATCTTCGAGAAGGCCGGGATCAAGTCCGACACGAATAAGCTTCTCGCAACCGTGGCCGTCGGATTCGTCAAGACGATCTTCATCTTGGTGGCCACATTTATGCTGGATCGGGTCGGGCGCCGCCCGTTGCTCCTGAGCAGCGTCGGCGGCATGGTGCTCTCGCTTCTGGCCCTCGGGGGGAGCCTCACGATCATCGACCATTCGGAGGCGAGGCTAATGTGGGCCATCGGATTGAGCATCGCCACCGTGTTGTCCTACGTCGCCACGTTCTCGATCGGGGCGGGGCCCATCACGTGGGTCTACAGCTCTGAGATCTTCCCGCTGAGGCTACGCGCTCAGGGCGCGGCCATGGGGGTGGTGGTGAACAGGGTCACGAGCGGGGTCATCTCAATGACTTTTCTGTCCCTGTCCAAGGGGATCACCATTGGTGGAGCTTTCTTCCTTTTCGCGGGAATCGCAGCCACTGGTTGGGCCTTCTTCTACACCATGCTCCCTGAAACGCGGGGTAAAACTCTTGAAGAGATGGAAGGGTCTTTTGGGAAGTTTCGGGCGAAGCCCAACGCCACCAAGGGCGTTGATGGCAATGGCCAAATCCAATTAGGGACCAATGTTCCAACTTAGAGACCTGTGTGCTAGGAGTAATGTGTAATATAGTAACTTGGTATGCTTTTCTAGAGTAACTTTTTCAAATGAAAAATGATGAGCCGCGCACAGAAGTGACAAGGCTGGTGTGCAAATGAAAATTTAGAATAATTTTTATGAATGAGAAGAACAAAAAAAGGTATTTTAGCTTCTTTTTTTCTGCTTTTCTTTTCGAAGGGGTTGCTGCAGTCATGTTGGAAATGATCCATTGGGATGAATGGCAGCTTTTGATTATCAAATATGATGTAATAAGGAGGTGGGAAATTCAACAGCTGCAAGTGGCATTTGCAATTGTGAATTACTATACGGACTTTTTTACTTTTTTTGAAAGTGAAAGGGGCCCCAATAACGAGTGAGGAAAATTTTGTGTGGAATGAGGCCAAGTGGTATTTTGGCCAAGTTGAGGAAGATATGGGTCATGGCCACATTTTTTGTTTGGTTGCATCTTTCCCCTCTTCTTTTTCCTATTTATTGTGATCAGAAATCTTTGGGGAGTCGAAAGTAAGTGGTCCATATTCCGTGGATTTGATGGAATTTGATTAGTAATTAGCAGGGGTTAGAATGACCGTTTCAATTTTTTTTTTCTTTCCTTTTTCTTTGAACCCAATGATATCTCTTCCTAGGGCACTATTTTTTGTTGTCCTCAATTTCATAGTCTCCGGCAAGAAGTATTTTCAATAAAAAAAAAAAACCTTGAGACCTGCATCTTTTTATAAAACAATAATAATAAACAAGTGGTCCACTTATTCTATCCATATCAAGAGTCTCACGTCGAAGAAGTGGAAGAACCAATCTTTCTTTATTCTAATTTCTGGGTTTGTCAAGGAAATTTGCCGACATAGGATCAAAGGCCGTGAAAGTTGAAACTTGTGACCTGTGAGCAACATGATACCCTGATTGTAGATGAAAGCAACCATAAGAAAGATACCTTAAACCACAAAGACATAGACCTTTCTTTAGTAAAACAAACAGGCCTAGTATTGTCTGTCTCACTAGTGCCACTTGCGAGGTTGATTAATTAGCATTCGATTTTCCACTACTGGGACAACGATGTCCAAGCTGTAGGATATCCAGATTCCATAATAATTTGCAAGCACTAAGCAGGTAGGGAAGCAAGCATGTGGTATTTGTCTTGAGATGCAGAATGAGAGTTCATGCATCATCGAACTGTGTCCGAGGGTATTTTAATCTTATAATGTGTGACCTACTTTCGAGATCACACTCCACCAGACTCATTTACCAATTGCAGGTGAAGTTAGATATACATTGCCATCCTCCGCAATTTATTTGCTTTTTCTTTCTCTTTTTATTTTTCTTGAAAAGCCCAAGCCAGTGGACAATGGGGAACAATATCTGGTATTGAAAAGGATCCAAATCCCACCATTTTTGGAATTAGGTTAGTTTGTAAACACAATCATTTGGTTCGGGTTCACATTATCAATAAAGGATGAGAGCAACTAGGGTGGATGTCATTCTTCAAATTCCTTGTTCTTTTATTTTGTTTAATTTCTTATATTTTCCAAACTTTCCCAGGAGGTGGAGAGAGAAGATAGGATGAGTGCGCTTAATTGTAATCATCAACTTGTATAATTTATCATTACATTAATAAACAAGATTACAAAACTGTATTTTTTTGTATGAATTAAGAGTATTTTTTATAGAATTTAGTCAATTTGAACCAATTCATAGACCTAATCTTTTTAGATTAGAAGTGATAATGATATGATCCTATGTAACTTTCAAGAATTAAATTGTAATTATCATATTTAGAGATGTAACTTACTTTAATTGCACAAACACTTTATAAATTATAAAGTTGTATTTTTTACATCAAGGTAGGAACACCCACTGACCCACCACTAATTAACTTACTAAACTAAACTTAAATCTTCATCTGCCTTTTTATACTATTCCCTCCTCAATCCGTTGGAATTCCTCAAAAATCAAAGCAAGAAGAGGAGTGTAAAATTACAAGCAACGGTGTCTCTGTAGATTATTATCTCACTTCTCAGTGCCTTGCTGCAGGTACTGTATCTGTATCAAGTCATGGCCAGCAGTGGTCCACCCACTTACTGTAAGCCTCTGACACTCATGGATCATGGCATTGGCTGCCTAGCATTAATGCCAATTTAGTGATGATCCCATCCCACCCATATGACAGCGAGCAGCTAGATACTAATTAGGGCACCCCTTCACACACTGACAATGTATGCAGTAGACTGTGAAATTGAACACTCAGTTTTGATATATGAAATGGGTAAAAAGCATGTTAAGCGGGAAATAATTTGTGAATCAAGATAGAAATTAACTCCATTACCACCTTAAAAATTGGTTCCAGATGGATCTAGTAATTGTAGCATCTTATATGGCTCAGCTTAAAGTGGGCACTTTCATTTCCCACCGGGAGAAGTTTCTAGGATGAAACCAAAGTCAAGATCCCAACACTGCATCAACATACATGTTGGCGATGGATTTGTTGGACTTGGACCAGTAATTCATATATTTAAAGTAGGAGAAGAAAACATTGTGGCCGGGGAGAACTGAAAGATCGCAAATGAATTGGACCAATGGGACCAAACACTGAGGATGTTAAATGTTTCAGAGTCAAACTGATCTAGTTAAAACTCACTGGCAATTACAACTAAACCTGCTAACAAGGTAATGGAACAAAAAGATCTTACTCGTAAAAGAGAAGGTTCCGATATTTGCCTACCCTAAGGTCCAAGTGAAGGACTAGCAACACCATAACCAGCACTACTAATGGTAATTAAAGTTCTCGCCTGTAGCTTCAAAACTTAGAGGAGTAATGTCACACAATCATAAAAAAATAGTTAAAAATTTTGTTATAGGATTCAATTAAATTTCAAGATAATTGTCATATAAAATGAAGTGATAGGAATTACTAATCTATTCAAAAATTAATAAATATGTCATTTTTATAAAATATTCTATCAAAAAAATTTTAATTATATAATATTGTCCGGACGAGAGAGGCCCTTGGTGCTGAAATATCTCAAGCAAACCCTCGTCAGTTGTTTCCTCCATTTGACTACGCGTATTGGGCACAACCTGGTAATGTAAAAAATGAATTAAGAACCCACAAAATAGTTGGCCCATATACGAGTATATGACACAAGAAATCATGAACATTGAGCTTGTTCATAATACTGATCTGGAAGCCATTTAGTTGGTTTGGCTGGCTAATGATAAAATATTTTTTAAAAAAAATCAAATCAAACCATAAGAACAGAAAGAAGTTGATAATTTTTATAAAAAAATAATAATAAAAGAATCTTACGCTTTAAATCTCTTAAATTATTGGTCAAAAGAAGGTGCCAAACCATGTATGTAGATTTTTAACTTAAAAAAAACATATATTAAATGTTTATATCACACATAAGATAGATTATTTGTATTTGGAACATCGGCAGATTAAAACTGAAATCAATAGTGTTGATAACCATCCCAAATATCTTCCCTATTTCTGTTCCTTGCCTTCAAGATAAGAGATGAACCAAGACACACACACTAGCACCAAGAAAGCATAAGCTTAAAGAATCAAATAATCTCTATTTTACTTTAGTTTATAGTTTAGTGCTGATCATTGTAACCATACTATATCAACTGTTATTGTGTCAGAAAGTTGTTACTTTATTTCATTTTACTTTTTTATTCCTAGGGATATTTTAGTAAATTTTGTAATTCTTGATCTTGGGTTGCATTTGGGCTTGGATTTATGCTGTTGGGCTATTACTGGGTTTAGTTTTAATGTCCAAGTTTCTCTTGTAAGGTTAGTAGTTGTCCCAAACTTTCTATCCTTACATTATTAAGATTTATTCTTAATTGTAGTTTTTCTTGTCTGTCTTTTGTTGCAACAATTTTTTTTTTATAAAAAAACTCCCTATCCTTACGATATTAAGATTTATTCGTAATGTTTATAAGATAAGTGTTTATATTTAAACAAGTTAAAGTTTTTTTTATCATTGTCATTTGTTATATCTCAACTTGGACAAAGAAACACTTAATATAATGCTTAAATTTGAGACTTTTTATTAAAAGACTCTAACAATTAGCAATCAAAGACTCAAAATGACATTGTTGAAAAGAATATGTAATATTATGTTTTACATTAAATAAAAAAATTAAAAAGGTTTAATGTATTACTTGAGACAAACTTTCATTTTAATTTTAATTTTGATTATAAATTTATTTAAATATAAAATAAATTAATTTAAATAATTATTAATAAAAAAATTAAAAAGAGAGTTTTAATTGAACATTTTATTTGAGTAAAAAATAAATTAATCTTAACATCTAAAACTGTTGTTATGCTTTATTTTGATAGGATGATCACATTTATGAATGATGCAGCAACTTGCTTTGTTTGTGGCAGTGTGATGCAATCACTAGGTTTGTTGTCTTCTTCTCAGCATTAAAGGTTCGTTCTTTCAAAATCATCGTTGAAGGGAAAAAAAGAAATAGCTTGGAAACTCTGATCGGAGTCGTACCCAAATTCTTCAACTTTCAGCCCCGCGAATTGGGACACGCCAGTTTCCAAATTGAAGAGAAAGGGAAGAGCTTGCTCAAATACCTTGGCTTCTTTGATCCGAAGCAACGAGTTTCTCACATCAGAGAGGGAAGGCAAAAGGTTCTGACCAGGAGTCAGGTCCTTACCTAATTCATCCCTTGCTTCCTCTAAATTTGACTCAAAGAATGTTTGGATTTTGTGATTTCATTCTGTGTTTTTATTGTTCTAATCCGTGGTAGATTTCATGGTTCTGTTTGAAATGGAAGGGATTTTGTAGCCTCATGGGCGCACTTCCGAATCCGTCCATGTAAAAGTATTTTCTTTCCAAGCCCCAAACTCACTCTCTTCCTCCCCTGTATATTCTTCACAGACGAGTTATGGCATATGAATTGAAATTACATATTCCTTTCGAACTGGAATTTTAACGAGTAAGTAGCTCAGACTTTGGTCCCAGGGGAACAAAAATAGAGTAAAATGACACAATAAGGAACTAGAACTATAATTACATTGTATTTGTAGTTTGTGTTCTCTTCACTGACATCCCTTCAGTTCAGCAAGAATCAAACTTAAGACTTGCACTTCCATGGCTGTTTATAGCGTCAATTTGGGTTTTTAATACGTTGATAAAAGCAAAATGCCTATTAATATTATAGAACAGAGGATCTTTATGTTAGTTGTTTAGTTGTCAATTGCTTTGTATTGTTTAGACATGTAAGGAGCTGAATAGCTAAACTTCATTACCGTGTTTAATCTTCACGTTTTACCTCGGCAAATGCAAAATAAATGGCATATTTTGTCTTATTTAATTTTGCCGAAAACAGGCCATGTGATTGTATTTGGTATAGTACTTAGTTTATCTGTACTGAATCTGATTCATAGTCACACTGGTAATACTGGTTTTGAGTTTGATCTCTTATTTTGGATAGTTCTTTTGAACTTACAGTTACAGACTCTTCACATTTAAGCTAGGATTTAGATGTTCTGCTTTGTAATTTGGTCTCGTATTATGATCCTTAGTGGATCAGAGCATATGGTGTTCGTGAGCCTTAATTCTAGAAGTCTTAGTTGCCCTCAATATCTGTAATTACAAGAATCTGACCCCCCCCCCCTTTAATCATAAACAGGCACAATGGACAGCGTAGTTGATTCTCTAAATAATGCCTATCAAGATTTTGTTGCTGCGGCAGCAAATGTGCTTGAAGCCAAAGAAAGCGCCGGTTCACTGAAAACAACATCAACAGATGCTGCTTTAGAAAACTTCAAGCAGAAGTGGGAATTATTTAGAGTAGCATGTGATCAAGCTGAGGAGTTTGTGGAGTCTGTGAAGCAAAGGATAGGATCAGAGTGTCTGGTGGATGAGGCAACTGGGCCTGTGGCAGGAAAGCCTGGACAAGCTACTATGACTGGTCTTCCTCCCATCAGTGCAGTTCGGTTGGAACAGATGAGTAAAGCAGTTCGGTGGCTTGTGATTGAATTGCAGCATGGAGCTGCTGCTGCTGCTAATTCAGGTCATTCCCATCCCTCAGCTCCTTTTGATGCCAGGTTTTCTGAAGATGCTGCTCAGTAGCATAAATGTAACTGTAAGCAATAATGTTTTCAGTTATAATTTTGTACGTCTCTATGTCAAGTGTGCTTAGACTGCACTGCTTTTGGCATTATTTATGCACATTTAACTAGTAGTTTTATATTAAAGGATGTAACTTATGTGCATGCTATAATTCTTAATTTCTGTTGGTGATACTTAATATTATATCCCACAAAATGACAATGCTGGAGGTCTAATTACATAACTTCACATGGATAAGCATGGTGCATTGATTTATTCTCTGTTTTTCCCATTCTAGCCACCAAATTTTGAGGTTTCAATTGTCTTGTTTATGCTCACACGCTCGAAACCTCTAAAGCCTTCATTGTTTTCTCTTTCCTTGTTTTACATCTACCCTGCTTTGTGTTATTGTTTTTTATTGCATGCTTGTGTTTATTAACTAATATTGCTGAGTTATATGAACAAAATTTGTATGCTTCATTACTATCTTACAATGCCTAGTTGTACATAAAGGAAGATCATTACGAGAAGTCTTTTTCCCAACCACACTATTTATACAAACAAGACACTTATTTATCTTACAGACAAGACACTTATTTATCATACAAACAAGAAGACAAGAAAGCAATACTATCACTAGACAGCTTAGGTCAATCACATTTCTACATCTCAGATATAGCTTTGTTAGATGCACATCAACATAGATATGAAACAGAACCTCCTAGATTCGAAGCTCTTAGTATATATTATGATTTTTTAGATTTGTTGTAATTTATGTGATGTAGTTAACACACAAAATACTAATTTAGAGATAACAATGCTACCTTTTTATAATACCATTATAAAAGGATTTAATTTATACCAAAAGATCAAGAAAAACCAAAATGAAACAAAAGCAAATCCATGAACAGTTTGAAGAAGTAAATCATAATAAACAAAAGCAGAAAGATTTTTTTTTTTTGGAAAAATTTAGAAGATTAACTTATTATAATAAAAATTAAATTTCCATTAGAATGAGAGGAATTGAAAGTATATTCTAATCATGTCAAGTCCTTTAAGGTGAAAAAAAAAACTTCTGAAACTTAGGTTCCCTTTGCTGTTGCATTTCATTTCCCAACTTTGTACAAAAGGGTATTAGGTCATGAGTGGAAATAGTAGTTGGGACATTGAAGGGTATTGTATGCAGGGAATTTAAAGGATTCTCTGACGAAGTACTGTTTTGATTTTGCTTTCAAATTCCTGGATTGTAATTTACAGTTCCAAGATTTTGATGAATTAAGCTAAAATTATGGCTATTGCGGGAACCACCTCTTTTGGAAATAGATTGACCAGCAAATTTCAATTGAATCTAACTGAGCTTATTGAATTTGTACAGAATATGCATTTGAAATGCTTTGAGAATCTGTTTGCATTGGCTTTATTGTTTGCCACTGACATCCATTTGAATTGAATCCAAACAATACTTTGTTTGTGGGGATGATAGGTTAAGGTTATTGATGGGATTGACTTTTATTTTGTTTAGTTGTCTGTATTGACATTGTTACCATTAGCTTTGGTTTGACACTGATCTGAAAAGAACAAAATGAGGACCACTTGTGTTCTTCGAGCCTCGCTGGGAAAGAGCAACTCTTTTGGACTGTTATCTACTAGCCAAAAAACAGTTCTTTTGGATCCTATTTTTTTTAGTAAAGGAGAGACAAGAGGATTCCCTCTTCTTTTATTTTTTTCTAATGAAATGTTTAGAAATCGTTTTTATTTAAAGTGGTTCTCCAATATTAATATTTCCTTTTTTTAATATTATTGTTAAAAAGTCACTTTCAATGGAATTGATTTTTCAATGTTTTAAGTAACAAAAATACATATTTTATTATTATTATTATTAATGATTTTTATTTCTTATTTTACTGATTTTTATTTTTTATTTATCACAATACTTTTTTTATATACATTGAGAAGTCATTTTTTTGATTGAAAAATTGCTTTTAACAAAATGTAGCGCTATATAGTTATAAAAAATGACAGAAATCTTCTACATTTAATAAAGTAAATTGTTGGATAAGATAAAATAACACATCACTCATCCATTCAATAATTAATAAGAATGGCAACTCATTCTAGTTTTTATTTTATCAAATTAATATTGACTGTCTAATATTTTTCTTGTAACAAAATGTTCAACCTCTTGACAGCTTTATATTTTTATATTAAGATTACTTTATAGGATAATTTTTTTTAATTGACTCTGGGTGTGTTTCATATTGTTTTTTATTGCATGTTACAGGTGGTTAATAAACAGGACATTGTGTTTACTAACTAATATTGTTGACTAATGATATAAACAAAATATTTATGATTCATTACTATATTACAACTGCTAGTTGTACATAAAGGAAGATGCTACGATAAGTCTTTTTCCCAACCACACTATTTATACAAACAAGACACTTATTTATCATACAAACAAGAAGACAAGATAGCAACATAATAATCACTAGACAGCTTAGGTCGAGCACATTTCTACCCCTCTGATGAGATATAGCTTTATTAGACGAACGTCAACATAGATATGAAACATAACCTCCTAGCCTCACATGGAAGCTTTTGTAGGCAATGGAACCCAGAGAAGATGTTTTGCAGGGAAGAAATGGCACACTGGAGCCTCACCGGGTTTGGTTCCAAGTTGCTGGAATAGACTGTGATCAGGGCTCCACTCAGATGTGTCCAAGTGGCAAAGACCAAGAGCTTCCATGTTATCTCCATTCTCACCACCCAGTGAAACCTTAAAGACTTTACTCCCTGTGTCTATGAAGTGGCAGAAGAAAACCGCATAGGGGTAAGGCAGGGGGTGGCATGCTATCCATTTAGGAGCATAGATATCTTGTGAGACTTGCAAAACAGTGTAGTTTTGTAGGGGGGCACTTGACGTGGTGGGATAGCTGGTTGTAAGTATATTGTAGTTGACCCCTGTACCAAGGATGCTGTGAACGAATTCCAGCATGGACTCTAAGGAGGTAACGCAAGCCTTGGTCTCTCCTGTTAAGGGTTCAACTTCACATTGTTCAAGTGTGTCTTTCATGGCTTGGCCACGAGGGGAATCTTCAGAGATTGAGAATAGTTGAAAAACGCTTGGGAGTTGTGATGTTGAGAAAGGAATATAGCGGGCTATTTTTTTCGGTAGGAAGTGAGGAAAATCTTTGACAGGAAATTGGAGGGTCATTATATTTCCTGCATAAAGATCATCCAAAGTGAAAAATCCTGTCTTGAATGCTTCCGTATGGTCCCCTTTAGAAGATGGTTCCCCTTTTGACTCTTCCAAGTCTTGACCCACACTTTTGGCAGTACCATATGTACTTGTATAAGGTTTATCCGTCTCCTTGTGATCCTTTTGGGTGTTTCTGTACCCAGTAAGGTAGGGTTGATGCGGTTTATGGATATCTTCATGCTGTGATGGATGGATGTGTTTTCTGGGGGCATATGCAGCAGCATATTGAGATGTGTAAGAGTCATCTTGGTTGTGTGATGGATGGGTATGTTTCTTGGAAGTGTATATAGCTTTGTACCCAGGTGTGTAAATGTCATTTTGATTGTCTGATGGATGGGTATGCTTCTGGGAAGTGTATATAGCTTTGTACCCAGGTGTGTAAATGTCATCTTGATTGTCCGATGGATGGGTATGTTTCTTGGAAGTGTACGTAGCGCTGTACCCAGATGTGTAAGAGTCATCTTGGCTGTGTGATGGATGGTTATGTTTCTTGGAAGTGTATAGAGCTCTGTACCCAGGTGTGTAAATGTCATCTTGATTGTCTGATGGATGGGTATGCTTCTTGGAAGCGTATGTAGCGCTGTACCCAGATGTGTAAGAGTCATCTTGGTTGGGTGATGGATGGGTATGCTTCTTGGAAGCGTATGCAGCGGTGTACCCAGATGTGTAAGAGTCATCTTGGGTGTGTGATGGATGGGTATGTTTCTTGGAAGTGTATAGAGCTCTGTACCCAGGTGTGTAAATATCATCTTGATCGTCTGATGGATGGGTATGCTTCTTGGAAGCGTATGTAGCGCTGTACCCAGATGTGTAAGAGTCATCTTGGTTGTGTGATGGATTGGTATTTTTCTTGGAAGTGTATGCAGCGCTGTACCCAGATGCGTAAGAGTCATCTTCTTTGGAGACTGACGTGGCTCCATTTGAAGCTGTAGAAGGCTGATTCTCCTGTTTTTGCTCTGCAAGCTCTCTGGCACTGCTACCATGCCCATGCTGCGAAGCAATTCAATGGAAGGAAATTTAAATTCATACAAATGCTGTGAAGCTCTCCTGTTATATACAGTTAAAGGCTTGAAGCATGGACACGAGCATTGGACATATATGGATTTAGACAAAAATTCAAAAATTATAAGCACATGACTGTGTTAAGATACACACACATAAATGTATAATGTGATTTTAATCAATCTAATTATTAAAGTATAAATAACTATTATACTAATATTGTATGCCAAATTTTTGGCAATTTAAAATTTATTGATATCAAGTACGTAGCCAAAGTATTGATTTTTTTTTATTTTAAAAGTATATTCTACATTAATTTAAAAGCATATTGATAGATTATAAAATGATTTTAGATTAATATTGAAATTATTAGATGATACATGCATGCTGTACATTTTTAAAAATTTTAATTCAACAGTTGATATTGACAAAAAAAAAAATTAACGATTGATTGTGGAATATATGTAATACGTGTCTCCTACCTAGTGTCCATATGTTTACTGTGTCTAATGCGTGTTTAACGATTACTCTCTTGAAGTACTTGTATTTAGTAGCCTTTTAAAAATTTTATTTATGTTTTATTTATTTTGTTTTAAGGGAGGTCTAAGACCTTACTGGAAGTGGAGAAAACAAGAAACAGCTTGGGTGAAATTTAATTTCAGATTCAAATAATTCACAAAAAATATTTAGTGTCACTTGAATTACCACTTTTAAGTTAGCTATATTAATTTAGAGTTGACAATGCTACCTTTTTATATATCCATTAATAAAAGTATTTAATTTATACGAGTAGATCAAGAAAGACCTAAAAGAAACAAAAGTAACATTAACTAAATTTATTTTTTAAAAGTGAATTATAATAACAAAAGTACATAAATTATTTTAAAATTTTATAAGATTAATAAAATAATTAAACACAAATAAATTTTCATTAAAATGAAAGGAATTGAAAGTATATTCTAGTCTTGTTAAGTCTTTAAGGTTAAAAAATGTGTAAAAGAACTTCAAACTTAACAGATTGTCTGGACTATGAACATAGTGAATACATAAAATTTAAATATAATGAGGATAAGTGTATGTTTAGTATAAAAGTAAAAATGGGGACGAAAATTTTAAGGACAAATTTTATGAAAAAAATAATATAAGAAACTTATTTATGAAATTCTCAACCCTATTTTTATCCTAATATCAAACTTACCATAGGGGTATGTTTCAATATTGTTTATGGAGGGAAATAAAATAAAAGAAATTTAAAAAAAAGAATAAAAGAAAATTAGAGGCTAAGTAATGATTTTTATTCGTTTTGTTTTGTTTGAATGTTTAAAATTTTGTAAAATTAAGAAAATTTTGAAAAATTAATAAAAATGAATATGAGATAGTTTAAGAGGATCACATGATAAGTCCTCATTATTTCCTCATTTTATAAAACTCAAAACATGAGAAATGTTTACATATAATCTTCCTTTCCTCTCCTTTGTTTTCCCTTCTTCTCCACATATAAACATGCCTTAAGGAACATCATAATTCATATTATCATGTAAATAACTTAAAAATATTGCAGAAGATATATAAATGTAATGGTAGAAATGAGAAAGGCACATAAAATAGCCCCACGTAGGAGATGCAAGCAAGCTTAATTTATGAATAAAATGAATTACCGTCAAGAGCAGAAGAAGAACGGAGAGAAATAGAAGTGCGAGTTTAGGAGCCATATTCACAAAGGAAAGCTCTTCAGAATTGAGGATGTGTGAGATTTGAAGATAAATGGGCTTTTTATAAGAGCGGGAGTGGCTTCATGTACATGTGTGTGTATATATATGTGTGTTGACCAAAAAAAATATATATATCAAATGAGAGTATTTTTTATCATGAAATGTGAGAGAAATAAAACTCATATAATCAATTAAAAAAATCACATGACTTTTATTCTAATTTTGATTATTCTTATAAAATTCAATTATTAAAATTCACTCCTCTCACCTCTTACAGTAAAATATTAATCTATATTTTAATATTGACTATTCATATTAAATTTAATAATTAAGATTTATTTTTTTTATCTCTTACAATAAACATTTATCTCTCAATTAATGTGTTTCTTATATATATATATATATATATATATATATATATATGTCATGATGAATATCATGTGAATTATTAACATTATTGATTACATCATAGTTTTTAATCAAGTGGCTATTCCTATTATTGCCGTTGACTTTAAAAGTGATGGATATGCATGTAAATTCAAATTAAAGGAAAAGTTAAAATTGATTCTCCATCAATGTTTTCTCTCATTGGAAGCAAGTGTCAATTAGAAAAACGTTGAATTATTATGAACACGCCGATTAAGCTAGGAAAGTTTAATTTAAATAAGGATTTAGCTTTTATTCATTGTTAATATAAAAATTTATATTATTATTAAATTATTTTTTAACATAACATTAAAAGAGTTTAACTATAATTAGAGGTGGGCAAAAAAAAAAAACTGAATCAAATTATTGAACTGAATTAAACTGAAAAAAAAACTAAATTATTTAAATCAATTTTTTATTAATTCAGTTTTTATTTTGAAAATGATACAGTTATTTATCATGCAAAACCATTCGGTTAACTTCAATTAACCAAGCTTGATATCTACTTTTATGAGTTCTACAATTTCATTTGTTCGAGGCTTCGTTAATCCTTATTGACCCACTCATCCAAAAGCACACTTCTTAGCATGGTAGTTGTAAATGTAAATGGATCAGCATCTTTTTCTATTCTTAAAATAATAAGAAAGTATCCTTTTGAAGAGATAAAAATACACAAAGATTTGAATATAACTAATAAATTTTATAATTTATCATGGTAAGTTCTAACACATAAAAACTTGTATATATTTATCTCTCCAACAGGATGGTGAAGAGGATTCAAATTCAATGCAAACTATCCTTTGAGTAATAACATTTTCAATTATAGTTTGGTAATTGACGGTTAACCGGAACATATTTTCAGTTTTGTTTAGTTTCCTTGCAAAATGATACAGTTTAGATTTATAAGATTTTTTAAACCAAACTATATTTCTGGTTCAATTCAATTTCTCTGGTAAAACCAAATTGAATCTAACCATGCACAGTCCTAACTGTAATAATATATATTTAAAAAGTTAAACTTTTTAATAATATATTAATATATAATTAAATTACAATGTAAAAAACTTTACACTTAAAACACATTCTATTCTTAAGAATGCGTGTATAACAACTAAAACTCTAAATCCTACTCAGAATGCGGTATCTATTGATATTGATTTCTCATTTTGTGAGGAGGAAAAAATATAACATTTTCGAGTGGAAGTAGCTGTCAAAATATCTTGCTGCATTTGCAAATGATTTGTTGGAGCATCAAAGTCATAACATATCATCTTTATCAAAGTGAAAATTTTCAAATTCCTTATCATGCACGGCATCACCTGCTTTTAATTCTATTTTTGCTCTCAAAGTCGAGAAATCCATTGACAAAATTTTCTGTTGAGTACTGCCTTAGATCAAGAGATTTATTATGCATTTTGAAATTAACTTATTGTTACTTGTTGTGAGATAACACCCAAAAAAACAATTAATCAATATGCCATTTTTATTATTTAGTTAGATAAAATTATTATTTAATAACGAATAAATTCAAAGTCATAATATTCGACCATATAAAAAAATAGGTAAGAAATATTTTCAGCCCATTGACGAAGAAAATGTTTGATAACGTGCTTACGAAACGAGAAATTCTTTATATATATATATATATATATATATATATATATATATATATATATATGTTAAGAGAATAAGAGTAGTATATTAATCTAGCAAAAACATGATACATGTTACTAAAAATAAATGTGAATCATTTAATTAAATTAATAATTTATACCTATACTATTATAAAGATGATTTCTCTATTTAGTCAAAGACTAACAAAAAAATACAACTGTTTTTTCAAATAGAAAGAGTTATCCTTTACTCTTTTACAAAATTAAAAAAAAATAAAAAATATGAATTAAAAGACATATAAATACTACTCAAGACGCTAGTATATTATATAATTATCCTAAACCAATTTCAGTTAAGAATCCTTAAAGTAGAAGATTTACAAAACAGAATAAAAAGACTTCGACATTCGAATAAAAACGTGACTAACTTAGTACAAAGTAATAAAAAATAGAATTAATTGTAAATTGATTAATCGTATATGGAGATTAGGCCTCCATTTATAGGATAGGGAGAGATCTTTTGATTATATTGATAACCTCTTTTGCTAGAGAGGTCTTATAGTAAAATTTAAAATGATATCTAATAAAGATAATTTATAGTAATTAATAGTTTTAATAAATATAGATTTAATAAAAATAGATGTTGTTAGAAATCTTTTAAATGCTGGATCACATAATTAGGTAAACTAATTGAGCCTAAGATATCAAATTTAAATAAATTCTAAAAAGTTACTTATGAATTTTTTGTTTAGTACTAATATTTTAAATGAATTATTAAATATTTATTATTTATTAATTTTTATAATAAATATTTAAAGTTTATAAAATATAATTAATAATCATTAAATATTTTACGACTCATCAGTTACGATTAAAAAAAAAATCAGTAGTAGTGTAGTAATATGAAAAAACACTTTGGTTTGTTAGTGAAATCTTTCCTAGAAATGGACGCCGCCGTGTGGGCTACTCTTATGGTACAGTTTATTGGATTTTAAATTGGTTCCCATGTCGAAACAACAGCAAAAATAAGTGAGTCCATAATTGTACATGGAATCCAAGTTAACGTTTATAAAAAAAATAAAATTGAAGTTAACCATTCTTTTATAATCAAAACTCAAAAGTAAATATTTATCTAAAAAAAACTTAAAAATAAATACATAAAATTTGAGGCATGAATTGAAAACACCATTTGTAAAAGAGTTTTGTTATTCTTACATATAATCTTTACACTTAACTCCTTATAATTTTTATTAGGAGGAAAATAAGAGAGACAGTAAGTATTAAAAATGTATTTCGGTATTGGAAAACGTTTCTTGTACACTAATTATTCATATTAAAATTTATACTTTTTTATTTTGAAAGAAAAAGTTAAAAAGATTTTATGTTATAATGTGTATTTTTCTTGTTTTATTATCTAAAAATGATGTGGTATAAGAATGATATAATAAAATAATATGTAAATAACATTGTTATTTAAGCATTAATAAATATATTTCTTTCCTAACGAAGAAAGTGTAAAAATTAGATAGAGGAGTATCTTTTCACTTTCCAAAATGCAATTATGCAATATTGGCTTCACAGAGACGGAAGTTTCAACTTACACGACAATAGATTACTCAGTAAATCATCTCAATTCAATGTGCTACGCATCTTTTGAATAAATTTATACTTTTTTCGGTTTAAAATAAGTGCCTTTTTAGTGAAAGTAAAAGGACTAAGAAAGGCAAGACAAGCCTTAATTATGGAAATTTTTTACTAAAGTACCCTTATTCAATTTATAACAGATAATTACTTCACACAACTATCTCCCACTATCTTATTAATCTTTTACCTATTCCATTAATTACTTCACACTATTATCACAAAGGTAGAGTTGAAAAATAAACAACTAATATTGCTTTAATATTTGAGAACGCCACTTAATATAAATTAAGAAATTTTTATCAAAAGGACAATTATCATGAACTGGACGGAGTATTTAATAGGAAGAAATTGTTTGGTTGGTATTGTCTATTACATCATTTTTAGGTACTCCATTCAATAATGACATGTATAAATTGAGTCTTACAGATATATAATTATTTATACACTTCTACTTAACAGTTTAAATTTTTAGAATAGTCAGTTTATAACATAGGATTAAAGCCTTTATGATCAAGTGGTTAAAATTCTGAGATTTTTTTATGTATAAAGTATTCATGTACTTTTACTTAATAACTTAACTTTTTAAGATAATTAGTTCACAAATGAGACTCACATTTTTAAATTATCATTAAAGTTACATAATTTATATGATTTAGTTTTGCATTGATATTGATAATATGGTGAGATAATTTACAACTAGATTTAATTTTGATCTACAATCAGTGTAAAAAAAATTTATACTATCATCTAATTACATATTTGTATATCATTAAAAGTATTTGACTTTTTAGGTAATTATTATTTTAGTCAAGTCTTTTTAATAATTTAATAACATATAATTGAATGATAGTGTAAAAATTTTTATATTAATAATAAATCAAAATTAAACTCTTTGTAACTTTAATGATAATTTAATTAAAAATATGGGCCCTCAATTGCACCTATTAATTATCAAATGGAGTGTTTAAAAATAATGTGACTGGAAGTTTTTACCTAATAAATTCTCACACTTGCATGGATTAATAGGGTTCTTGTTTTTCTTTTAAATTTTCTTTCCTTAGACGAAAATGGACCTTAAAGTGAAGCTAAAGACACCCCCCTAGTGTCCGTATAGATTATGGATTCATTAAAAAGGTTTGAGCTTCACGAGAGCTTTGTTGGTCGTATAATTTTTAAACCGTTTCAAAAAAAAAAAAAAACACGACAAACAAGACATAAATAAAAAGACAACGAGAGGAATAACACCTGCCCACTTTAACATTGAGATTTGATTTAAATTTTATTATATAATATTTTATATTTAATCTAACGGTACTTATGATTATGTTATCTACGTATTAAATCCAAGTTGCCAAAATAGAACGCGATTAGGGTTCATGTCAAGTGTGTACAGTGACAAATGCCCAGAGCATCCGCTTTGTCTCCATACTGGCCACCTAAGAGAACCTTGAAGACCTTTGCTGCCTATGTCTAGGTAGTGGCAATAGTAAAATAGATATCCTTTCAAAGTAAAAAGGGAAGCCCCCCAGCTTAGTCTACTTAAATGTAATGGAAACGCAAAGTCTGGATAAATTTGAGAGTGTTGGGCGTTTTGAGAATAAGTAGTTGATCACATCACACGTAGTTGATGGTTATTTATTTATTTCAATGAATCAAGAGTATTTCATAAGATACGACTTATTTAAATTATTTTATATGTTTAATCTTTTCAAATCGAAAATAATAATAGTACGACCCTTCTTATAATATATAACTCCAGAAATTAAAGAGTCCTCGTACTTTTAAGAGTGTATACCTCACTTTTACTGTGCACAAATACTAGGGAGTTAGTTGATGGTATTTAATTACCCTTTTCTAGCAGAGGAGTGCGATCAGAATGGGGCGTTTCTTAAATAATCACGCAAAATAAGTTAAACACTAGTCACTAGCTAGCTAGCTGCTTGCTTTAACTGCACTAATTAATGTTCATTATGGATTCAAGGTTGCAGCAAGTCCATGTTTCCATTCCTGTTGTGTGCTGCCCTGAGTTGCACCAACAAGCAAGTCTTTTCATTCTTTCTCTGCCGATCACATTATATTCATAAAACAAGGCACAGACATACACATAAAAAGGAAGACCACAAAAGGAACGTGGTCATCAGCAGACCGCTGAGCTCTATCGGTTGCTGAGATTGACCCTTATTATACACACCTAGCAACATGGTTATATGAAACACAACTCCCTTCACATGGTGGCTTCGGAAGGCAAGGGAACCCACAGAAGATGTTTCACGGGGAAGAAGTGGCACACTGGAGCCTCCCCGGGCTTGATTCCAAGCTGTTGGAACAGAATGTGATCTGGGCTCCAATCAGATGTGTCCAAGTGGCAAAGGCCAAGAGCTTCCATTTTATCTCCTTTCTCACCATCTAGTAAGACCTTGAACACCTTACTACCTGTTCCTATGAAGTGGCAGTAGTAAACTGCATAAGGGTAAGGCAGAGGATGGCAAGCTACCCATTTAGGAGCATTCATATCTTGTGAGATTTTCAAAATTGTGTAGTTCTGCAGAGGGACACCTGACGTTGTGGGGTAGCTGGTTGTGAGAATGTTATAGTTGGCCTCTGAACCAATGATGGTGCCAACGAATTCGATCATGGACTCTAAAGAGCTAACACAATCCTTGGTCTCTCCGGTGATGGGCTCTGCTTCGCATTGTTCAAGTGTGGCTTTCATGGATTTGGCCTCAGGAGAATCTTCAGGGATTGAGAAGAGTTGAAGAACACTTGCGAGTTGTGACATTGAGAAAGGAATGGAGTCAGCTTCTTTTCTGGGTAGGAAGTGCGAAAACTCTTGAACAGGAAATTGGAGGGTCATCGTATTCCCTACATAAAGATCATCCAAAGTGAAAAACCCTGTCTTGAATGCTTCTGTATGGTCCACATTGGGAGACTCTTTTGGATCTTTTTTGGGACCAATGTCACCGTATTGAGTTATATACGGTTCATGATCACTGGAATCTTGTGCCGATTCTTTTGAGTCTTTCTTGGGACGAAGACCATATTGAGTTACATAAGGTTTAGTGGAATCCTGGGCAGACTCTTTTGGGTCTTTTTTGGAGCCAACTCTACCATATTGAGTTATATACGGTTCACTGGAATCTTGTGTCGACTCTTTTGGATCTTTCTTGGGACCAATACCATATTGAGTTATACAAGGTTTAGTGGAATCATGTGTAGACTCTTTTGGGTCTTTTTTGGCACCGATTCCATCATAAGCAGTAATATAAGGTACAGTGGTATCATGGGCAGACTCTTTTGGGTTTTTTTTGGCACCGATTCCATCATAAGCAGTTATATAAGGTTCAGGGGTATCATGGGCAGACTCTTTTGGATCTTTTTTGGCACCAGAAGCATATTGAACGAACTCAGGTTGATTGGCTTCATGGGCAACAGTAGTTCTATACCCAGCAAATATGGAAGGTTCATTGGAGTCATGGGCACTGGTCCTATACCCAGTAATGTAAGGTTGACTGGCTTCATGGGCAGCAGCAGTTCTGTACCCAGTTATATAAGGTTCATTGACCTCGTGGGTACTGGTTCTGTACCCAGTTATGTAAGGTTCATTGACCTCGTGGGTACTGGTTCTGTACCCAGTTATGTAGTTGACCTTTCTATGGTGTGATGGACGACTATGTTTCGTGGAGGTGTATGAAGCTGTGTAAGGTTGAGTGGAGTCTGGAGTGGTTCTGTATCCTGTAATGTAAGGCTTGTCTCTGGATACTGGGGTGGCTCCGTAAGAATTCACTTGTTTCTGATCTCGCAGCTCTCCCTTCATGTCTCTGGCACTGCTGCCGTAGCCATTCTACAATGCAAGTCAATGAGAAGGAAACAAGGACCATGTAAAGTTGTAGTATGGTTAGTTCTATTCTGCGTGGTATACATTAATTTTCTTTTCTTCTATTAAAATTTAATTTAAGGTAAATCTTATAGCATTATAAACGAAACAATTTAGAGACAAAAACAGCATGCGTGAAAGAGAAAAAGAGACAACATTGCATCTCTAAGAAAGTAACAAATCAGAGCTTCAAACTAAACTGGTTCCATCATTCCATGAAAGGAATGGAGAGTAAACAAACGGAGGAGACAGAGGGAAGAGAAAAAATGAGGAAAAAAAAAACGATAAACTTGCAGCAGTGCATTACAACCGTTAGATATTTGTATTACATGACACTAGCACAAAATAGAAACAACCCGAACAAGTTTCGGCCTTATTATTAAGTTGCCTTTTGTTAGTAAACATGATGGTGAAGATTAATACTTAAAGACTCTTCTATTTGAAAGTCAATCATTTATGACCCAAAAAAATCCAATGTATTGCTATTATGTTGAACCATAAACCTGGTTACATGTTACAACGCTGGCCTCCTTTATCAGATTATATTATAGAAATCATAAATTTCAATACTGTCATAGTTCTACAGCAAGAACATAAACGTAAACGTCAGTTTCGGATATACTGCAACCTATGCTGTAAGTAAAATCAGTAAATTAGCAAAGAAACTGAAAACTGGATGCTAAAACATGTACATCAAGGCACAAGTCTGGGGCATATACCTTGATATTCAAATCAAAAGGACAACAAGGGTTAGCTACCTCAAACTTTATAATTGCACATTGAAACTAGATCAACCATTCTCTCAAAGTCAACTTCCAAATAATTGCGTAGTTCTGAGGCACTAAGAGAAAAAACCATTCAAAACATCTGCAAATTATCATTAATTAATGAAATTCTACAATATCAGTTTGACAAGAATTAACATTTTTAACTTTCTGAGAAAGGAAAAATATCCTGCTAATAATCTGTATTCAATACTCTGTTTCCAGGACACCATCAATAAGACCAAACTCCAAAGCCTGCGATGGGAAAAGGCAGTAACAGAAAGGAAACAGTCAGTGGTTTCTAGAGGATCACCAATCTGATATCAGAATATAATTGCAGCCTTTATTGCAACTAGTCACCTTAATAATCCCCCTCACATAAAAGAGACATGTTTTTCAGGCCACATCCAATAATGATGTTTTCCTAAGTTCAATTAACATGTTCTCAGTTATAGAAGAACAGATCATATTACCTCAGAAACAGACAGAAAACGGTCCCTTTCTGTGTACTGTTGCACCTTCTCTAATGGCTGTCCGGTGAAAGCAGCATACATCTTGTCAATTTTCTGTACTCGAAATAGAAGGGAAAGCGGAGGCATTTAGCGTTAGCATTTTAAGAACTTACAAATCAAACATAACAAGAAAAAGAACAAAGCAACCGCTGCCATGGAAACTTGAGCAAGAAGAAAATATGTTAAATGAAGGTTTCAGTTTCACACACTGAAAATTTTGGAGTTTAAGATTCTTCCTTTAGAAGGCTAAGTATAAGATATTGGTTTCCAGTCACAGGATTTCCAATAGGCAGCACATGACAATGAATTGAGAAAACCTAATAACATTTTAGATACCCTTCTTTGATTGTCACAAATATAAATGCCACTTTTGAGACTTAATGAAAAATCATGTTTATAGCAGTAGCAAGTTCATAGGAGCATTACAGTTGTCCATAAATTATTAAAATTATGCAAATCAGGAAAGAAAGACTAACATGGCGAGATTGAACAGCTTCATTCACTTGGCGTCTCACATCCTCTACATGACCCTACAAGTTGATTACAAACAATCAGATTCATGATGCCTGTTGACCAAAGAACTTCACATAATAATATAATATCCAGAAATTTATCCTGCTGCTTGCTGTACATTTCGTAAGTTAATGCATATATCCATCACATGTCAAACTACATAAAGTGTTCTACGATAAGCTTGAAAGATGTGACTTTGAACATAACATTTACATTGGAAAAGGTCAGGCAATTTGGACGGACATTCATGTCCTCTACTTTTATATAAGTTTAAACTTGAAAGAGATGAGGGGGAACATGATGGGTCCAAATATAATATCACATGCATCCTATCTTATTACTTATCACAATACAACTTACGACTGAATTATCAATAATATAAAAAAAACTTGCTTGTGAGCCTTCATATGGACATGTAACTCATGACTACAGAATTTTAGCCACTTAAGATAGGAAAGAGAGGAAGAGCTAAAGTATAAGCATAGTACTATCAAAGTATCAAACAATAAGTTATTATTGTTAAGTCTGATGCAAATAAAATATGCAGTCTGCATGTGAGCTTATCTGCATACAAGTGAAATGATGTTATACCTGAGTATAATAAAGGAGTTGAAGCAGACATGAGAGCTTAGAACTATATATTATATTTACGTCAAGTCCAAAAGAACTTTCTTCTTTATTTTGGGTGGGGGGAAATTTGTTATAAAGTACTTTAAAATACATACATGTGCATGTGTACGGACAAGTATGTTTGAAAACTTCATTCAGGGTGCCAAAACACATGATACTCCATTTTTCCATAAAAGAAAACGAGGACATTTAAATGTAGGGTCTTGTTTCAGATAATATGCTTAATAGACTTTTACCTTCATTGCAGCAAAAGTAGATGCACTCAAATTAATCAAGGCGTAAAAGAAATTTTAAGTAGCTACTGTGCTATTATAGCATTGCCAAAGCAGGGAAATGCCAGTGACCTTCACAAGACTTAGCTCTAAATAAAGAAACTGGCATCTTTTGTAAAAGAATTTCAAAGCTTGATTCTTACCCCACATCCACTCTGCGGTTGATGTATCATTATGCGTGCATTTGGCATTGCATAGCGCATCCCCTTCTCCCCACCTGCAAGAAGAAGTGCTCCTTGGCTTGCAGCTACTCCGAAACATACTGTACCAACCTTGGGCTTTATCTGAAAACAAATGGAGTCACCAAATGCTTTCAGGGGAGAAACATTGACAACAATTAACGAATTAAAGTAACTAGCAAAGGAGGGAAAATGTAACTGGATTCAAAATATAAGGCATACAGTTTGGTTTACAATCTTACCCAAGACATGCAATCATAAATTGCCAACACTGAATATGTGCTTCCACCAGGGCAGTTTATATACACCTGCCAATAGGAGCAGCTCAATATAAATCTCACTTCAGGACTGGATAAAAGTAAAAGAACAATGTCAAGAAATAACTAACCAGTATATCTGCATCCGCATCAATAGTAGCCAGAGTCACAAGCTGTGATATAACTCTCTGAGCCACTTGTGAGTTAACTGGCTGTCCTACGAAAATTATACGATTTCTGAACAGAACAGATGAGAGATCCAGAGGTCCTCCAGGAGTCATCACTGCTGGCGTTATAGGTGGATTCCCTTTCTTGGCTTCAATTGCACCATAACTACAAGTAAACTGGAATATCAATAAGTTGTTTTTCTATTCAGAAATAATGAAAAAAAACATAGCAGAGACTGGACACTAAATTCATGTCTGTGAGAGAATCCTCTAAGAAACAGTTTCAATTAAAGGAAAAAAGGTACATATAAAATTAATTAAAAAGACATCTACAGTCTAGCTAGGATACTCCCCAAGACTAATTGTACAGATAGGTCACAGTGCATATCATCATTCCACAATCTATCAGCTGAATGCTTTAGTGGTGTTTCACTCCTCTATAACCTAATTAACCTCTATATGCATACACATACTTTTCCAGTAATGAATCACACACAAAGTCAGGCCTTGAACAAAGCAAAATGGACAAAAATAGGTATTCATAAGCATCCTATCAAACGATTAGATAATACATGAAGCACTTGAAAGAGGAAGGAAACAAAAATGTACCTTGTACTAGCATCATGGGTATTTTTCTCATTGAGTTTTAAAGGAAAGCCACGGCTTTTACTTGATAACCCTGCATAAAGCAAAATATACATTAATACATATCATAGCAGTGCAAATGCAAAGTAGTCCACATCCATAATTCATTGCATAGTGCATCATACATACATCCAATAAGAAAGTAAACAATAATAGGCAAAAAAAAAAAAAAACAATTTTTTAGTAAAGGATTTACTAACGGTGTAAAGAGTTTTACATTATCAATGGACCATGCCAATTGTTTAAAACACCGCACTGCAAGTGAAAAACCTTAGTTATCACAACGACTTGACACTATTAAGTACTGATTTTGTGATCGAATTTAAACTCTTTGTTAAATATCTGAGATTATGCAAGTTACTTATCACAAAACTAGATCAATTTTACTCGAGTTAAGAAAGTTACTGGTTGAAATAAGGAGCATTACACCCAAGAGATAGTAACTAGAATAAAATGAAGCTATAAGACAAACGGGTCGCACCCAAAGCGAGTTTAAAACTTTAAATATCCCCAGTGTGGAAAAGCTACCAATTTTCTAATTACAGCTACAGAAGTAGTGATAAAATTAGAAAGTTACCAACTTTTGATGGGTCGCCATAGGGGCTTGTCAAGGAAGAAGATATCGAACATGGGTTTCTGCGAAATGGCAATTCATTTTTTCAGAAAAATTCAACTTACAAGAGATTAAAGTATGGAATCAGATTGGGTAATATGAATATGAACCTGTGAGAAAAAACGAGGTCGGACGAATTTCTTCTGCGAGAAGCGATAGCGAAGCTGGCACTCGCAGGCACGGAGACAGCTGGAGCTACCATTTCGCAGGGAGAGATGAAACTGGAAAACAGGGCGTATCGTCCTTCAGCAACAAACACCAACATTTTATTCGATTCCACCATGGTCCACGGTTCGGTTCTTTAAAGTCCATTGGATCTCCCTATTCTTTTTGGGCCATTGTGGGCTGGCCCGTTTAGCTGCCGAACTAGAAATAATAGTATCAAAAGATTAAAGAATGGCAAAAAAAAAAAATTGTACTTCACTAAAAGCGATTTTTGCATAATAATATTAAAAAATTAATTAATTAAAGGTTTTTTATTTTAAAAATAAAAAATATTGTTTGTACTTGTTATGAGATTCACACAAGTAAATATTTGTATTAGTTTCAAATTTAATTTTAGATTATCTAAAGTTAACATTCATGCAAATTGTTGTCTAAGTTTTTGTGAAAAAAATAAAAATCCTAGTATCATAGTAATAGATTACTTAAGTAAGAATTTGAATGTTCTCCTACTAGGGTTGTCAAATGGGTTATTTAAGCCTATCTCGTCATAAGTTAAGTTTAAATGAATCAGACTAAAATTAATTATTTTTAAACGAATTAGTATTTTATCAACTTGATTCATTTAATATGTCTTATGAGCCTAAACAAGTAGCTCGTTAAAAATAGTAAATATTTTTTAAAAAATTAAAATCAAGTTTTTAAATAAATTGAATAATTAAGTTAAATTAATTAATTATTATATTATATACAAAATCTAATTATCTGAATTCAAATATAAATGTTACATATTTTTTATAAAATTAGATAATTCTTGATTTGAAATTATATATTGAATTTTAAAAAAATTATACAAACTAACGGGTCGATCTACAAATAAACAAAGTTAATTTATTTAATCTACAAATTAAACCGGCCAGATCAAATTAACTACTTTTAAACAAGCGAATAAAATAGAAGCCATCGTTATAGGTAGGTGGTAGTTGGGTGGCCTTCTCCTGAAGATGCGTGGATTAAGGCTAATGTAGACGGGTCTGTTTTGTAGATGGGTCTGTTTTACATAGGGAACGCTGTTGTGGTTATGCTAAGACTTTTTAGAGATAATTCAGGCACTTGGCTTTTTGGTTCTTCTAGTGTGATCTCTGCCGTGGAACTGGCCTGGAAGAAAAAGGTAGATCATTTGATCTAGGAAGCAAACTCTTTGAGTGCTATTTAGCTCGTGGAAGAAGGTTGTAGCCCCACACAGCCTCGTGCAACGATGGTTTCTTTGATCAGAAGGAAGCTACACTAATCGAGGTGGACTGTTAAAGTGTCTCACACATACAGAGGGAAACGGAGTAGCGAATTGGCTCGCGAATTCTTCTCACAATTTTTAGTTAGACTTACATGTCTTAGATTTACTGTGTCATGGCTATGGTAAGTTGCTTTTAGATGACTTAGCTAATGTCTCTTAATTGAGGAGTATTCCTGTTCTTTAAGGAAATTAGTCCCTCTAAAAAAAAATCCAACCCATATGCAGTTAAACGAGTGTTCAATGGGTTTGATAGCTCTATCTCTAACCTTGTTATTACAAATAATTTAAGTAACTGTAAATATACTAAAAACCTTGTATAATTAGTTAAAGGTATGCTAATGGTCTGGATAGGTTTTAAGTTTTCATAAGAGTAAATTATACTCTCTCTTTTTTAACAATTAGAATATATTTAAATAAACAAGGCACACGGCATGTGTTAAACGTGAGAAAATTTTAGTCAAATTAAGCTATCAAGATGTCAACAACTATAACAAATATCAAAGAACATACATAAGAAAATTGGATGACTCATAAGTTTGACTTTGCTGGAGATAATATAAAAATTTTAGGCATATCAATCGCCCATTGACATAACTTGTGATTTCTATCTTCATATTTGTTACACAGTTCATCACTATAAAATATATTCGAAATGTAACAAAATAGCATAAATATTCTTTGTAAAAAAATATTCAAATGGGATAGAAGGATAATGTCTATTATAAAGGTCACAGTATTTCAATAGAATAAATTAGTCAATATTCTTGTTCATCGCAATTGGATAGAAGGCTGACATTGTCTTTCTCTCTCTCTCTTTTTTTTTTTAACACATTTTCTTGCCTTCTTTTTTTTATTGAAGGTCCAATCACCTAAATAAGGGAGAGGAGATGGCTAATCAAACCTCCAACATTATGGTTATTATATCTTAAAGACTCAAGCAAGCTTCAAGCTAGTTGCAACCCATTGTCTTTCTTCAACATAATCATCATCTTCAACATCATCTCCATCTTCTTGCACAGCATCATCATTTTTTGACATGCTTGTTATTCATTCCTACATCAGCGCCTTCAGCCTGCATAACCTTAGGAAGTATATGACCGTCTGTTGCAAGCTGCTGCAAATCATATGATACTCTTCTTTCAGTTGAATGTCTCTCCCAGATATTGTAGCTATCTTTCAAGCGCCACTGCCTCGTGAAATCTGCAAAAATCCACAAGGCAAAAGAAAACAACTGAAAAATCAAGTTAGGGGATTTTGGACAAATTTGTTATAAGAGCTATCTTCTCATATCAACAAGGTCTCGTGAAAAAAGAGAAAAAAAAAAAAAAAACAAAGGAAGTGCAAGAAAACGAAAGGACACTGTTCAGACGTTAGACTTTTCTGTCTTTCCTTTCGTTTGTATAGTGCAGTGAAGGGGATATTTGAATATACAAGTATTCCAAAACGAGGCATTCTAATTGCACGCCACAATATGCTATACCATAGGTTGAATACCTGCTAATGTGTAATATAGTAAAAATCATTTGGTGAACTTTTGACTAAATAAATTAATGGTGGCAACAGATATCACTTGTTGATTCATACCTCCCCCATTACTCACTAGTTCTCAGGGATCATGGTGTCTCTTAATCAACTCCTTTGACTATTATATTTGTGTGTCCCATATAGTGGGAAACTGATCAGAATGCTGACAAAACTGTTCAATCTGCTGCAGCTGTCATGGATGATGTACCTCAAGGCTTAGCTCATCATCGCACAAGTCCACCCGAAAGTTTTCAACTCTTGACAACCCACTAAAACCTCGATCAAAGGCTGTGCTTGAGTAAAGATCTCAATGGGGACTGATAAGCTGTTAGAAACCAATTAAAGTGACAACCATGGTTCGCCCATTTGGTGATCCACGCACAAGGGTCACATCTGCAGATCAAGTCAACGAAGGATAAAGATAAAGACCAATATGACAAGATTATGCATTTTCTGAAGTATGAGCCTATGAGAACAATCTAGTTTTCTTCAACAAGCTTCATTCTACTCTATTTTTTTCCCCATACATATACACATGCGTGAAGTATCTCGTTGCTTCGAAAATTTTAACATTATCATATCAAAATCCAACGCCATCAACCCAATTATTGGTCTTGACCCTAACCAAGTATATGTGCTGTAATACCTACCCAGTGAGGCACTGATTTCCCTAGAGTTAATTATGTGGGGGTTGGGGAAGGCATAGCTAGACTTTTTTCAACTAGTCGAATGTTCAATGGGGAAAAGCACATAGCCAACGGCTTCCTTCAGAATTAAGTTAACTCTCCTTTCCTCCATATATTTTTGAATGAGTTGAACATTGTTTAATGAAACTGACGCAACCTGATACCACAATCAACTTGGAAGTTTCATTTCTAACTTGTATAAATAATTGTCAAATGCCAACGTGCCATTTAATTGTTGGCATCAAATAGCATCACGTTGATGACAGCCTTAAAAAAAAAGGAATACATTGGTTCTTCTCCCAGATAACACATTAATCAATTAAGAATTTAAACTGATATATAGAACAGAAGTGTTTCTTGCACACACTGTTATTTACACCAATCCTTACACCTCTTTGTTTGGGAAAAAAAAGATATTTAAAGTGAGTGTGTTAAAATGTGTTTTTTTTATTGTTTTATTATTAAAAAAAGAAGTATTTTAATATTAGTGTAACAAAATGATGTGCAAATATATAATATTGTTGTGTATTGGAACTCCTTATGAAAAATTAATTGTTATATGAACAAGACGGCATTCTGATGCAGAAACCAAGTTGACTTTGGCAGATCCAGATAGATCACAACCCACCCCACCCCAAAGGGCACAAAAAAACAGAAAACAAGCCCACAGGGATTACATGCTATGCATGAACCTATAGGAAACAAAACAAAGTGCAACTAAATTTTGATTTGATTTCTACACGAGCATCATAATCATTTTTTTAGTGATGCATATTGAAGTTGGCTTTGAAGAAAATAAGAAAACTGCGCATTTTGGCGAACTCTTGTCTAATCTGGGATTACCAAATACGCCCACTGATTACCTCAAACTCCGGCTACTCCCACTGAATTCCACCTTTCTTTTGGCTAACAATCAAAGTTGGACTTGGAATTCCCCAAGGTGTGCAACCGTAGATTCACAAGAAATCTAAATCTTCTAACAGCTTTGAATATGACCATTTTTTTAACATATACTTGCTAAGAAATACATTAAAGAAATGAAAGGTGAAGATAAGTTTTTTTGACATGTTTGGTGGTAAGCAATATGCTTGATGTCAACCCTTTCATTTATAAACCAGTATTGCAGAGTTGCTTTGCTGGTATGTCAGCATGACGACCCATCTTACGCCTCTTATGTGCACAAAATGGGTAGCACTTAGTCCTGATTAGGTCTATGTGAAGGAAGCTTGGTGTTTCTCATTTATAAGAGAAAAGTTAACTAGAGTCTTCAAAGAGAAAGACAGTGCGCTCACCCCAGAAGAAGAAGAGAAAGACAATGTTAGCTTTAAATATTGTGGGCTTCTACCTAATGAACTAAGCATTTTAGATACCAGTGTCACAATTCCACGGCACTCATCCCAAGAAGAGATCCTATTTATATGTTATGGACTTACATTTTCCTTTTGCTACGATGAAACAATTTGAACTTTTTACTGCAAAATTTAATTGTCATTTATTGTGCGCACCCGTCAGTAATAATAAAACCTGTCAAAATTAGGACCTTTAAATTTACTGATTTTTGTGGGTCACAGTCAGTGACTGTTCTGAAGTCAAGCGAAATATCTGCAATACAAATTTGCCTTCATTTCTTTGACGCCAAGTGTTGCATGTAACTCATAATGAAATTTTTGTTGGTTTGCCATGAAGTCTCAAATGCAAGAGTTTGTGTATAATGGTTGTGAGGTTTGTTTTGCTTGACAGAACAGAATAACTGTTTCTGTGCATTGTAATATTTTTGTATGGCTTTTACAATTGTACAGCAGAAATAAGAGAATTATTGACCTATGGATTAACTGGTAACAATCATCCAAAATGACTAAAGTTTAGCAGCATAATTGTCAAACTATAAATTGTATTAAGAATCATTTGTTTAATTTTTGAATTGTGAATCGTGAATCGTAATGTATCGTACGATTCAAAATACATCAATAAAAAAATTTAACTATGCATAATTTCACATTTAAAATATGAACAAAATACTTAAAAATCACAAATAAATACTTAAATGTCGCATCACTAGAAAAATAGTAAACTTCAATAATAGTATAATATCATCATAAGTCATAAAATCATAAGTAAACTCATAAATAACATACTCATTCCCCTTCTTCTTAGCCTTAGGAAACTATATAGAGTGATTATATGAACACGCAGAACCATAACAAAAACAGTGATTATGTGAACAACCAAAAAGACAAAACCCAAAAAACGAAACAAAGTGAGTAAAATGAATAGTTTTCAACGTGAATGAAAATTAGTTCTATGTTCAGGAACAAAACAAAGCAATTGAACTAAGTGTGTTCAGTAATGCCCATTCAATTTTTTTTATTTAATAATTTAAGTCTCTACCTCTTTGAATTATATTATGAGAATTGGTAATAAAAAAAAAACTAAATCACATAATCGTTTGAAATGTATCGTTGATGCATTGAATTGTGTATGTATCACACGATTTAAAGTCATCTGCGATTCATCATATGATACAAATTGCTAGCTTGCCGAATCATATCAAATCGTATGATTCGAGTAATGAATTGCGCAATTCTAACAACTATATTTAACAGAATTTATATTAATAATATTATTAACTTTCATGCTTAATATAGGCAGTATTAGATCTTTTATATTTGTAACTTCAATAAAGTTGAAATGATTACTACAAATATAATATAGCAATAGTGCTGAAGTGCCATGACTTCTGCAAACTTATGCAAAGGGTAGAGAAAAATCCACTGACCCTATAAGATTAGTTTAATAATCACATATTCACACCGTGCGGTTTTTCCTTACTCTGCATTCGGGTGCTAATTACAAAGTAGCATTAGTGTGCATAAATTAAATTCTTAACTTTAAAAAAGTTATTCCACAATTAAAAGGAAAACTCTGGTGGGATTATTTGAACTAAAATGAAGCTACGTGGTGAATCCAAAAGTTGTGAATATATATATATATATACATCGTGGGTCACTTCTGGCCTATAAAAAGAAATTGTCAGAGGCTAAAGATCCTAGTCTTCAAGCTGACAAATCTAACGAGGCATCCCCATCTTAGCAAAGAGATGAAGTCCATCTTTGCTTTGTTTCCGGTCTTCTCTCTTCTCCTGGTAAACTTTTCTGAAGCTTTCTCTTTAACTTAGATCGAATCCAAGCTATCAGGAATTTCCTAATTTCATTCAAGTTAACTCAGTTGTTTTTGAAATTTTAACCAATGAGTTTATCATATGTTGCTCACGACTTTTCTATTTCCTTTCTACTGAAATTCTACAAACGTTTTGTGAATAGGTTGCCAATCTTAGCTATGCAAGAAAAGACATGGGGGACTACTGGAAGAATATGATGAAGGGCCAAACCATGCCAGAAGCAATTAAAGACCTTGTTCAAGATCCACAAGTATCAGATGCGGGGAAGGATCATTTTATTAGGGACTTCGATATAAGGCCTAATATCATATTATATCACACCCATGTTGAGTCCAAGAAGCAGAAGCAGAAGCAGAAGCAGAAGCCTTTTGTCAAGAACCTTGAACCAGAGTTTCAAGGAAAGGGAAGCCATGGTTGAACAAACTATCAAAAAGGGTTGAAGCTCCAATTATTTGCTCGTGATTAGAGACAGCAGATACACATATCTATAGATGACACATGGCCCGAAGATATCATGAAGTATAATATCTTGTATTGAGAAAGTGATTAGTATTCAAGGCTTATTTTGCAGGAGAGCTAGAGCTATTGGTGTTTCTAAACCTCTCCTTTTATTGAACGCTTGAACCCTTTATATATACATACACATATATCTATATGTTATCTTTCCTTTGCTGCATCTACTTTTCGCTCCTGCAGAACTTTAATAATCAATACTATACACATGCTGTATCTTGTCAGGATTGCTCTTCATAAATTCTCAAGCAACTTTTCCTCCCTAGAACTGTTGAGTCATCACAAAAAAATTTGCTTGTTGAACCTTGGATAAATTTGATAATTCTGATAACATTTTTAGCTTTTCACCTATTTCCTTCTCGAAGTTTAAAAAGGAAAGGATGCCTTTTCATTCAGATTCAAAATTTAAATGAGAATACAATTTAATCTTCCCGGGGGTAAAGGCAGGTGATATGTTTTTCAGAATGCTAATTTCCATTTGGAATTAATATTAATCTCTTTAGTGATAGGCTTGGTGCTGATTCTCATAGCTGAAATCCTCATTCCTTCCTCTCCTTCAATCAGTTAACTATTTAGCCCAAAAAAAAAAATGAGAAAACACCTGTCCAAAAGAGTTTCAAACTTGCAGTGCATTTCCCCTTGCGATGCTATTGTATAAACTGCCACCACCCCACAATAACATGAACCTAGCCCAATTTGTTAAACCGATGACAATATAAACTATATTGGCAGGTCTAAAAGACTATTTCCATTCTTGCACTAAATGATACGTTGGGTAGTTGACGATTGAAAATGTTGATTTTTAAATGGTATTAAGTGTTATAAGTGTTTCAGAATAGCATACAGTGCCAAATATTACTGACGCCATATGCCAGCCCTATAGTGCTACTCCACCGCAAAGATTTTGTATTAATCAGTTGTTCTTATGGGAAAATTACATTAACCTTTTCTGATATTGATGCTTATTACACTTGACATTTTTCTTGTTTAAAAAATACATTTACCTTTCAAAACAGATCAATATAATTTCTCTTATTATTATTTATTTTCTTATTTTGGGCTCCTATGACGCGATGTGATCTGTTTTATTTGCATAGACATAAAGCAGAGAAACCATGATCTATTTTTTTTTTCTTCACAAACCCTAGCCCGTTGGGCTTCTGGGTTTCGATGTGGAATTCTCAACTTGGGTAAGGGTGCCCATTTGGATAGGCAGAATTCTTCAACCAGAAAATTCAAACTAGTGTTCAATCAAGAGGCATTCTACTTTCACCATCACCAAAAATTTTACAGTAACATATTCTTTTTTTTTTACCATCATATTTTATTTATAAAACAAATAAACTGTTCTTCAGAAAAAAAAAAAGTACTAATAGCTTCAACACACAAAAACTTGCATACTGATAAGAGATTTTTGCATGTATAATCTATTATATATTGCATACAAGCTGAATCGCACAATGAAAACAATTTAATGGGCTAAAATTTCAATTAGTCTCCCAAAAAGGTTTGCAACACTTGACTATCGCGTCTTGTGCGTACAAAGTGACTTATTTACTATTGTTCTTCAGATTCTACAACATATTTCAATTAATTTATATGTAACAATAGGATGTACTTTTTCCGTCATTTATTGCAATAATTTGGATATATATTAATTGAAATTTCAGATACAATTATCAAGTCAAATGATGACATTGGCCATATTAAAAAGGGAAGAACTAAGAAAAACATTAGGATTCAAAGTTATGCTGAAATTAAGAAGCAGAGACTTTTTTTATTTATGTTAAGAAGCAGAGACTTCTACATATACTGATAAGAAATTTTACATTATTTAGCTCTGCATAGAGTACGCTTTTTAGCAATCAAAGAAAAACCCAAACATCAAACACCCTTGAGATACATACGTAAGCACAGTACTAAAATCACACGGTTGAAAAATCATGAGCTCGCAGTTTGGGAACCCAGATGAGATTATCTGCTGGGAAGAAGTGGCACACAGAAGAGGCTCCAGGCATAATCCCAAGAACTCGAAATGAAACATGACCAGGCCCCCATTGGGAGGTATCCAAGTGACAAACAGCCATGGCTTCCACCCTATCCCCATTGTCACCAGCTAGTGAGATCCTATACACCCTGTTCTCACTCTCTTGGCTGTGGCAGTAAAAAACAGCATAAGGGTAGGGCATGGTATGACAAGATACCATCTTGGGAGCTGGGAATTCCACGAGGGTTTCTAACATAGTGTAGTTCTGGAAAGTGACACTTGATTTGGTTCGGTGGGAAGTGGCAAGAACCTGGAGATCAGATGTCAACCCAAGAATGCTTCGTGTAAAGTCAAGCATGGATTCTAAAGAGGTGGCGCAGAACTTGACCTCTCCTTTGATGGGTTTGCTCTCACATTCCCTCAGGGTATCTTCCATGGCTTTGGCTTGGGGAGAATCTGGAGAGAAAGAGAACAGTTGGAGAATGTATGGCAGTTGGTTCAATGAGAAAGGAACTGAATCAGCTTCTTCTCTTGGCCACAAACGAGGGGAGGCTGCAGGGTCTCTCTTGGGAAAATAAACGGGCATTCTTTTCCCTACCTTCAAATCTTTCATGGTGAAGAACACCATCATTGAAGGGTCTATGTGATTATGATCCATATGAGTCGTAGAGTGAGCATGTGTGTGCTCTGCGTGCGCTGTTTGATGAGTGTCACCTTCTTCCAGTGCAATATCCAAGAGTCTGTTTTCTGTTCCAGAGGAACACTGCAAAATAAAGTTCAGTAAGCTTTGCAATTCAGAGAGAAAGGAAAGGCCAAAGAAAATTACATTCTTTACAAACTGTCATTGCCTGCCCGTGTAATTAAAGAAACCAACAGAGAAACAGAGTTCCAAGAAGAAAATTGAAGACTTAATATACCATGATTACTGGTAGATGAAGAAAGAGGAACCAATATGTTAATTTTACACCCATGTTTCTGCAGCTTGTATGCATCGAATCCTTTCACACTTTTGTTCACCTTTTTAATTTTCTGAGCAGGACAGAGACGTCAAGAAAACCCGGCAGCTCAGTTCAAGTATAGAATCCGATCAGTTCCATTGTAATCTAACAAGTCAGTTTAGGCAGATTCACTAGATCCACTAGATGAACGCTAATCACGTGATTTAATAGTCGAATTGATTAATTTGCATTTTTAAATAAAATTGTACTATGGTATAACTATACAAACTCTGCTCTTGAAATAAGTGAATTACCAATAAACAAATAAATAATATTATATATATATATATAAGTTAAAGTAAAACAATAATCAACTAATATGTGATTCGATACAAAGACATTTTAAAACTATTTTATGGCTAGTGCATAACAAAAGGAGTATTCCCGACATGATTTTGATTGTCAGAAGAATAAGATGTCGTGTAAAGTTATTCCGCGCAATTATTATTTAGTTTAATAAATGAAATGATGTTAGTTTCATAACATACATCAAAATCACTCTTGCCTTTAATCTAATTCCATAGAGAGAGATAAAGAAAAGACATCCTTTAAAATGAAATTCCGAACTCAATCAAACAATTCCTTTATTTTCCGACCATGAAATGTTGCTTATCTTTTACACATATATCAAGTTAATTTTCTTTATATGGAATATTATGTACTAGACTATGTCTCACTGAAATTTACAAATTTTTTATTTTTATAGTTTTTTTTATTACATGTATTTTTTATATTATTCTTTTATAATTCAGACAATATAATTTTAATAATATTTAATTAAAAATAAATAACATTTTTATTAAATAAGTGTTTACAAAATTTATATTTTTTGGTAAAAAAAATAATATGTTTTTTGTTTTTGAATAATAAAAGCTACAAATTTTATAATATATGATTTATTTATATTTTTAATAAATTTTAAATTAAAATAGATGTAAATTAAAAATAAAAATAAATTAATTTTAATTATAGTTACTTTTATAACAGCATTACATGCAGAGATATGGAGAGAAAACAACCAACTACTAAACAAAAGTACACACAGAGAGTAAATTCATTAAAACAAAAGTCACGTGACATTATAACTAAAATTAATCAAATCAAGTGTAAAAGATAAATTATTCAACTACAATAAATCAAACGAAAAAATTAAAAATAAATTAAAATGTGAAACTATCATGTAATATTAAAGACAGTCCTATTAATAATATATATAATAGATATCAAAGTTTAAGTTTGATTGTGAAATAAACTTAAACATAAGTTTGCAGAGCTTGTTCCAGCATTTTTTTTTTTGGTGGGGAATGCACTTCTACTGTAATTCAACATTACGATCGAGATCTATATACGAACCTCCTAATTTTTAATTGTTGTCATGCACGTTCTCATTAATTGCTTAATTATATGCCTGCCCCAACCGGATTCGATGATTCCCCAAAATCTAGCTTTATATGTATATATAATCGATTAGTTAGATTTTTATTGTAATAAATTTATAGGAAAAGCGCTTCTGGGCCCACGAGATTCATATGTGAATCTGAGGATAAGTTGATTGAGAGGAATCCTTATCATGCAACCGTGGATCCGCCTTTCCTCACGCGTTGCTCTTAAAAAAGATACAACTTAAAAAGAAAACGATAATCAGTGTGTGTGTGTGTTGGTACGATAGATCATAATAGAATTGTTTAAAATATTACAAAAGCAAAAAGTATCCCATCCATACCTCACCGTGTAAAACGTGAGGGCATTTATATTTTTCTAATCTCGAAGGTGGATGCATGAATTCTTTTTTTTTTTCTTTGTGGATTCAATCATTTTCCATGCACCGTGCATGAATGTATAGACATGCTCTCGTGTCGGTTATCTCCCTATAAATAGGCAGTGGCTATAGACAGATATCATCCATCTATACAAAAGAGAAAGTGAGGCTTTACTAGTTTGATATTGAGAATGAGACCTGCTCTTGCTTTGCTTCCTCTTCTCTTTCTTTTCTTGGTATGTTTTCCTTTCCATTGCTTCAATTTCTATTGATTATCCTTAATTTCTTGCTTAATTTATTGTCTTACCCATTAACTGGTTGTTGCCTAATTTGCACATCCAAATAACAAGGAATACTTGGGTGGACATTACTTGTTATAAACACTTAAATTAACTTTTAACATGTTTACATTTATATGAGTCATATTATAAATATACTTATCGCTTAAGATCATAAATGCAAATATATTAAAAATTGATTTGAGCGTCTAAAATAGAGAACTCTTATTTAAGAATTTTTTTTAAAAAACATCATATTTAAATTAAAACTTGTCATTTTAATTTCGAGGGAATGAAATAAACTAAGAAATAAGCTTAACAAAGTATGAGGAAAAAGCAGCAGGTCATGCATCATTCATTTTTCATTTATTATGTTACATTATTCAAATGTCATGCAATCCGAGGTTATTTTAATATTTTCTTCCCCACTAGTAAATGAGAAATAGATGTTGGAATTGGACTTGTAGCGTGTAGATTTGCAAGATGGGTTGAAAATGTTATCTAATCAGCGTTTGAAATCTATAAATTGGCATTGTGATCTAATCACGTAATTAATATTGGTTTGGAATTACCTTGTTTATTGGCTTCTTGACCATCATTGTCACCCTTTTTGTCCTTTCTTTTCATTATTTTTGTGGAGAAGTTTGCTGCTTCTGCAGAATCAAGAAAAGATGCAGGAGAATATTGGAAAATGGTCATGAAAGATCAAGACATGGCAGAAGAAATTCAAAGCCTTCTCAAGTTGCACCCTGAGATTCAATCTCAAACGAGCCCCAAGACCAAAGAGCAACTTGTTGAAGGTGTCAAGCACAAATGTGATGAAGAGTCTCTTGTTACAGACACACAAGTTACCATAGAAAAAAAAGGTGTTCGCAGAAGATTTTGAGCCGAGGCCTAGTATCACAGCTTATAAAGGAGATAAGGTTGGTCATAAAGATGAGAAGGCACATGTGATTAACAAGTTTGAACCAAGGCCACGCGTCACTGCTTATAACGAGTTTAAACCGAGGCCAAGCATCACTGCTTATAACGAGTTTAAACCGAGGCCAAGTGCCACCGCTTATAATGAGTTCAAACTCAGACCAAGCATCACTGCTTATAATGAGTTTAAACAGGGGACAAATGTCACTGCCTATAATAATGAGTTTGAACCCAGGCCAAGTGCCACAGCTTATAATAACTAAATGAAGAAGAGATGAAGAACACGACTTCATTAATGCAACTTAAGAAAGCTGTGTGAGGTATCATTGTATCCAATGATTAGTATGGTATGATGTATCATGGTACCGTAGCCATTTTAATAAAATAATGGTTGATCTTTTCTTCTAATTTGTATTTTTGCTGAATTACGTGGGTTATTGAAACTGTGAATTGTCTATTCACAATATCTTAGTAATTATTTTTAATTCTAATTTGTTAAATTGTAGTTTTAAGTTTTTATGTAATTCATATTTTTATTTGTTTATTTAGAATACTATATAAGAAAAGACAATTTTAGTATCCCAAACGAATATTAGTTGCACACTAAAAAAATGTAGAAAGCCTCATAAAAACAAAAAAATTAAAGGTAATTTAAGAAATTATATTTAAAAATAATTAATAGAGATTGTAAATAAACAACTGAGAGTGTGAATAAATTCAACTTAGTAAACAATGATATCAACTTACTAAACAAGGATATCAAATAAATGGTCTTCGATTCCTATGTGATTGATCTCATGATTTTCTTTCCTTTCGTTTTAATGTAATGCATCCAAGTAGAAAATAATATTAAACTTGAAACCTCCTATTATTTTCCTTTTGTTCTATTTCCGTATCAATTGAAACAAGCTGTTAATCTTAAAATGCTTCTCCAAATAAAGAGTCTTCTTTCTATCACACATAAAAGTTTTCCATCAAAAGGAACACACACAGACATAAGTTGTATGTAAACCAGCAGAAATTTTGGACACAGTTCTCTTCCCAGAAGCCATCATTCATCATAAACTCCCATTTTCTTAATGTGAGAAATGTATCTGGATTTAGTCTTTTTGGTTATTGGAAGAATGGATTTTTTTTTTCTTGAAAGTGTCGGTAGAATGGATGTAGCAATTTATTTAGAAGATACTGCTGTTGTAAAAGGGAGGATTGAAAAGATGTGCGTAGTGTCTATCAGAGTTTCACATTGGAGAGTTAAAAGAATTTAAGATTCATTAAGATGAAACACTTTGTCACATAAAAAAATTAATATTTTGAAAGATAAATTTAAAGTGTTTTTAAGAATAATTTATAATATTTTTTATCATTAGTATTTTTTTTTATTTACAAAGAAGGTCTATGATCTAGTGTGAGAAGAAAGGAGCGGGGACAAAGTGATTTTAGTAGAATTTGAATATGAGATCAATCCATCTTAAAAAAAAAAACTTGATATCATTTAAATTAAAGCTTTTAGACTATTATTAATAATAGTGCAAAATTAATTATTAATGATATGCATGCTTTAACAATAGTGTAAAATTTTATATTTACAATATATTAAAATTAAACTCTAATTAATTTTTATAATAATTTAATTTTAATTCATAATTAATATAAAATAGTCAAATTAATATTATCACTTTATTAAAATAATTTAAATTTGCTTGTGAATAGTAATAACAGATTTCGAAGGACAATCGAGAATTGACAACAAACTAAAGACATGCTCCACCACATCGTTTGAGTTGCAAATTAATAATAAACAGAGAATCTTTGACTGAAATCGATTTAAGTGGAACTGGAATCCAGAATGTAGTTTCTTGATTTCAACTACACGCACGTGAAATGAAATCAATGTCTCCTAGAAAAGCAATGTATGAATTGCTGCTCACAGTTTTTGGCCACCACAAAACACCGATTTGTGCCAATCCATGATTTTCATCCAAATACTGTTGTTGATCTTGCCTTCTCTTTATCCTCCTGGCTTTCTTTTTACCCTTTCTAATCATATTTCATGCTGATCACTTTCAAAAGCAAGAAATGTGTTTTGGATGATAGGATTAGGATAGATATTAAATTTGATTTTCCCAAATAAAAAGAAAGAACGTAGAAACATACGCACATACATTTAATAAAAAAAGTTTCACCGCTACTATTAGTATTCAAAATTATCAATATTATTACTATTCTTATCTTCTTGTGAGGGCTTTTTGAAAAATCTAGACACGAGAATGTCTGAATCTTACAATATGCTTACAGGAAAACTTTGGTTAAAAAAAAAAAAGATTCATTTATATGATTTCTAGATAAATTAGTAAAATATTTAAAATTATAAATATAATTAAAAAATTAATAAAATAATTACTTATGTTTCCACTTTTTAACTTTAATAAAGCACAAATCATCAATTAAGTACAATTTTTTAAATTTAATTAGAAAGATAATAGTACATTCACGATCAATTTTGGTATACACAAATTATAATTTTATTCAATATAATATATTTGGTTATCTTTTAAAGTGAAAAGTTTATTTATTAATTATTAATAAAAAATTAAAAAAATAAATATTAATAATTTTATAATTTATTATATATATACATATATTTTATTATAATTTTAATTATTAATTTTTATTAATAATTATTAATTTTTAAATATATAATAACAGTCTTTTTCAGTTTTTTTATTTATTAATTGACTTTTTAAATAGAAATTGACTTGGGCCTACTATAGTACAACCATATATAGAATCATATATAGTTGGCATCCCCAAATCCCACCAATAAGGAAGAAGGGTACAGCTTAGTAAGATGGACCGGCGCCGCACTGTATAAAACACTATTGGCAGGGGAGTGATGACGTATATCTTTGGAGTGGCAGCACAGTTGCACTGAACCATTTTCCACAGAGCGTCTTGTCTCGTCTCGTCTCGTCTTGATGGAGGAGAAATGCCGTGAGGCAGCAGCTCAGCCGCCCACCAGCGTCGATTCGCCGGCATCGGAGTCAGCGTCCTCGAGGCGCCGCGCCGGAGGTCAGAAAAGGAAGGCCAACGCTCTCAGCGCCTCCAATTCTTCGTCGACACCCTCCAAACGCATTACTCGCGAGAAGGCTTCGCCTGCTCACCCTCCTCCCCTGCACAATGGTCCCTTGACCAGGGCTCGTCAAATCCCCAGCAACCTCGCCGCTTCCGTCAATTTGTCTTCGGCGGCTGCCATCGGTTCTGCTTCTGCCCCTGCCGCAGTGAAACACGCGCAACATGCGGCGCCGACCGAAGCCTTGGGTGGAGACTCGGTGGCGCTCGCGGAGGAACTCAACAAGGAGAGCGAGTGGGAGCTTCTGGTGGCTGCGATTGAAGCTGAATTCGAAGCTATCAGATCTCGTGGTACCAATGCTCACGTTGTTCCGAGTCATTGCGGTGAGGCTTTATGTCTATTCTTGAACCCTAATTTGTTTATCTTCAGTTTTGGGACTTAAATTTCCGTTTTTGCTGCAATGAAGAGTGTAAAATACTTTATGTATTTGGTTTAATGTGCTTGTTGATCACTTGGTGTTCTATAAACGAGTGATTCAGCTGAACTTGTCTGAACTAGTGTATGGTAGACTTTGTCAAGTCTTCTTTTTTTCTTTTCCAGTTGCAGTTTGTCAAATTAGACCTGCGCCTTCTGTCCGATACTACTAGAATCCACAATTTATATTACATTACCCTAAGTATGTGTAGTTTGGTTGAAGACTTGAAGTGCTTTCACCTTCCCACCAAGCTAGCCTAAGTGCAGGGTTGACGTAGGACGTTGTGAGTGGTTGTGCCAAAGTTTGAAATTTGATTAAGCCAAGCTGACTTGATGTTATTTTGCAATATAATTGATTTTATAATGTATCTCCTTGCTACGTTTTTTGGGTTCCTCCATGAATTCTCTTCCATTGGGGAATAGTAGAAGCACTAATTGCATTTGCTATTATCTTTTAGTTGTAACTTTAAGTACAGTGCATCCATTGTCCAAGAAGATATTAGAAATACTGTTATGCAAATCCTTGGCAACCCAAGTGTCTCTTTGGATGACCCATTCATCCCTAAATCTTCAAAGATGATTAAATTTTTTAAAAAAAATTTCTGTTGGTTTTCCATTGGTTCAATATTTAATTGCAGTAAGCAGATTTAAGTTTTAACCGGGATGTCAAAAGCTTTATTCTTGAATTAACCATTTTATCTTCGGAATTGACTTTCAGGTTGGTTTTCATGGACGGATATCCATCCAATTGAGAAACATACATTGCCTTCTTTCTTTAATGGCAAAACTGAAAATCGGACTCCTGATATATACATGGAGATACGGAATTGGATAATGAAGAAGTTTCATGCAAATCCAAACACACAGATTGAATTGAAAGATTTGTCAGAGCTAAATGTAGGAGACTCGGATGCTAGGCAAGAGGTGATGGAGTTTCTGGACTATTGGGGTTTAATTAATTTCCACCCATTCCCTTCTACGGGTTCTTCTGTGGCCAGTGCCGATGATGAAGGGGAAGCAGAAAAGAATTCCATGCTTGAAAAATTGTATCGTTTCGAAACTCTCCCGTTATGTCCGCCTGTTGTTCCAAAGACTAGCCTAATGACTCCATCTATGACCTCTGGCTTGTTTCCAGAGTCTACAATTGCTGAAGAGCTTGGTGAAACAGGAAGGGCCAGAAGTTGAGTACCATTGCAACTCTTGTTCCGCTGATTGTTCTCGCAAACGCTACCATTGCCAGAAGCAGGTTGTTCTCTATAATTGATTGAGTCATTGAATTCTGTAATCTAGTAATGTTTTGAAGACATCTTATTTGGCTTAATCTTCAAGATATTTATTTAAGTTCTAGTTCCTAGTCGACTACTCGAATTCAGTGTTGTCCCAAGCCTGGTGTTCTTATAAAAATTGTAGGATTAGTTACATTGGTCAGTGTTGTTGTAGTTCCCTCCATCGGTGAGGAGTTAAATAGTTCGCACATTTTGCTTCTAGGAATCTTATTCAGTAACTATTGTTTTATGATGTCTCCAAAAAAAATTGTGTATGTTACCTTTGTGGTGTTGAATTAGTTTACAATTTTATCTGAATTGAATTGGATCTTTCAAAATATTTTTTCATATTTTTCATTAAGTGCCATAAAGTAACATTCCTAGAGTGGTGGAAGCTTAAGCAGAAGTTAATTTTTTAAAGACTTCATTATATTCAATAGCTCAGCAAAGCCATGTACCTTCTCAAATACTAGTTGACTTACAAAAGAATGCATTCATCAAGAGAGGGAAAAAGTTTACTGATTTAAAAGGTAATTTTTATGTTGATTTATTTTGTTGGTGTAATGGCTGTGTGTCATTGACGTAGCAACAAGCTGGTTAACTATTTAACTATTTGTAAAATTATTGCTCAGATCTTGTTGGAATGCTAGGGTGATCGATGATTATTTACTTTGCTTCTCCACCTTATGTTGTATATTTTATCAGTTGTATGATGTGTCTGACAGGCAGATTTTGATCTATGTACCGATTGCTATTAGTAACAGAAGATTTGGCTCTGGCATGTCTTCATTGGATTTTATACTCATGGAGCCAGCTGAAGTTCCAGGGGTTAGTGGTGGAAAGTGGACTGATCAGGAGACCCTCCTTGCCTCCTTGAAGCACTAGAACTTTATAAAGAAAATTGGAATGAAATTGCAGAACACGTTGCAACAAAATCAAAAGCTCAATGTATATTACACTTTGTTCAAATGCCAATTGAGGATGCCTTTATGGATTGTGGTGACAATGTTGATGTCAATTGCAAAGAGCCTGCAGATCCAGCTTCAGCTAACAATGAATCATCTGTGCACGGAGATGCTTCAAGATTTATTGAGAATAAGACTAGTGACAGCATTGAAGGCCATCTGCTGACTCTACATAGCGAAACTTCTAAGGCCGAAGATGTTAATAAAGTGAAAGCTAATCAGGAGACACCAAAGCTAGAAGGTGGTAGTGATGCGAAAACTAGTGAGGGAACTTCTAAATCAGAAGATGCTATTAAAGTAAAACTTGGTGAGGAAGTAGGCAATGACTGTGCTCTCAATGCTCTTAAGGAAACATTTGCAGCTGTTGGTTATTCTCCTGGACCTGAAGGCCCATCTTCATTTGCTGAAATGGGCAATCCTGTCATGGCATTGGTAAGTTGAATGCTTGTGTGCATGAATAGTGGCACTTTAATTTTTATGTTTTTGGGGATATGGCAACAAGTATCTACTCTGAATTTATTTAGAGTATTTTTTTTTTAATTTTTTGAAAGAAAAATGACAATGGAGGAGTTAAAATGGATTTATTTCAAATTGGCATTTGCGACACTCTCTGTACTGGTGCTGGTGTTGGTTTTCATTGTCAGGTTTAGTTGGAGAAAATTTTAGTATTGATTAGGATTACAAGGAGGCATCCCTTGTTATTAATCATATTTAAGGTTTTAAATTGTTGTTGTGTTACGGGTTAATGCGATTGCAGGCATTGCGGCTACTGTGGCTGTGAAATATTTTTTACAAATAATTAGCTAAATGTCTCTTAATTTTTCTTGTTTTTAAACAAAGCCCAATAAACAGTGTGTGGCTGCAATGCTGTTGTGTTGCGGCTTTTTATTTTTTGTTGGTGAATGAAAATCACCCTGCAATTGTCGGGTGATGTGGTTGCTGCAACCACAATATTGATTTGAAACCATGTTGGAAGTATCCTGTTTCAGAACAAGAATCTTAAACTCAAACTGTTAGACCCCCCATAAAAAGGGAGTACCACTGAAAGAGATTCAGAGGTCAAAATGGGTCCTCACCCATGTGGAATGCTGAGGTGAAGAGGGGGGCTGAAGCGGAGGGGGATTTGGGACCACCACTTGTGGGACTTACTGCAGAGGAAGATACCAATCATGATAGTAATAACAGAATTCTTACGTGGCCAGGAAAGAGAGAAGAGCAGCTGAATGAGGGAATGGCAGCAGATATAGTGGAGTGGGGAAACTGAGACGGGTAGGGAAGAATTGAGAGAGAATTGGGTGTGGAGGTTGGCAATCCCCTCGAAGTGGTTGCACTATCATTTGTTTTCTGAGTGTTTTTCTTCTTATTATCTGTAACCTTTACCAGCACTGAATCCTCATCAGAGCTGAGTAGAGGAGAGCAAACTTCAGTGAATTAATACATAATTTTACTTCTTTTAATTCTCTGATTACTGGTTTCCTATCATAAACCAATTATTAGATTTTTCTGTAATTGCTGGTGCTGATCCTTTTGTTTGTGTACTGCGTCATGCTGATTGCTTCCAGATGACAAACTTTACAAAATTGCTAGTGTTTATTATGCTGTTAAATTCTTTTGTTTACTACTTCATTATGTACAATGTTTCCCATTTCTCTTTCCTTGTGTCATGTCATGTATATGTCTCCCATGTTTTTAGTCTTATGCATTCCCTGTTGCAGAGTAACATCATGTTGCTTGCTTCTACAGGCAGTTTTCCTTGCAGGCTTGGTGGGTTCTGATGTGGCTGTTGCTTCAGCTCATAGCTCCTTAAAATCCATGTCTGGAAATTCTCCTGGCATTGAGCTTGCTGCAAGGCATTGCTTTCTTCTGGAAGATCCACCAGATAATAAGAAGGAATCAACTAGTACTGAGAGGTATGTGATACTATGTAGAGAGTATGCATTTTGGCAATTCCATAACTAGTCCAATTGTTGTTGAGAGGAAGTGAGGAACTTACAATGTTGTGTCTGAAATCATAGGGATTCTAAAGAGGAGGGAGACCAGGATGACAGGAATGTAAAACAGGATAAATCAATGATAGATGATAAAGATTTATCAAATGATCACAATAACAAGACAATTGAAAATGATGCTTCAGAAGACAAGAGACAGCTGGCTTCTACAGATGATGGAGCCTCAGAAAAACCAATTGCTTCAAATGAGCAAGCAATGATTAATCCTGAAGAGTTTGAGCTTGATAATCGTAATGATCCCAGCAATTCAAAGTTACCCAATGATCAAGTACCAAGCACTGTGCACGATTCAGATGGTTCAACATCCAAGGCTGAAATTCCACCTAGTTCTGAGGGGTTAGGGGAGGGCACTTTGGTTAAAGAGCCTTGCCAGCCTGTAGTGGAACTAAAGGGTGGAGATGCAGTGTCTCATTCTCCTCCCTCAGAAAAGAATGAACTTCAGCAGTCAATCAAATCCAATCTAGCAGGAGAGCATCCACAGCCTGTGGAGACAAAAAAAGATGCTGAGGTGGTGTCTGCTACTATACCCTTGGATAGGAGCAAGTCTCAAAAACTGCTATCTACAAATCCAGTTGGTGAGTCTCTGGAAACATATGTTGACATGGTTTCTAATTCCCTGCAGTCAGAGAAGAATGAATCTCAGTCACTATTCACACCAATTTCATCCCAACATAATGGAACAGAAAAGGATGCAGATATGATGTCTTCTTCTTTGCCGTTGGATAAGAATGAACCTCCACATCTAGTTAGATCAAATTCTGGTGCTGAAAATGGAGCAAACACAGGTCTCTCTCTCTCTCTCTCTCTCTCTCTCTCTCTCTCTCTCACACACACACACACACACACACATACACACACACAGAAAAAAAAAAAAACGAAATGCAGCAGTTATTCATGAAAGGTAATAAAGGGATGTAATGGAGCAATAAAGGTCTGACTCAGTAATTGAGTATTTTTTCATTATACAATTTAAGTACATAAAAATGAACAAAATCTTCATCCAGTGGCAGGTGATAATCACGCAGAAAATGGCACAAAAGTGAAAGATGATATTACAAAGACAAAACATGATAACAATTTTGAGAAAGTAAAACGTGCTGCTGTTTCTACACTTGCTGCAGCAGCAGTAAAGGCAAAACTTCTAGCAAATCAGGAAGAAGATCAAATCCGACAACTTGCTTCTTTATTGATAGAAAAGCAGGTAATCTCATGGCCTGGTAAAGTTCTCATTATATTGTATTTGTATGTTTTGTTCCGTTGACTTTCTTGGTAAATTCCATCAACTTGCAGTTGCATAAGTTGGAAACAAAGTCGGCTTTTTTCAACAATATGGAGAATGTGGTGATGAGGGTAAGGGAGCATTTGGACCGATCACGACAGAAGCTTTACCATGAGCGTGCTCTGATAATTGCATCTCGGCTTGGTTTACCAGCTTCCTCATCTAGAGGTGTACCGCCATCCTTACCAACCACAACCAATAGAATATCTATGAATTTTGCAAATTCAGTCCCAAGACCACAAATCATCATGAATCCCCAAAGGCCAACAATTTCTGGACCTGTGGGCACTATAGCTACTACTCTTCCAAACCCATTAGCATCTGCAACTGCAGCAGGAAATTCAGTTCGGCCATCCAGCCAGGAAAAGCTTTCATCTGTTGGGACAAAATAAAATATTGACTGCATATGAAAAAAGTTCACTTCTTACTTACTGATCACCTGCCACCACTTTGACAATGTGAGTATGCATTTTCATTTTGTTGTGGGTTTTTTATTAGTTGAAATTACGATAGTATATCCATTAAAGTTCCTCAGTTGAATACTTTTAGAATAATTAAAGGCTGGTATTTTAAGACGTAGAGGAACATGGAAAATAAATTAAGCAAAAGGACAAGAATTAGGAAATGGAAAGGAAGTAAAATAAACATGTGGACTACTTCCACTATTATTGTAGAAGAGAAGTTTATGTTGATGGAAAAGTTGGGATATTACAACTTGAGAATACATTACATTCCACTTTGCTGATGAAAGTCATGATTTTTGTATGACTCTTTTTTTACAATTATTTTTGGTATATTGGCAATTTGTCACCACACCTTTTCTTTTTGGCCTCACATTATCCTTGACTCACATTACAATTTGTCATGATTTTTGTACTACATATTCCTTTTCCTTTAGTATAGAATTTGTACTTGATCCATTCTGTTTTCTTATTTTTTCTCCATGCATTGCGTTAGGAAATGTTGAGTACTCTTAGAGTACTATACTCAATGGTCTAGATCTTATTCAAATTTTATTAAATAATATTATAAAATTTAATATGATGGCCTTTATTTATATGCTATTTCATGTGTCATGTTTTTACTGGTTTATTGTAGTACTCTTAGAGTACATAAGGATTTCTCATGTGTGTGCACATTTGTCTTAACTACACATGCTCTTGAGAGTCAACTCCTTTGTGGCAAAGGAATACCTTTTAGAGCCGTTTTCGTTGAGTAGCTAATCTAGTTTCCAGTGGCTGAGGAGAATTTCGTGGGTTTACAACTTAACAACAAATGATTGTCACTCCCACTTCCATCTTTCATTGAGTTGCTAATGTATTTTCTGGGGGCTAGGGACAATTTAATGGGTTACAACAAATTGCTTGATTGCCACTTTAAATGCTTGCTTGGTTCTAGTCTTACTAATTCTTTTTATAAACAAGGTGCTTGCATTATTAACCTGTGGTCATATTTGATCCAGTCAATTCTTTCAAGGTCGGGTGCTGGTTAGGACTAACTCCAAATTGACAATTACTTACAATTCAGTGACCAGAATGGTACATTGTAAGATTATCCTTCTCCATTATAAAGAGCAGCTGGATGTGAGAGGATGGGAATTTACTGATATATTTGAATTTGTACGGCTATTGGGTTTTATAAAAAAAATTTGAAGGTGTTTAACTTCAGCAAGTGGACAGTTATGCAAAATCAAAATGTGCGCGTTCATTCCTGTAACTTAAATGCTATTCGCTCCTTCATTCTTGTAAAGAGCATATTGAAATTTGGATGACTTTTTAGTATAGCTGTCTGTCGATGCTCAAGATAAGAACTTGCTACCCTGGATGGCTGCCTTTTTGTCCCCCATTCATTTATTTTTTCTTTTTACTACTTTTCTCTCTCTATTTCCAATGTTCAACAGTTGTTAAACCATATGCCACAAATAAAAAGTGGTGTCCGATAAATTAGCAGAGCTCGTGGTTGCAATGCTTTACCATATGACATTTCACCTATATGGATGAGAATTTTACCTCTAGCTTGGCTGAAACAGCTTGTAAATAGTAAAAGCGAGATTTTACTGAAAAATGTCCTATCTCAACAATTTTTTTTCCCCGTTAGGAAAACAATCCCAAGTATGCTGGGAAATTATAAGGTAATATCCTATCTTTGGTAAAACATTCCGGCTCACCGTAGGTCATTCAAAACTGGAAAAAAAAAATTGCAAACAGAATAGGAAGGCCCTTTGATGTCGGCACCTATGAGGTTAAGGGTAATACTAGCTTGGCTGGTTAAAATTAAGGTGACAGATCAATGTCCTTCAAACCCTTGAAAAGAGGCATCAAAATGGCTAACTCCATATGTGACGCTTTTCGAGTGAATTTTTGATTACGAGGCTCAGGACATCTACCTACTATTGTGGGTGTATTGGCCATCAAAATGCCACGGTGGGCTTAGATGCCTCCGCTGAAAGCATTTAGAATAATGAATACTGGACAGACAAATTCCCAGTTTGTCCGGGGTAAGAAAAATAAGCAATCAGCCCAAGAGCATAGCTCAAGTGGCACCAAGTCTCTTCAAGACTTGTTTAATTCCAGGTTCAAACACCCCATTGAGACCATTTAACCTCAACTTTAGCTTACCCCACCCCCCTCCCACATCAAATCATAAACCTCTTATGTAAACCAAAAAAAAAAAGCAATAAAATAAATAACTTCAGAATGATCTTACACTGTTTCTCTGACAATATTGGAATAAAATACAAGGAGAACAACTAATCTGATCAATTATCAAATAGACAAAACAAGCACCCAACAGATAGCACCGGACCAATTTGTTTCTTGAGCAAACACTAATGTTAATGTACAATGAAGCCTCATGGACAGCAATGGCTAAACAGGACGAAATCATTTTAAGTGATGCATTTTTTTTGTATTGAAAAGAAAAGTCAATATATTTAGCACTCACATCCCGTCAACCGCTGCTGATTGCTGTTTCCAACATCAATTGTGTCTGGCAGGTATCTTCAATAAGCACAAATTACCACAAGGAGAACAAAGCCCAAAATGTGATATCAGTACCATATTGGAATATTTCGATTTCCAAATGATAAAAAGATCTATAAGCTCCGGGTAACTATCAAATAGCGGTGAAAAGATGTTCCAAGAGCAAAACTTGAAACATTATGGGTACAATTATAATAGGCAAACTAACGTATTCAATACTAATTCTCAGAGCAGTAGTAATAGTGTAGATAATAAATTAGTTACTGAACTCAAAACTAAGGGGACAAAGAGGTCCATTACTGAGTGTGACCCATTCAAGATTATCGAAAAAAGTGTGCCGATTAGTACTCTTCATATTTATAAGTATTATGTTGCAGTAAGTATCTATAAGGTTCTGGCAAACTGCTCAACAACAACCAAAATTCATGATTCCAACAAATGAAACAAAACAGAAGCATGCTCTTTCTTTATTTATAATATCAGCTTGCAGCTAATAATGGATGTTCCCACAACCTATCTTTTTTTATTCATGGCTCTTTTTTTTATCATAATCAGAGAGCATCTAACTCTCTTACCCAAAAAAAAAAAGAGCCACTAACTCTGTATTTGTGCCTTTGCGTGTTCACATATATGAAAGAAGAGATGCACGTGTTTAAGAACTTACAATTCTTCTTCTTCCCCACTTTTCAGGGCATTCTTTGCTATGCACTGGAATGCTTCTTCAACATTAATCCCTACCTTGGCAGACGTCTCAAAATATGGGATATTTCCTTTCGCTGCACACCAAGCTCGAGCCTTCTTTTCCGAGACCTGCACAGAAGAACTTATTTTTGTTCACCTGCTTAGCAGTATGTGTTGGGTGTTTTATGAGTATGAATGTATCTGATGTGAGTGAGATGTTAAAAGAAAGAGAAACATACCACTCTACTGTTCCCATCATCAATATCTATCTTGTTTCCAATAACAACAAAAGGAAAATTCTCTGGATCGGAAGGACTTGCCTGCCAAAGTGATCACAGTTCACAGATCTTAACATTATAAATCACTACAACATTGCTGGTGACAATTGATAAAAATTGAGAAATTTATCCACAGATAGGAACACAGCCACACCTGAATCAGAAATTCCTCCCTCCAGTTGTTAAGGTTGTCAAATGATTTCATTGAATTAACATCATATACAAGAACACAGCAATCAGCACCACGATAAAAAGCAACTCCTAGGCTTTGGAATCTTTCCTGGCCAGCTGTATCCCAAATCTGCAAAGTTAAGAATATTTAAAATTAAAAAAAGAAAAAGAAAAGAAAACTTTGATTATGTAATTATTCGTGTTACTTAAACTTTCAATAAATACAGAGAAATAATTAGAAGATCTAGAATAGGCCCAAACATAATTTCCACAAGTAACAAAGTTACAGAGATGTCTCATATCATCACATGCCGCAAGAGTAAGACTATGTAAAATGCTGACACCATATACCTCATTTGTAGTTTAACATCCAAAGAATTCAAACAGCCTAACTACAATCTTCCATCAGAAAGACTCCATAATAGCTCTTAAGAAAGCAAGAAAAAGATTCAGCCATTACTCAGTAAAAATATAGTTATCATTTAAATAGATTTAGTTCTCTATCCCAATAGATTTAATCTGTATAACCAAGATGCTCAATGTTAAAACTTAAAAACCAATGAAAGCCCCGTATCATTTTTGTATGTACTACAACGTCCGTATTGAGATCACTACTGGCAAAAGTGCCTCATGGGAATGCCAAATGTCTAAGACATGATATCATGATATGAAATCAACAAGGGAATAAACAGTTTCTCAGAAATGATAGGAAACAGCACCTTCAGCTACCTGCATCCCATGCACAAGCCCATTTTCAAGAACAGCCAAGAACCAATATGTTTCAAGACACTTTAGGCATTCTAACATTAGTAGGAACAATGAGTAAAGAAGCTTAATCCAAGAAACTACTAGGTGTGGTAAAAGTTTGATGGAGATATGAGATAACCAAAAATAACCATATCAAGCTCTAACACGCAAGGATACAAGTAAGAAGTGAAGTCCCCTCACAGTTTTTTCGTTCCATTGTTGCCATCTTTCTTCTGGGGAAATTTGGGGCAGACAGGTGTCTATGTAATGGAATTTCATAATTGGCATTACCAATATTCAGTAATAAGATAATGAATGCTATTGCCCACGAATATAGAAGATGGTGCACAGCAGGGTTTACCAGGAAACAAATGAATGAAAGCCTTGAAAAGTGCAAAGATGATGGGTTGCCAATTTTCTCAAAGAAATCTATCAACTATTATGCAATAATAAGTTAATAACCTGATGCAGGAGCAGTAAAAAAGAAAATAATTGCAGCAGGGTTATTTTTATAATTTCAAGTTATTTTACTTAATTTTCGCAGCTTCTAGTTATAGATAGTATTTTGGGTCAAAATTATGTTAATTAAGTGTCTTACTGTCTTATTTGTAAGGCCCAACGGTTCTTAGTGGCCTTGGGTTAGTAGCAAGTGTCAAGGATTGCATTTTAGGAGTTGTTTTCTTGTAACTTGCTTTCTAGTAAGTTGTTCCTAGGAAGTTGTAGTTTAATAATTGTAATTTGGAATTCCTAGAGATGTAAGCTGGAAGGTCATCTAATCTAAAAGGTCTTAGCTTGCATAAAAGTTTAAACCTCAGCCTTTGTATGGGAGATCTTTAATCAAAATCAAATCCAGAAATTATTAAGAAGAACTTTCTTCTTTCCTGGTTTGTTACACCAGAAAGAACCAGCCCATAGCTGTGTTTACTTTTTTCTTCTCTGAAACCTTCTCTCTTCCTTGGTAGAATCCTATCTAGATTCTTTGCTCTACATCATAACCTGTCTTCATAACATTAATATACGAATCTAAAACATAATTTCGGCAATTAGGTGCTTTGTTGCATGGACTGAAAATATCATCCAACATCAACACATTTAACCTCATTTAGGAGGTTGTGTCCTAAGATTACTTTAGCTAAATCAGTATGTAACATAACTCATAAGATTGGGGACATCTAATTCTAAATAGTACCAGAAAGATAACACTCCATAAAGCACATTTTCACCATTTGTAAACCTGGCCTCTCAGTTATGCTTATTTTTTCCCCTCCTCAACATCTACCACCTTTCCCGGTCTTCTGGCTCAAGCAAGCAGCCACTTTCATGCATTACAAAAACAAGCTACACATAAACCAGCACTATTCACAAACCTGTAGGGTGAAAAGTCTATCTTCAAATTGCACTTCTTTGGTTAAAAAGTCCGCTCCAATGGTTGCCTTGTACTGATTGCTAAACTTCTTATTCACATATCTAAAATATATATGTTACAGAAATACATGGTCTACAGATATTCCAGAGAAAACCCTGTATGATACTGAAGTGTATCGAACAACAGCAAACATAGCTTTAAAAATTGAAATAAGTAAAGAATAAGGAGTTTCTAAACCAAAGGATACTGATTCATCAAAGATGTCTTCCCCACCCTGCAAAGCAGCAAAATTACTATGTCAAGAAACACTGCCAGAAACTTTATATATCTTTATAACAAATAAATCAACTTCTTATGATAGCAAGTTTCCAAAATGGTTTGAATTACCGTAGCTATGTTTGTTATTATCCAAACAAAAGTAATATATATAGTAACATAGACAATTTGATCAGCTAGCACAAGGAAGTGAATGAACTTAACAAAAGCCACACTTCCCAATCCCAACAAAATTAGCGGGGGGAAATGTAGATCTTAGTGTCAAATGAAACGTAAGCTCGTCCTTCGAGATAACGAAGAAAAAAAAAAGAATTTGAAAAATCTATCTCTATATACCATCCACATAAAACTCTCTCTCCAAAACAGTTTCTTTTCCTACGTTTCATCTAAACAAACAGCGATGCGCAGCAGGAAACAAAAATCAGCAGAAACAGACAAGTTTCTCTACGGAGAATCGATTGAATTGCGTGAATTCAGAGGAGTACTATGAAATGAAATCGTAGAGTTCGATAAGTGACTATTCTTGGAAGGCTAAAGATCCGTAGAATGGTTGCAACAGAGAAACCCTAGAAGAAGAATCAGACGAGGGATTGATAATGGAATGCGTGAGGAAGAGAACAAGAGAGACGAACCCGCTATCACCGAGAATGATGACCTTCAATAGGGTTCTTCTTCGGGAAGGCATCGTACGGATCGCAGAGAGAGAGAGAGAGAGGCGTTTGTTAACCGGTTTTCGAGTGTGAGGCGCTGCGGTGCAGTGTGCAACTCCGAGTGAGGCTCCGAGCTTTCCAGTCTACTACTCAACTCAAGTCTGAGACTGAGAAAGTGAAACACAAGGAACACAACCTGGACATGACTCATACTTACCTCTCTCTAACTTTCTATAAGCAACCGCTCCCTTCATTTTTCTTTTCTTTGTTTTTTTAGGAATATTCGCCCTCTCGACAGGTGACAGCTGTAAGATATAAATAGCAGTGTTTAAAATTCAACCCAACTCTTTAAAAAAAAAAAAATTCAACCCAATCCCATGGCCCGACCTGATTTATGCTAATCGGGTCAAGGACGACTTAATTTTAATAAAAATTAAGTTGAAATTAAGTTTAAAAATTTAAATCTAATGTATTTTTGTGTTAAAATTAAGTTACCTTCTAAGTTGATCTAGCACAACTTGAAGTATAATTTTTTTAAACATTATCCTTTGTCTAGTTTTAAAATTAATATAAAAATTATCATATTACTATTTAAACCGATAAGAATATAATTCATATAAATAGTTAATTTAAAAAATTCTTTTTTAACTTTTATAATTTTTTTACAATGACTTATGATACACTTATCTCTATCTTATTTTTATTTATATAAATTGTTATTAATAACTAACTAATTATACTACAAATACAATTCCTATTATGAACATTATAAAATAATAATCTTCAAAAGTTTCTTATTTTTAAAAATTAAATTTTTATAACTTAATTTATTATATATATATATATAATGTTCAAAATTCGAATCAGGACGGATCCACTTGTATTGGTGTCCACTCACTTAAAAAAATTTCTATTCACATATATAGGATCTTTTTAATGTTGCTTTTAATTTAACTATATTTTCTCTCATTGATTGTGTATGAGGTGAAAGCGAACATTCTTAAACTTTATTCACTTTATAATTCATAATCACTCTACTGTAACAGTTTTTCTTCTTTTTTTATTGTAGATATATATGAGATATATTATGTTTTTATTTTAAAATGAGATTATAAAAATAATATTATTATGAATAAATATAAATATTTGTAAGTTTATATTGCTCTTGCCCTCGCCAGCCAAATTTTTTTGGATTCGTCACTAATTCGACTCAAACTAATCAGAATTCAGTGTTGATCGAATTACACATTGACTTGATGATGATCAAAACCGCTTGGGGACTTGAGTTGAAACTAGGCCAACTGACTCTCAGTAATGGTTACTAGCATTAGTTTGCAACATTTTTTTTTTCAAACTAAGAATCTTTAAAGGTAGAGGATTTTAAACTATGTTTTTTAAGGTTTGAACAGAAAAAAATATTAAATATATTCAAATTTACAAAATAATAAATGCCCTTTATTTTTTTTATTTAATAAATGATCCAAGCCACTGTATGGACTATGGAGCTTCCTCTTCATGAAATGGTAAGACGTACAAATAAAAACTTTCTACATTGTGATCAGAGTAACAAAAGTTCGCCATTTCTCTCACATATCACTGAGATGAACATCGTGAAAAATTCTAATTGTTATTTATTTTTTAAATTATATTGCTGTTAGCTTTTTTTTATATGAAGTAAAACAAATATGGATGAAAATATTTATAGGATGAAACATTGACTTCTCTGTAAGACCAAAACAGCAAAAAAGATGTTAAAAGTCAGTAGTCAATATTATATTCCCTAATTCTCTATCAATATTTTTACCGCTCCTCATTGGATTCAACTTCAATAAATTTATGACAAAGTCATATAAACAAATAAAGAAATATATAAAGAAAATATATTTAATATTGTTGCTATAGAATAATTATTAAATGTTGAATGTGACAGTCAACTCAATAAAGCTATTTAGTATTTATATTTAGTGCTTCTTGCAGTCAAAACATTCTTACTTTTTTACTCACAGTCTTCATTTATTTTTTGAATAATTAATTTATAATGTCATATTTGGTTCAGAAAATAATAATTTTATAAAATAAAAATAAAATAAATCCTTTTAAAAAAGCAATCAATATATAAAATTATCATCATCTTTAAATATAAGAACTACAGTTTGATTTCTAAAAATAGCATATTATGAAAATAATCATATCATTATTACTCTTGACTTGAAGATATTAGACTTATGAAGCGGTTAAAATGAGTTAAATCCTGCAGGAATACTCATTGTTTATATAATATATATATATATATATATATATATATATATATATATATATATATATATAAATCAATATATAACGCAATTAAAATTAATATAAATGACATAAATATTCTTCTTAAAAAATATAAATTTTTGCATGTATATTTTTTTTTATATATAATATAAATTTATGTTCTAAAGATCAATGATCAAGTTTAATTTTTACAATACTAATAGGTGTTGGTTGAATGAAAGAGGCTTGAATTCCTTTAAAAATTGACTTCAGTTATAGAGGCTCAATTATGCATGAAGCAAATATCTTTATGAGGGATTCCCGCTTCGACGCCAAAAAAAATTTAATTTTTACAATTTGATAACAATAAATGTTGTTTCCAACAAAATAAAAAGTTTTATTTGTTAATTTTTTTTTGAAATGTATATATTGTCTTCTAAAATATAAAAATAGTATATTTATTAAATTTTTAATTATCTTGTCTCTTATTTAAAATTTAGTGATAGTATTCTCTATTGTCCATAAAATTTGAGTTGGTTAAATTTAATAAAAATAATAAGTGTTATTTATAAGAAAAATTAAATTTCATTCTATAAAATATGAAATTCTAATTCCATAACCCAAAAGTGGTTAATCACAGTGGAAGTTGACTGTAACTTCAAGCAAGCCTTATTTACAATATTAAGAGTTTAAATTATAAAGTCGTTACTTGTTTAAAGGAATAGTCTTTCGACTATCCTTAATAAAAGACTAAAAAACCCCTCATATTATTTTTAAAAATGAATGTGAAATGAAATTATTATTCATATATATCAAATATGATGTAAATTATCATTAAGTAAATGTATATTAATGATGAATTAAAATGCAATTAATCTAAACTTGACTTTAATAAAAAATGAGTTAATTGATAAAAACAAATTAAGAAATTATAATTATAAGTAATTATGGAGAATATGATTATGAATAAACAACTAGGAGCAGCAATAACCTCACCATCATGTTTAACAATTTTTGAGATTTTAACATTTTAAACATAAAATGATATTTTATTATTTTTGTGGTGAGAAAAAACTTATTTAGACATATATTGATAAAAATATTTTTATTTTTAATATAACTTAAAAAATAACTCATTACCTTTTTTGATAATTACATATTTAAAAATAATTTTAATAAATAATATTTAAATGATATTAATATTATCAAAATTATTTTTTTAATAAATATTTTTAAATATAAATCACAGTAATATAAATTTATTTTTAATTAAAATTAAATTAATAAAATCAAGATCACAAACTCTGATTTACATATTAAATCCTCGCAAAAAAAGACATTCGCATATTAAATCATTTAGTCTCGAATAAGTTTGGTGCTGCTTGAATTGACACTCTCAACTGACACTAGCTAAGGGAGGGAGGATATATAAACCGAATGAACTCAGTTGCCCACCGTTCGGTGTTGAGTCACGTTATCGATTCTTCGGACAGTTTACGATCTTCTGTGTAATTAAATGCGGTAATTTTTTAATTATAAAATAAAATCTACCCTCAGGGTAACATGGTAGTAGCCTGCCCTGTACCCACCCGATCTTCTACTACAATACAAGCTACCAAGCCCAAGCCCTCTTCCCTTGTGCGTTTACAAGGCATTTATTCTTCTTCTTTCATTCATTTGTAAACTACACTGGTGCGCTCGCAGAGGCACCTAGAGAGCGACATAGAGAGATTGCGTAGCTTCCAGATCTCAGAGATTCACCCACTCCGGTGATGGCTCAGCCGCTCGTGAAGAAGGACGATGACCGGGACGATGAAGGTGATTCTTTCCTTCGCGCCTTTCTCTTTTCATTCATGATTTCATTCTTCACCCATACGCCAACCATTCTTTTGCTTCCCTCCGTCCGTAATTCGATCTGCTTTGTACCGTGTTTGCTCTTGGCATTTTAGTTTCTCTTAGTTGCCACTGCTGGATCACTCTGTTTCGGTTCCAGATCCATGTTTGTTTTCCATTTTCGAATTGTGAATGCGGTAGGGTTCGCGTAGATCACAATACTTGGATTGAATTAGTGTTGTTGAACTCCGACTCAACTCGTTGTCTATCGGTTGATCTGATTTGGGTTCGTTATCGTTTGTGGAAACTTGAATTGATCTTCGCAGATAATTCGCAATGCAGATAATTAATTTTGTGCATCTGCTTGTTTGAACAAGTTTATGGTGATGAGTTGATAGTCTAGATATTTTAGAGCTTCTTTTCACATTTTGTCCCGAGTCAGGGTGGTGAATTGTGATGAGTCCTACTTATTATAATTACATAATGCCCATAAATATTAATTGTGATTTTGGTTGTTTAACAGCCGAGTATTCCCCCTTTTTCGGAATTGAAAAGGGCGCTGTTCTTCAGGAGGCCAGGGTTTTTAATGACCCACAACTAGATGCTAGGAGATGTTCACAGGTTTTTCTTTTAAATCTTGAACTACAAAATTAATCTGTTTTCATCTTGTTTTGACATTTTGTATGTTTGTTATCTTATTTCCAGGTTATCACGAAACTTTTATACCTACTGAATCAGGGAGAGACATTTACAAAGGTCAGCAGTTTTTCCTCAGTCTTTTGAAGTTGTCATTTTTCTTTCTTAAAGATCCATGCTTATTTATAAATTGACTTTGCAGAATTATGTTAGACATTTAGAGTCATTATTAATCCTTTTGGGTGATTTGTTCTTGCTCCAATTTCATAGATTGAAGCCACAGAAGTTTTCTTTGCTGTGACTAAGCTTTTCCAGTCTCGAGATCTTGGGTTAAGGAGAATGGTCTACCTGATGATAAAGGAACTCTCCCCCTCTGCAGATGAGGTTACAAGCTCTTATGCAAATTATCTTACTTGTTAGATTCACACATATGGTCTGTGTATTACAAACTTAGAATCTGACTCTTCTATGTCTTTAATCTTTTTAAAAGGTTATTATCGTCACAAGCTCTCTCATGAAGGACATGAATAGTAAGACTGATATGTACAGGGCAAATGCCATCCGTGTGCTTTGTCGTATTACGGATGGAACCCTCCTTACCCAAATTGAGCGATATTTGAAACAAGCAATTGTAGATAAGAATCCAGTTGTTGCAAGTGCAGCCCTAGTTAGTGGCATTCATCTACTCCAGGTAGTATTAACTTCTATTTATAATTCTACTATATCAGCATATTCAATATATTCTTCTTGCTTATTTTGTGTCCCCCTTTTTCAGACAAATCCTGAGATTGTCAAAAGGTGGAGCAATGAGGTTCAGGAAGCGGTTCAATCAAGAGCAGCTCTTGTACAATTTCATGCACTGGCTTTGCTACATCAGGTATGCTGCATGAATGGTTTGTTTATATACAAGTTTTTGGTGTATTAAAATAACTTTTACTAAAACATTACAACTCTGTCATCATTCTAGATCATTTAGTAAATCAGTGTTGCAAATGTAAATCATCGGTTATTGGGTTAACTAGCAAGCGAACTTTCTTGAATGGTCACTTTCTCGGTTTATCCCAGTTAAAAATCATTAATGATGAATGTTCGATATGAGCTAGTTTTTCATTCTTTCCTTTTAAACCTTTCACCAATCAAATACATTTCTCTTTGAGGGATTTGACTTCTGTATGAGATTTATTAAGGAATTGAATTTTACCACATTAGCATAAAGCAAAACTTCTTGAAGTATGCATGCCAAAGTTGATATTTGTTTGCTTGGTTCTTAGTCCATGTTTTGGTAGTATGCTGTCTTTTGTGACTAAAACTTTTAGCTTACTCCTAATCGTACTCAGCTTCAACTTTAGCAGCAACTTACAAGTGGCTGCCTCTTGTAGCACTGTGAAAATTTTTCAGGACAGAGTATCTGTCTGCATCCTTGTATTGTTGAAGTTGGCAAAGGTTGTATATGCTTTCAACCTCTTGTAGTAAATATGTAGAAAGTTGTCTGCATTGATTTGGTATGCATCATCTGACTCTTTATGTGCCTAATGTAATTATCTTCTGGAGTTACTGTTTGTGCAAATTCTATTTCATTAATTTCAGTTCCTATAAAGCCCTCCAACAAAATTTTTTACTGCACATAATTTTGATTTTTTCCATCTCAGAAGACTGCCTTTATTATCATATAGTACACAAGTATAAATTCTATAGAGAGTTAGTGACGTATGGTGGTTTATAATATTGCAGATACGGCAGAATGATCGGCTAGCTGTTAGCAAGCTGGTTACCAGCTTGACAAGGGGAACCGTTCGCTCACCCTTGGCTCAATGCCTTTTGATCCGTTATACAAGTCAGGTGTGTTTTCCTTTTCATGTGTATTTTGTTGCTGGGATAATATTTATTTGTATAATCTTTATGTAGCGTCATATCCGCAGGTTATTCGTGAGTCCGGCAATAATACACAATCAGGGGACCGCCCCTTCTATGATTATCTTGAGAGTTGTCTTCGTCACAAGTCAGAGATGGTGATTTTTGAAGCTGCCAGGGCAATTACAGACCTCACTGGTGTAACAAGCCGAGAACTAACTCCAGCAATTACTGTTCTTCAGCTCTTCTTAAGTTCTTCTAAGCCTGTCTTGAGATTTGCTGCTGTCCGCACATTGAACAAGGTTAACCTTCTTTAATTACTTAAATTTCACTAGAAATAATTTTATGATTTCATTTTCAGTGTTCCTACATATTGTTTCGTAGCTAACCTCATAAGATTGGTCTTGGTCACTTGACCGTTATTTTTATTTTTAATTTTAATTATTGAATGTGGCTTTGAACTTTGCAGGTGGCAATGACACATCCAATGGCAGTCACTAACTGCAACATTGATATGGAAAGCTTAATCTCTGACCAGAACAGAAGCATTGCCACGCTTGCTATTACTACTCTTTTGAAGACAGGAAATGAGTCAAGTGTGGACCGTCTTATGAAGCAGATTACAAATTTTATGTCTGATATTGCTGATGAGTTCAAAATTGTTGTTGTTGAAGCTATAAGATCACTGTGCTTGAAGTTTCCTTTAAAATATCGATCTCTGTGAGTATATGTGTCACACTATGGCTTCTTTCCCCAGATATTACATATTTCATTTGAATATTTTCCTAGATAAATGGTCTAAATGTTTTCTGTTATTATTTTCAGAATGAACTTCCTGAGCAACATTCTTAGGGAAGAAGGGGGTTTTGATTACAAGAAAGCAATTGTAGATTCAATTGTGATTCTTATTAGAGATATCCCTGATGCAAAGGAAAGTGGCTTGCTTCATCTTTGTGAGTTCATTGAAGATTGTGAATTCACTTATTTGTCCACACAGGTATCATTTTTGGTTTGTCCTTTGTCATTCACAAGTTGTGCATTTTTTGGAATTCTACCTTTTGTTGTCAATCATTTTGTTCCCTTTGTACTTTAGATACTGCACTTCCTGGGAGTTGAAGGGCCAAAAACATCAGACCCCAGCAAATATATTCGTTATATTTATAATAGAGTACATCTTGAGAATGCAACTGTTAGGGCTAGTGCTGTGAGCACACTGGCAAAGTTTGGTGCTGCAGTTGACGCATTAAAGGTGTTGCTTGCCTCTTTTTATTAATTATTTTTTGCGGTGGTTTGCTCTTATAATCTTGATTTTTTGGGGTGATATTTGATTTTAACTTAATACTCTACTGTTACAGCCCCGCATATTTGTTCTGCTCAGGCGATGTCTTTTTGACAGTGATGATGAGGTGAATTTCTGTGTCATATCTTATGAGGTGTCTCTATAATATGAGATGCATACAATTCTATGGTTTTTTTTTTTTTTGTATGTCTTATTTAGTAATTGTTGCTTCTACAGAGAAAATGATATTACATTTTCAAAATTATGGATAACCTCCCCCTCCCCCCTGTGGGGGGCATTTCTTTTGCATCTCTGGAGGTGTGTAAAACTCTAAATCTGTTAACTGCTTTGATTTATATTTGGATTGTTTTGATTCCTTTGCAGGTTCGTGATAGGGCAACACTTTATCTGAACACACTTGGAGGTGATGGTACAGTTGTTGAGACTGAAAAAGATGTGAAGGACTTCCTCTTTGGGTCATTTGATATTCCACTTGTCAATCTGGAGTCTAGTTTGAAAAATTATGTAAGTCCTCTCCATTTTTTATGCTTTTCATTAGTTAAGGACATCATCTCATATGTTTAAGATGAATACAGGAGCCTTCAGAAGAGGCCTTTGACATTAACTTGGTGCCCAAGGAGGTCAAGTCTCAGCCACTTGCTGAGAAGAAAGCCCCTGGTAAAAAGCCCACTGGTTTGGGTGCTTCTCCACCTGGCCCCCCATCAACTGCAGATGCATATGAAAGGATGCTTTTGTCCATTCCTGAATTTGCAAACTTTGGGAAGCTTTTTAAGGTTTTCACTTGATTCTTCTTTCATAATTCTATATTTTATGTTTTTCTTTCTATATCTAGTGTGATGATATGCATTCTGGTGTTATATTTCTTACCAGTCCTCAGCACCTGTGGAGCTTACTGAAGCGGAGACAGAATATGCAGTTAATGTTGTTAAACACATTTTTGATAGGCATGTTGTGTTTCAGTACAACTGCACAAACACAATACCAGAGCAATTATTGGAAGATGTAATGACTAATAGATACTGTACAATTTCATATAATAATCCAACTCCAGGTCTTCTATATAATTATTTTCCCCTATTCCAGGTTACTGTAATTGTGGATGCTTCAGAAGCAGAGGAATTTTCACAGGTGTTCTCGAAGCCTCTCAGATCTCTTCCTTATGATTCACCTGGACAGACTTTTGTGGCATTTGAGAAGCCCGAGGGATTGTCAGCAGCTGGAAAATTTTCTAATATTTTTGAAATTTGTTGTTAAAGAGGTACTTGCCTCCATTATCCTTGCAAAGCTTTGTGGTTATTCTCTGTCCCAGACCCCCCAATATATATCATAATGTGTATATTTCAAGCATGAAGCTTGTTTTAGTTCTTCTCCAGCAGGGAATTTGTGGTAAATTAAACCTATAATATTTTTGTGGAAATCTCATCACTGCTTCATAAATTGGATGTTCACCAGGTTGACCCAACCACTGGTGAGGCAGAAGATGATGGCGTTGAAGATGAATACCAGCTGGAGGATCTGGAGGTTGTTGCAGCAGATTACATATTGAAAGTGGCGGTGTCTAATTTCAGGAATGCATGGGAAAGCATGGGCTCTGATTGTGAGCGAGTGGATGAATATGGTCTTGGCCCAAGAGAGGGCTTGGCTGAAGCAGTAAATGCTGTCATAAATCTTCTTGGCATGCAGCCTTGTGAGGTAATCCAATGATGTCAATTGCTGCTTTGGTAATTGTTTGTTGTTGTGAGACCCATTTTGTTAAACTGAACTATTAGCAAGGTGTTCATACAATTTTTACTGTAACATAATGTTCAGGGACGGACCTACGATATTGGTCCTGGGGGCATATGCCCCCACACTAAATTTTTTTTACTAATGTTATATATATAGTTTTATTATTTTTACTCCATAATTTATAGAGATTTGCTCCTACTATTAGCTAAAATGAATGATTTATTTAATATTTAAGACATCAAAATTTTTTTAAATACCACCTTTTAATCATATGAGAGATGAATGGTTGAGTGATTGTTTAGTTATATACATAGGAATAAATATTTGAAAGCGTTAATAATGGGAAAAATCATTCGATGTTATCAAATATGAAATTGCATATAAAATTGTGAGTGATTTTTTCCTTATCAATAGTATTATATATTGTGTAAATTTTTTTTACATTGCCATTTAATTATGTGTTGATACATAATCAAAAGAGTTTGATTATAATAACAATTACCCATAAATTAAACTTTTTAAATGATATGATAATTAGATAGTACTATATAAAAATTTTGCACCAACAATTAATCAAAATTAAATAAATTATTTTATATTTTTTATAAATTTTAAAAAATTATTTTTTATGTGTTTGTATTATTTTTAATCTTACCCCCACTACTAAAAATTTCTGGGTCCGTCACTGATAATGTTACTAGAGTTTGAATGCTCTGCTTGTTAGATGCTGCTAAAAGGCCAATATAATGTTACTGTGTATCAAGATAGCATTACAGATTCATTTTCCATATATGATTTATTAGAGAGCATAGACCAAAAGTTGGAATTCTCATACACAAATTTTAGGTTTAATATTACTAAGATGCAAATACAGTTGTTGCATATAGAGACTTCAATGCTCGCACCCTGCCTAATTCCTTTGAAAAATTTGAAGTCGAACTTTGTGGCATTACCAGACTCCAGCCACAAGGATGTCCATGCATGCATGTAAAATGCTTTTGTTTGGGAAGCATGCTTTCTGTGCACATGCACAGAGAACCTAAATTAGAAGAGATTCTTAGGTGATTATCAAGCCAAGTGTAAAGAGTTTGATATTACTATACAATTGGTGCATATAAAGATTTTAATGCTTTCACTCAACCTAGTCCTTGGAAAGATTTGGAAGTTGAACTTTGTAACATTGCCAAACTGCAACCACAAGGAGGTCCACGATGCACATAAATCGCTGTTGTATGCACAGAGAACCTAAACTAGAAGAGATTCTTAGGTGCTCATGGGAGTATAAGATTTCTCTTACTCCATGTTACTAAGGTCAAGCCAAGTGTAAGATGATGTCAAATCTGACATCATTTAGACACTTGGCTTGTAACTATTATGGCATGGAATCAGAGATTTCTCTCTTACTCCATGAGTACCTAAGAATTTCTCAAATGAAAAGAGTAGACTTTCTTTTATTGGTATTTGCTTATCATTTATTCACTGGTATCTTCTGGGATGGTGATATCTTTGTCATAATTTTTATTTGTTCACTATGTGCAGGGCACAGAGGTCGTCCCACCCAATTCAAGGTCACACACATGTTTATTGTCTGGTGTATTCATCGGGAATGTGAGGGTGCTTGTGCGGTTGTCTTTTGGACTTGATGGTCCAAAAGATGTTGCGATGAAACTGGCTGTCAGATCCGAGGATGAAACTGTCAGTGATGCCATTCATGAGATTGTGGCAAGCGGCTAGTTCATAAAGTCAAGTAATGTTGACTCAATTCAGCCCCCTTCTTTTTGTTAGTGATTGGAGTTAAACAGCCACATAGGTAGACGTATATAAAGAATTGCAAAATGTACGCTTGGGTTTAATATGCAATTTATTTGTCCCTCACTACATGCCTGTTGGGGCTTAACATGCAATTTATTTGTTCCTCACCACATGTTTGTTAGACTAGCAACGATACTCAGAAGCATCGTGTAGCGCTTGTTGGAGTAAACTTCCATACTCATAATTATACATCATTTTTCCTTGTAGCGAATGTAATATGAATTTTGAGGATTTGCCTTAATGTTTGTTTCCTCAATGAATTGGATATTTGTCAAATAGCAATTGTTTATTCCAAATGATACGTCTCTTATTTAGGCTTTAAATATGCGCTCTTCTGTATCAGGATCAGGATACTCTGGTTCGGTGATGTTCGTGCCCTGCCCCTAAAAGTTCCATTCACTAAAATGACCCAATAATTTTTTTTTTTGGTCAAACAGAGGAAATTAATACAGGGATTTATTAAAAGGTTCTGCAACAGAGCCTGGTAACAGCTTCAGAGCTTCTTGAGGTAAACATGAATTCAGAAGCCAATTCACAATCAGATTAGTCGATGCATATTTACCATTTAATCCAGCTCAGCGTAATTAGTTATAGCTACCCTGCTACCAAACTTATAACCTACGCGACTGAAGGTATATATACAAGGAGTTATCTCACATTGAATCTTTGTGCAATTATTCTACCAAAATAAATTTTTTAAAAAAATATGCATAAAATTTTCTTATTATATATGCTCTGCGCCTCTTGATTTGTTCAAATTGCTCTAGTTCAAGTCAGGTCGTGTTTTAAAAGGCTTTAATGGCTGCATTCAAGAATAGCACCAACGAAGTAAACTATCTGGAGTGGAAGCAAGGTTATCCTAGTTGCTCATAGCAGAACGGACACGGTATGAGCATTATATCGACGATATTTCACTTTGTTTTCACCTTGTCAACTAGCCGTGAGGCTAAAATTTGAAATCATGGATTTCATGTTAATTACTCCAATGTTTTGCCAAAAACTACTTTTGCCATGTTCACGAGGACCCTATTTCGTATGATAATTTATATGGATAACAGCCTGATCGAGTTAGTGAACTACTTGAGAAACCACCTGTGGCAGCTCCACTGGACACTGGTAACGCAAATTTCCAAATCAATGTCTATTACTCCATTTTTCAATTAGCTGACCCTCACTTTCAATAAGGTCCGTTTGTCTATTACTCCATTTTTCACCGCACAACTTGAGGCATGTGAAGTAGGTCTTTTCAGTTGTAACATCCTGATAGTCAAAAGTATTGGTATTGTGTGTTACATTGAGGAGACAAGAAAATAAATAGTCCTTCATTTTGGTTTAAGGTGTAGGTACCGAAGCGGTTAGTACGAAGGAAAAACTACTAGATCACACACATGGACAAATGGACATGAGGATAAACAAACCGCGGCACTAGTTCCAATGCTAAAGGTTATAACCTTTTCGTTCCATGCAATTCATCTCCAATTTTACAATCACAAACGTCGCTACTGGATTGTGATGAACCACAATAACCTGCAAAGGCTGCGACATTATTGGCCCTGACAAGGGAAGTCAAACGACAAGTCTTTACCCCCCTCAATGGCTCAAATCACCCTCCTATGCCCTCCAAATGCCCATATCTGCAAGAAGCAAGTGATTAGCACCCAACATGTTCTACAAGTGAACAAGAGTTATCTCCAGTTAGCAACCACTTTGACACTTGTTAGATAGTAAATAGTTACAGTCAGATAATTAGAGGTTTAGTTACTTTGTATACATAGTTTACAACTGTATAGACTTGGGCAGTAAGTTGTTTTACAATAAAATATAGTTCCAGCAGTGACTAACTGAAAGTTGCACATTCCACAAAGGTTTTCTCCTTTCTTATGTTCGGCAACAGCACTTCTTAATATGAAACTAACCCGTAAGCTTTTCTAAGTGATAGATGATACTCAGGAAAGACTATTAAATGAATTTAACCAGTAGCATCCACAGTAGCACTCCTTGATACCGTTGATATAATACACACTATTACCAATGCAAGGGTTGGCAATCCTAGGACAAAATATTCTATTGACATCGCCAATTAAGTAACCAATACTAGTGGTTAAGTGATAAGCACATGGGCCAATGAAAAATGTGATTCCAGCACCAGCACATGCTCTTGCTCACCAAGGTTTTTACCAGTGTCTACGATAATATGTTCCAGTATTATGTCCAGGAGTTTCACTTCTGTATTTTACTAGTTCAATCTCTATAAAAGTCGCGCCTTTTACAATCCTATAAGAATCATGTTTTTAAGTTCAACTCTTCGTAATTGTTAAATCTCTACAAGCTCGTATGAGATCTGTCAATATGTTGCTGTTTTTTTTCCTCCTAAATCCTGATTCTTTTAAGTTTTAACCCTAGAAAATGAAAGCTGATAAATTCAGAAGCTCTATTGTTTTTCGTCCTATAATCAAGTGCCTAATAAAACAAGACAAATATCAACCACACAAAGAAACTATTTCAAAATTGGTGCCCCACTTATGTGTATCACATAACCTATAAGGTTTTGAATAAGGCCAAAATGCATGCTTACCTTTAAGTTTGTGTCCCAACTTCCTGTACACAAGGCACTTCCATCAGCTGACAAACCTAGACAGCTGATCCTGGCCTCATGAGAGTTTTGGACAGATCCTAAATTCAAGACCACCTGCAATGAAACAAGGAAGCTAGTTAGTTTAGTCACAAAAATTGCACTACCCACAGGTACATGAGCAAGCACAAATTAATTACAGAAAGGGAAGCGAGGCAACTTCCAGTTTCTTTGAGATCAAGGTATCACTAGATGTGAAGAGGGAATTTAATTTTGATTTATTTCCTTTTTTACTAAAAAATGTTAGGTTTGTCAAGTCTGACACTTTATACAATACCAGTCTGCAAAATTCATATTAGTCTAAAGGTGTGCTTGGTTGAGTAGGTGGAATCCAAGTACATTTTCACTTTCCACCCACTCAACCAAGCATACCCTAAGTTGGAATTTCCACTCTTTTTCTGCTTCCTTTCTCTTGCCTTTCTCTAAAAGAAAAAAAATCCTCAATCAGTCACCTAAAAGGGTTCATATTAAACTCCTTTTACTAGCACCCAAAGCAAGGCCATGTCTTAGGCACTAACATGAGACAAAGAACCCAAACCTTTCAAAGCCAGGAGATCCAATATGCTGACAGACATAGTAATGAGGACTACTTGAGTTACCTCAAAATAAAGAGCTAATTAAGGAGGCAATAATGCAATATCTACTACAGTTCGTAGAAACAACATACAAAACAATATCACTTCTGCACATGTCAATACATTGAGAAAAAACTAAGAATTAAAAAAGTCATGTGAGGCAATTATACACAAGATAAATCCCTCCTGATCCTATCATAATTTTGCAAAATAAAATAGACTCAGAGCCCCTTCTCACGCAAAGTCAAAGACCATGGGATTGAAATATTGAAAAGATATTGCACATGAAACAACGTGAAACCAAACCTCATCCTCAGATCATATGTAGAAGCAAAACCAATACAGAATTTATTATTAGGAATTAAAGATGGTGTCTGTATATGCCTTAAATTAACTTGGTTCTATATATAAGACAGTTCCTCACTACCATGCCAGAGACGTTGTTTACTCTCGTTTTAAATTATATAAGTGACATGAATTCAAACTAGAGGTAAACAAGATTGTAAAGCGATGTTTTGTTAAAAAGCTAAGCTGGCTTTAACCATGGTGCAACCAAAAAGAAAGCAACCTACTGTTGTTTTACATTACACTAAAGCACCAAGTACCTTTGCCAATAAAGTGTCCCAAACATAGCAATCACCATTTGTATATCCAGCAAATAGAAGTCTTCCAGATATGGAGAATGCAATGGAGGTCACATGCGGGATGTCACTGTCACTTTTTTGCTGATAATATACTTGAAGTTGGTGTCCTGTCCTAATGTCGAACAATCTGCAAGTTCCATCAGCTGATCCAGTACCAAATCTATTTCCATCTGGAAAGAATTTGACAGCATTAACATCTCCCTCATGCCCATGAAAGGTCCGCACTGCTCGACTTGCCACCCGAGTATCCCACAATCGGGCAGTTGCATCACAAGAACCAGATACAAACAGTCTTGAGTTGGATCCATTAATGGAAATGCTGAGAGGGCAAAGCAATAACATATTTGTAAGAAAGGATTTAATGCTAAACAAATAATATTGAAATGAAACATGTTTTAGATTACATGTTCATGTAACATTACAGTTAAAGCAACTTAAAGTACACATAATCAAACTGGTTATGTTAAACTTGACACTAACATTTTTTGGAAGGGGAAGGGAGATGGAGTATTCTATATGATAGGAAGATGCTACAGATTCAACATTTAACCAGCATGTTAATCAATAATCACCAACAAGATTTCATAACTTTATCAGTGTGTGTAGAAAAAAACATTTGATTGAAATTTATGCAGATGCCTAAGCCGTTACCTCATGAATGTCTCATGGTCTAATTCCATTCCCACCCTTGTTCAGCCTTATATGTTAAGAAAAATGGAAGAACACATTTATTTAATGTAGATGAATCTTTGATTCAAATGGTTGGGCACTGAAACAGACCTTCAGGTCAACTGCACAAATGAATGTGTTCTTCCCTTTTCTCTCAACGTATAAGGTTGAACAAGGATAGGAATGATATTTGACCACAAAACATCAATGAGCTAACAGATCAATTAAAGAATCTGTTAGGCTTGTCATCATTTTGGAGTTAGTTGTGGCTTTTTTTTTATAAAGACAAGGGAATTTTGTGCATAACATACCTAAGTACATCTGCAGTATGTCCAGACTGAAATTCACCTCCGAAAACAGATGTCTTAAGGCCAGTAGTAATATCCCATAAAACACATGTCTGGTCACCAGAACCGGTAATTAAGTGAGTGTCTTCATCTGGAACATACTGACAAGAAGAAACATAACCCTTATGGCCACTGAGCATCCGCGAAACATTTAGATTTCCATCCCTGTCAGTGGGCGAATTCAGATTGAAAATCGAGCAAACACTATCAAGACCACCGCATGCAACAGACTGACCAGTTGGTGAGAAAGCACAGGCCATGACCCATGCACAAGGCAGCTTTATGGCATGAGTTTTCTGGCTTGTTAGAGCATTCCACACTATTAATCGGCCATCTTGAGATGCACTAACTATTCGATTCTTTTCAGAAGTCCAATCCAATGAATACACCTGAAAAATTGAAATGAATATGAAGTTAATCTGAATTCTACAAGTTTGGTGGTTATAAATCTACAACAACTTCTTTGATATCACTATGTAATAAATCAAAAACATGATTGCCGCTGAGTATGAGCCTATCTCAAAACTGGACAAAAAAAAAAAAAAGAAGCTATTTCCACTATCAACATTCACATCATTTAGTTTTCATATAGACCAATATCAATGACATCATCCTAGCTATCAAGCCTATCATTTAGAATTGGAACCACAAAACAAAGAAATAGTTCAACAAGGTAGTTACTAGCTGTTTCTCCATGACAGCCTGGGGTGAAGCAGAGATCAAAGAAGTAAACGAACCTTGATCAGAATTAATGAAATTTGTTAAAGGAGCTTGTGAAATTCACAGAAGCAGTGACAAAAGGATATCTCTCCCCTTAGCTCCAATGAAGTGTATTGATAAAACATGTGGTCTAGACATACGATACAATACAAAATTTATTGAGTGCCAATTAAAACTAGGATCCAATTACCTACGCACTAATTTATAGGGGTCTGTCCGCTTTTCAGTTTCAAGATATAATCTTTTCCATAAGACTTAACACAACAGCCTACATGAAAAGTTTCATAAGTTATAGTCGACAATAAGGTGGCTTGATAAGGTAATTCCATAATCGTTTACCGATCCTACTAACTGATAAGCAATCATAGGCACTTGAAAATTAGTGAAGTTGACAAAAAGTTAACGCATTAAAAATGAAAGAAAAAACAAAGCAACCAACATGGGCGAATCCTTTCTTAATGCAGGGCCAAAAATTACCTTTCCTGTATGACCCTGCAACGTTCTACAGCAAACCAGATCCGTGGGTCCAAAGCTCACAGGAGTTCTACCTTGAGACCTCGCGTACCCAGCAACTGCGAAAAATCCCTCAAACAATGAGTTCTTTTAGATCTAAAATCAATGAGCACGAGGCCAAGTTCCACATCGAAATCGAAATATTCAAAAAAACAAAATCCAAAATTTTTACCGTCTGTATCAATCAAAGAAAGACGCCTCTGCTTTAACCGCTCCCTGAGAGTGTTCACGGTCTCTGTGGCGGCCAAGTGACGCTCCTTCAGCTCCGCTACAGACATTTGAGCTCTAACTGTGCTACTTCGATGGTAGGCTATTCAACGAAAAGGGAACATCTACATGATCGATTGGAGCCCTAGACCATGGTAGGGAGAATGCAAAGACGCGAACTTTAAGTCGTAGAATTCATAGAAAAGGGAAATTGCGAGATGGTTTGGTTCTGCAGAGAAGAAGAAGAAGCAAGTGGCGGTGGTGGTGGTGATGGTGGGTCTCTGACTGACCCTGCAGTTGAAGAAACCAGGCAAGCGTGAATAATTTCTGCATATAAATAACAGAGCTGAGCTGGCAACTGTTAAATTCACTGACGCCGCCGGGCCCACCTTTCTCCACCGTGTCCTGTCGACCCACATTCATTTTAAAAAAAGAATTATTGGACGTGTTAAATAAAAAAATAATAGTTCTAGTTCGATTTGTTTAGATCCGATTTAAAAATAGTTGGCTATTTTTTATTTTTTTAATAAACGTGTCAAAATAGACTGGACTTGTACAAATGAATTTAAAAAAATAATAATAATGATTGATTTGAATTAGACTTATTCAAATTCATTTTATTTAACATTAAGTTAATCCGTTGAGACAATCCTTCAATCCAAAATAGAAATTTTAAAGTTCCAATAAAAAAGGGGCCAGATGTTTCATTTGGAATTTTTAGTTTTAATTTTCACGTATGATTTTTTTCATTTTTTTATTATTTTTTAACATAAATTAAAATCTCATTTTTCTGCTTCTTTAATTGGCATTCAATGTTTGTTTCATAAAAAGATTGCAAACTTTTATTGATTATTTATTTTTAAAAAAAGAGAAAGTTGTGTTTATTTTTTACAACTTGCTAATGGTATTATCTTGTTTTATTTACCTTAACCCAAAACTCATAAAATGTTTCCTTTTCAAATTTTCTTATTCCGCCTCTGATAATTTTTTGTCAGTTTTAATAATTTCATCTTTGTCATTAAAAAATAATTACATCTCTTGAATTCTATTTTTTATGTGAAAAATATTTTATACATACACATAGAACCAAAAAAAAAAAGTGAGAAAGAGTGGCAAAGAAGTCGAATCTCATCACTTGAATCATTTGTAGAGGCTGTGCAGGCATATCAATGTAAACTCCATATAAATAAATTACATTTTGATAACATAATATATATATATATGTGTGTGTGTGTGTGTGAGTGTGTGTGTCTCGTTGTTCTTCATAACATTATATAATGTAAGGATCCTAAAAGCAGTGTTAGTGGGCCGTACCAAACCCAAAGATACCATAGACCAAGCCTGTTAGCACTCACATTGAATACGTATTAGAATTGAAGGATATTTGAACTAAGAATATTCTCTGAATTCCCATTTGTACGCTCGAGATTTTAGTCCCAATATTAATCCTAAATTCCAACCTTCGCACAATCACAACCTAAACTCTAGCATATCATCAATAACATCTTACCTATATAAACCTGTCATAAAACACACCACCAGCTATAATTTGTTTTACTATCTCTTCTCATATAACTCTTATATTAACTTAAGTATTGAAATACCTTACAGGTACCTTCTCGTCACCTATACGTTCATCTATAATTGACAATTGTAATAACGTTTTTGACCGATCTATTAGTGTAACTATAACTGACTTTGAGGTAACAATAATGAACAGTTTGAAAATGTAAAAAAATAAAATATAAGAGTATAATAATATTATTTTTCATTTATTTTGTTATTATTCACATATAGTAAAATTATTTTATATAAAACACAAAGACAAACGCTACCCTTTTTTTTTCTATTATATGGAAGAGGAAGACAATAAAAAATGGAAGAAAAGAATATAAATAATAAATATTAAAAAATAGCATGTCCAACTTTCTTCCAAGCCTCACATTTGAATCCAACTTAACAAACCAGAAGAAATTAGGTGTTCCTTTCTGTCCTAGACTTTTAATCCTTCTGCACTACCCCTTCCTCCACCAAACACAAGTCAGGATAGAGACATGCATTTGTTTGCAACTTGAACATGATCAGATGCATAGCTCCGCGAGCCTACCTCGTAGTGGAAATCTTTGAAAACTCGCTCTTGTATCAAGTGAGAAGCCGAGAATTTTGTAGCTGCCTTTTCTCATCTCCCAAACGTCAAAACCAAACCTATTCTAGATAAACGTCAAAACTGAGAATGCCCAAAACTATGCCTTATCATTGAGAATTGGTCAACATAATCATAATCATCTCTCGTCCTCCAATCTTATAAAACAATATATTGTTTCCGGTTTTCCACATCTATCTGTTATTATCAGAGAAAGACAAATTCCATGTGTGACAATCAGCATGCGTTTAATTGTAGCAAGACATAATGACTAACACGCAACTAATGTATATAAAATAATTATATATTCCCATAACACATCTTTTTAATAATTTTTCTGGTTACTAAATAAAAAGAATATTATATATATTTTAAGTTTTTAAAATAATAAACACTTTTATTTTTTATTTAATATCTTTTTTATTAAATATTAAGAGCATTATTATAAAAAGATGAATTAAGAATATCATCGCTCAAAAAGGAATAAACCCAATGCTACAAAGGAATACATATAAAATGGGAAAAGGGTTGGAGTTGAGGGTTTTAAAAAACGATGCATCTCTTTCTCGTTGATGTCACGTCTTGGGAAACTAAAGAAAGAACAAGGTAGAAAGCAAAAAGAATGAAGACGTGACACTTAATCAAAACTCAATTCCGTTGCCGGGAATCGAACCCGGGTCTCCTGGGTGAAAGCAGATATCCTAACCGCTGGACGACAACGGATGATGGTGGAATGTGAATGAAATGTTCTATATCACTAAGAAATCATAACATTACTCTGTGTTTTTTTGGCAAGCATTACGTTGTTTTGTTTGCATCGCATGAGAGACAAATACATAAGTCATAAAAAAAAAATGGAAAGTGCTATTAAACCACTGTATATAACACACTAATTTAAGTGTTTAGCAGAACAATCTCACAGTTCATGTGAATGCGTTGATTTGATTGATAAAGGAGTGCTGAACTAGCATTCTTTTTTTTTTTTCTCTTGTAGAAGAACCATAAGCGATTTTAGCTTTTGCTTTCAGATAAACAACTTGAGCCTTTTCTTTTTCATACAAACTTTTATTATTAGAAGACAAGAATAATGCTCTTCATACGAATACTTTATGATGCAATTTATACAGAAGATAGTACAGTAGCTGCACAGTAGATTGTAACTTGTATTTAATTCGTATTATGTAGTTAGTTAGAATCTGTTGAAGGTTAGTTAAATTCTGTTATTCTGCTATTAGGTGCAGCTAGTGTGAACTCTTGTATATAAAGGCATCATTGCCTCAGATCAATTCATAACACCATTTTCACTTCACACAAACTCTGTTATTTATGACATGACATATAGCAGATTTAAATGATATTAATATATGCACATAATTGACAGATGAGGTAAACCAGCAAAGGATATGCACTTGGTTTGGAGTTTGGATCAAAAGAAAAATATATTCACTTGGTGGGAGAAGCAGAACGACAAGATTTGAGTCCTTACCGTGAACTTCTGCATCTCTTTACGTTTCTTCACTTAAACAAGAAATAACGAAACAGAAACAGAAACTTGGAACTCTTTCTAAGATTTTAAAAACTGAAATATGCCAGTTGCTATCAGAGGTTGGATCTGAATTCTGAAATTAGGCATTAGATAATGATTCCCTATTCGCCCAAAAGATTCTCTCTCTCTCTCTCTCTCTATATCAGTTTTCTACTTCTAATTCATTTTTTGTTTCTCATTTGGATAGAGCCATGGATGTAGGGGCCCAAGGAACCCTCCTTTTTATCAGAAACGCCATTGTAACGACCAGATGGCTTGGACAATCCATGTACAAAGCAGATACAAAATTCCTAGTTGTATATAATTATATATATAACATATGTGAATTCTACCCCCAATATATATATATATATATATGTATATGTGTAAAATTTGAATCTTTCAGGAAAAAAAAAAGGCTCAGAGTACTATGATACTATCTAGTGATTTTTAGAAAAATATATAAAATATATATATATATATATATATATATATATGTATATGTGTAAAATTTGAATCTTTCAGGAAAAAAAAAGGCTCAGAGTACTATGATACTATCTAGTGATTTTTAGAAAAATATATAATATATATATATGTATGATAATTATTACTTCTTTTTTTTTTTTTGTCTGGGGAGGGGGGGGTGAGAGAATTGGAGAGGGGATAGGAATCGAACCCTGGTGTGGTATATCAAAGGCATACAACTTTGCCATGTAAAATAAATAACAAAAGTACACAATGAGCATGGGCCTAGGGCCCAAGGCACTATATTTGCCAAATTGGACCTGACTCGATTGATTCGGCCCGTTAGGAGCTAGGCCCAATTATCTCATTCTCACCTCCGTTTTGATTGGTGGCCCAAACCAACTTTTTCCACACAAACATTACTGAAATTTGGAGCCACTGCCCCCGCACTTTCTATACACTCCAGCATCATCACGTTTGGTAAGATGTGCCTAAAGCGGTCAAAATCGAATAAAACGGGATCACAAAAGAGTTAAAGGAAACAGAATCGTGGATTGCCACACTAAAAGGTAGGAGATACCATACACAAACAGGCTGGCATCCCTTTACAGTTAAAGATATATATAACATTAAAAGGGTATAAATAAAAGAGAGCAAAGGATAAAGGTGGAGTCTTATTCGTTAATTTAATTCTAATACAAACCTATCCACAATTTTTTAATTGACATCAAGCTGAAGCCTCTGCATTTTCAGGTACTCCCACCGAGGTAAATGCAAGCATTGTAACCTACCAATAGGAGGAAAATCCAGTTATACAACCAATAGAATTAGAATACCTTTATGACAGCAACCTACGATATCATTCCTTGCTATGTCACAACAGCGATAAAGCACAAAGCGAAAAGCCTTCCAATCACTTTCCACCAAACCCATAAGAACGAAAACGTCACCTAAAAGGTCAAGCTGATATTCTTTTGATAATTTAAGCACAGCACATTACTGCTAGTGAGGACAATAATGTCATCTTTTCTCTTGAGCCTATTTCTCCAATGGAATAGTACTCATTGTACCTTCACGGGTCCTTGTTATGTGTGTCCAGTTGCAGCTATATAGCTAGCTAGTTTTCCGTTTTGGATATCATGTTTGGTTCGGTGTTTGTGCAGCCCAAACCTCAGTTTAGAGGATGTAAAATATGGTTCTAGTCTCAAACAATATGTTTGACAAAATTCTAGTTGTGGTACATTTTAACATAGTTTTGATTCCAAATTATGGTTTGAATGAAAATGATAAAAAGTTGCTTTTCCGAAGGAAACTCAAATCATGGTTCATAAACTATTATCCAAACACACTAGCCCAGGTGATGGCCGTGCACGGCATATGTTCGATAACTCAATTTAGTATCTAGTACTAACAATTGCTTCATTGACACAGATTTCGAAAAGAACAAGGGTTTCAAGAAAACTTACTTGGATTTTGGGATGTCAGCGTTGCTGATTGAGAGAAATCACAGTTCCACGGATTTCTGCCAAATTTTTGGTAGTAGAGATTCATGACGAATGCAGCATGAGATGCCACTGTGTTGGGCTCATAACAAGCACCTCCTGGTTGAACAGGCCCGCAATCTATGCCTTGGCTACAGGCATAGTCAAGATTTGCCTGCAACTGAGCATCAGAGACTCCTGCTTTTGGAACACACCATTGTGTTGCCGTTTTGGGTGCTGGAGTAACTGGAGCTTTTGGACTAGTTGATGGAGTCTGTAGACAGACAAAGGAGACTGAATGTTACTGAAAATCATTCGAGCTTTTAGAGTTCTTATGAATCTTCTTAAAGATATCAACAACAGCAATTTCTTCACCTGCTGGGTAGACTTGGCTAGGCCAACATCGTATGCCATGGTAAGATCAGTTTTGAACAACCCAAATGCCCGTTCAGATCCTGGGCCAGGTTTCAAATCCTCATCATAGAGAGCAAAAATGTACGTGTCCACAGATTTCCCGGGTATCAGAGGAGTCCCAACCAATGATCTGAGGTGCGTAATCAGGTTCCCATTATAGGCCTTGGCATTTTCAACACCGGGTCCCACTTCATTGCTGTCCCCACGAGAGGGCCATCCTGTCTCAGCAACCGCAATCTCAATGTCCTGGAAGCCCACAGCACTCAAAGCAGAATGTACAGCATCAACCTGCTCAACATTCAAAGTTCAAATGGAAATGCACTAATCATAAACCAAATCACAGCAATAAAAGAGATTCCAATTCCACTGATAGCCCCATTTGCATTCAATTAGCAGCAAACTTTTCACTGTGACACACCACACCACTGTAGACTAACTATGATGAGTGAATTAGAATTACTGAATGTGCCAAAATCAAACGGCCAAATGGAGCAAGACTAGACCGTTGGAAGAGCAGAGGTTTCTCCTTCACACACTAGCACCGGAAACCTTTCTTCCTTTTTACTGTATGAGAAAAAGCCAAAGGAGTAGGGTTTGCCATGCTCACTCACTGTTGTCCATTTTCTTTCTTCTATTCCCAAGCCCTACACTTATTGAAACTTTGGAAGGACTTGTGAGTAGCCACTAGCCAGCCTGTCGCACCATGCACCACTAGTAGTCTCTAACGAAAGTCATCAGATAAAATTCCAACGGACTCATTATTTCACAGTGGAAAAGAAAAAGGAAAGAGAGGGTATGCAGTGTCCGCTAAATCCATTATTTCTCAAGTGTAGAAAAACAGGAATAACTCTGCTGTCACACCATGCACCAGTGTCCTAATAAAATATTTCTTTACTATAAGTCTATAACCCGCACCACATGTTAATTCCTCAGTCGTCCTAGCTACGCAACTCATACATTGATAATTGACTAACTGTTAACGACCTTATTATAGATAAGCATCTCAGTTTAACATGAAAAGTTTAAATAGAATCTAGCTAAACCAAATAAAATAAATTGCACAATAATTGTAAAAAGATTATGAAGACTGTAGTTATGATAGAAAAAGTTGTAAAAGACCGTAAAAATTTGAAAATTAGGAAATAACCATTGCAATAATAGAAAAAGAAACTTGGGCAAAAGCATCATGTCACAAATGTGTGTGTGCGTGGAACTTTTCAACGTGTGTGCTGTAGTTTTATCAAATGCTTGGCAATACGTTAAAAAGGTACAAACTTTCAAAAGAAAGATTTTCAATGTAGATCCTTTTTGATGATTTTTGTTCAATCATATAATTTATCATAACTAAATAATTACACTTTATCATTAATACATAACCATTCTAAATAGGGTTTAGGGACTATTTCAAAATTGATGAATAAATTAATCGCATAACGATCGCATAGGACTAGATCCTTCTAATCTCTAATCAAACTAAAGTGAAGATTGTTGGACACGTGGCATGCATGTGGAAAACTGATCAAAGTTGACGATCGTCCGTTTACTTCACTCAGTCGTCAACTTTCAAACAAAAAAAATAAAACAGCAAAGGAAAAAACAAATTAGTAACCCACCTGAGCATCGAACATGTTCGTGTAGAGCTTCCCGTTACCCGAATCGACCCGACCCGCATTCGGCTGGAACAGGCAGAATGCCAGGGTTTCGGGCCTCGGGTCGCTCTGGTAAGCGAAGAACGGGTACGGGTTGATCGTGAAGGGCGATTTGTTATTCTCCTGAAATGCCAGCAACTGTTTAAGGGTGTCCTGGAGCGCGGGGTTGAACGCCCCGGACGATGGGGGATCCGACTGAGTCAGCACGGCCATGGAATGCACCGTCGACACCTTGATCTTGCCGCCGAGTGAGGCCGAGCTCAGGGCATTCTGGACATTTTGCATCGCCGGGAGAAGCTGCGAGATGAGGCCCTGGTCGCCGGAGGTCATGACCTCGTTGCCCACGGTGATCAGAGTGATGTTGCTGGCTGGGTAGTAGGGTAACACGTTCGCACTGACCCACTGAGTGGCCGAGTTGGGATCGGATGCTAGGCCCGGAATGTCACCGTTGCCGGCGCCGATGACGATCCCGATGCCGGAATTAGCCAGGGCCTTGATGATCCCGGGATCGGCGCCGTAAAGCCGGAATTTTCCGATGGTTGTGGACTGGAGTAGCTTGGCCGTGGCCTCCGGCGGGGGAAGGTTGTCGGCGACCTGGCCATAGTTCACGCCGATGAAGGATTGCGAATCTGCAAGACGAAGATACAGAGACCCATGAAGTTAAATAAACTCTACCACAGTTAAAAAATTAAAAAATCGATTCAAAATCCAAAGTTGACAAGAAAGAAGAAACGAATGAAAGTTATTCTCGAAGCGCGAAAGAAATTTCACAGTTAAAAACACGACAACGTTCGTAGTGTTCATAGATTGGAATAATCGATGAATTCCTTCATCTTAAAAATTCAATTCGATTTGCCTCATTGGAAAGCTTCAAACTTTCACTTTCCAGAGAAATTTCAGATAGAAAGTTCCCAGAAAGTAACATTGCTTTTCTTTCAAAGCATGGTCAACTTTCCCGGAAAACAAAGGGGAAAAAAAAAATTAAAGGCCACCCAAAAGGTAATACTAATGGCAGAAAAGACAGGGAATTGAAAGAACTAACGAGTAAAGCAGAGGGAGATGGCAATCAGGGAAAAGCAGAGGAGGATTGAAGGCTGCGAAGGTGTAGCCATGGCTTCAAGAGCTTAGCTTCCACCAACTTATCTTCTCTAAGTTTAGTAGTTACTTTGAACTTTGAAGTATTTGTAATGTGCTCTTATAAAGGGAACTTGAAAGTGAAAACCAAAACTAACAGAAAAAAAAAATGAAAAAGGAACACGAGAAAGAAAGAAAAGCGCAAGGCGATAAGGATGGGGAAGATGTATAAGTACTTAAGTATAGTTGTTACGGTGGAAAATGTGTGTCCGAGTGTGAAAAGAACTTTCACCCACCGTGGACAAGCTGGATGGGTCCGATACTGTCTTTAATTTGAGTTATTGCAGTGAATGACAAGGGCAAAAAGTGGTATTAGAATAGCTGTGTCCTCGATCGGGATTGGTGAGTTTGGTGGATTTTACATAAAGGCGTTGGTCTGCTAAGGGTTTCAATGCTCTTACGCATCGGATCCAGAAACACACGCCAACCAGTCATTCTATGGAAAAGTTGTTATGTGCTTAAGAAAATTAGTGTTTCCGTTCCTTAAATCATTTTAAGTACTTATTTTAAATATTTAAAGAATAAAATATTAAATATATTTTAAATTTTTATAATATTAAAATATTTATACTTTTTATTTAATAATTTTTATTTTTTATTCTTTAAAGTATGCATTTAACAAAACTCAAGAACATTTTCTAAGAGGATTCAAGCATAAATTCAATATTACACATATACAAATAGGTTTCTTTTGCATCTGATTACATGCCATGAAATTAAAAAAAAAGTAAATGCTCATTTTAATTTTTAAAAAATATAAGTGATATTAATTTAATTTTTTTAAAAAATTTATCATTAATTTTTGTTTATAATAAAATATAATATTAATTTAGTCTTTTAAATTAAAGTTAATATCATTTTAATTCTTTAATAATAAAAAAATATTAATTTAATTATTTAATAATAAAAAATTACATTAATTTTATCTTTTTATTAAATACTTAATTAATAATATTTTCACGATTCATAATATAAAAATTATTTTAAAATTATTTTTTATTATTAAAAGATTAAATTAATATTATTTTTTTAAAAAAATTAAATTAATATCACATATATTTTTAAATAACTAAAATATATGATTATTTTAAAAAAAATCCTATATGAATTGTATGCGACTATGTTTAGACTTTAGAGTCTTCCCATGCTTCCCATGCACCAATGGCTTGGATAAATCTACTTTATGAAAAATTAGAAAATTCTACTACCATTGCACTGGTGGGAACCTTGAACAGAAGTTTTGGTCAGCAAAGTTTTTCTACTGTTACCAATAACCTCTTTCTGTTGTAACCAATTACCATATATTGCTTGGAGGTTGAATGTTATGGCATCCAGATTATACTATTAATTCAAACTGGATCAACATGTTTCTATAATTAGCATAATGGCATTGTGATATACGAGGGAAAATAATTATTTACTATATTAAGTTATTAAGTAATTAATTAGTTGAATTGCATATTTATTTAAATAGAATTTAGATCATATCTTGTTAAAAGATCATCTTGTTAAAGAAAAAAATAAATTTTATTATATAAAGACTCATCCTAATTAGTTGTAAGGTTTATTAATTATAATTTAAATCAAATTATATTTTTTTATTTTATATAATTCTCTCTTATTACTTGATTAATATAAGAGGATCCAAATACATTTAAATATATTTATATTATTAAATATATTATAAAAATGTGTAATCTAAATAATAGGTAAAAATATATCTATAATAAAAAATAACTTAATAATAAAAACAATAAATTTATTATTAGCTTAACGACAAAAAAATAAGCTAATACATTTTAAGTAATAAAAAAGTGGCATGATTAAATAATGTGATCGAGTTGATTGCATATTTGCATGTCTAATCTGACTCGTCAATCGGAATGGACTAGAATTTGGTTCATTCAATTAATCAGTCCAGCTTAGTGTCTGTTTGATCAAGCGTTTGTCCGCGCGTTTGCCTCTATATTCATTGGTGTAAATTAAACATTGCCAAACCTCTTCCCAAGGAAAAAAAAAAGGAAATACCAAAAATGATAAAAAAAAACAATTTTAAAATTCAAAAATTTACAACAAGATTAACGGGTTACCTTATAAAGAATATATATAAGAGTTTTCTATTTTGTTGTTCAATAATAAATGATTATTCTGTGTTTGACCACAATATATTCGAGTTAGACTACTAAAATAGATAATCAGTTATTTAAGATTGGATATATGAAACAAATAAAAGAAATTAAAGTGACAATTACACAGGAAAGGCTAAATGGGAAGAGAGAGAAAATGATGAAGTGCAATAAAATTAGAAAAAAAATTGACTAATTTATTTGATCAATATGAGAGAAAGATGTCATCAGCGTGTGAGTTGCTCGAACCGAAGTGATGATGAATCACTTATTCTTATACCTCCGCTCAAAATTTAAAATACCTCAAGTGCCTTCCCCTTTATGACAATGCTAATTAAATAAATAGTTTATACTATAGTCTATCTTTTAACATGCATCGCCATTTTAATTAGTTAAATATCTTATGAATACTAATTATAAATCCACATAAAAAAAATTACTAATTATACTTCGAAATTTTAGGACCTATCATGCTCAAGGTTCTGTTCTTGATTTGGTTGTAAAGAATCTCATGCAATACATTTTTGTTACTATATCTTAGAAAGAAGTAGTGCCTATATTGTATGGTCTAATGTTATCTGTGTTTTTATTCAACTTTTTATTTGTGTGCGTGAATATTTTCTTTCAACTTTACCACTTGAGTTATACCATTAAATTATTGTTTTTATATTTATATAAACGGAAATAAGATGTGTGAAGATGTTGTGGAAGAAGTTATACTGCAAATGTTAAAAGGACTACTTTTTTTTTTGGTAAATAAGGACTAATTATTTAAAAACCTAAACGATTAGATATAGGATTAAGAATTTCTTTTGTTTATCTATAATATCATAAGTCGAAAGCTATTTGTACTTAAAGGAGAAAAATTGAAAAAAAAAATCACAAGCCTAGTATGTTTATTAATATATATAGCAACAAATACAATTATCCTAATTCCTAAACTGTACCGATAGGCTTACAGTCTAGGAATCGCAAAAGCTCAGTTATGCTGGAAGTCACAGGATAACTAATTGTCAATTGAATTAATAGGAGCTGGTTCTTCACTTGTGTGTGATACTATTTTAAATGGGTTGGGTGACTTGTAAATAAGTCATCACCAAGAAACAAGTGGCTGAGATAGATATTAAACTTATGACTGTCAAGTTACAAACTCACTTCCTTATTACTTGACTCCTTTCTGCCCTATAATAGACTATTCATTTACACCATTGGTTCAGCTTCAAAGTTTCAACTGCCTACAAAGAGCATGCTCGGCATAGATGTCAAGTTCAAACTTCATAGTTCCATCTACCTACCGTTACAGAAGAAATCATTTTACGAGTCTTGGCTTCGTAATGTATTTAAAGACCATATTACCTTTTATTTCTTTTTTGTTAGGACGAATCATATTACTTTATGTTTAATAAGATGCCATTGCATTGTGCAATGGAAAAGTATACAGATACAGTATAGATTGAAATTAGTCAACAGAGAAAATATTAATAATTAATCATGGGCATTGCTGGATTGCATTGGTCATTCACCATACTTCCAAAATCCAAACGGTATACTATAAAATGGAGGATGTGTTTGAATATACTTATCATCAGATCTGCGAGAAAATATATAAGAAAGGATTCAAAGCTTGATATAGGACTTGAATCTTTTCATGAAATACTTTAAATATTACATTCACGAATATATTTCTTATTGGGATTTTTGCGGATAAAAAATAACATCTCCAACAAACTTTCGCATGTATAATGCCGCCTTTTTTTAAGCTGAATAATAGTTGTCACGTTCATTAATTACTCATTTAATATGATAAAAAGAAATGAAATAAAATAAAAAAGTGATATTTTCATTCCTTTGTTTGTTAAAAAAATCAAAAAAAGGAATATTAATTTTCTAAAAAATATCATTATTTTCATTTTTAAAATACCCATTTCATTTCCGTTCCTACTTCCACTCCTATTCTTATTTTATTTCCTTCATTTTCATAATACCAAACATCCACTTAGAATAGGTTCCACTTGGACAAACATTCCTGAGTCACATTAAAAAGTAAATAGCAAATAGTTGAATTACGATTATAATTTTAGTTAACTTTGTCTTCACATTACATTTTTCAGATATTGACCAACAGGTAGGCAGACGCCAAGAACGTCCAAATCTTCGACTTCTCTTATTTTATTTTCTGGAGTGAAACTTGCGGAACGTATCCATTCAATCAGATACACCAAAAACTTTCAGGGTGCACCAAGGACACCTTAATTGCTCTATCCTCAAAATATGCAAACATAAGAATGAAACAAAGATAATCCGGCAATGGAAAACATTACCGTACCCGAAAGCTTAAAACCAGCTGCATGATGCAACTCACAAGAAAAACACGCTCAGGCAGAAGCAAACTACCAAAAAAATATCATACGGATATTTCCATTGGTTCAAAAAGCCAATGGAAAAATCACAAGTATAGGCAGCCGAGCTTAAATATAATACACCTATATATATGATTGTTTTCGTAAATGAATGAAAGAAACAAGAAACTGAGCCACTCCCACAGCGATCCAAGGAATAAGATGACGTAAAGATATAAATAGAAACTCCAAATTGCCAATCAACTTAACCTCCAGAGTGGGAAGCTGGAGTTGTTTCGAAACGGCCATCCTTGAACACATGGATGTATTGTTGTGGCAAAGAATGCTCCACCTGAAATAGAAGATATGATTAAAATTTGGAATTTAATATTACTTGACTTCCCTAGTTCACTAAAAATTTCTAACCAAGATTGATGTATCCAGTAAACAATTTCAGGAAGGCTGACCCAGTAAGCCACTTGTAATTTCACAATTTTTAAAATATATGATTCTAAAGTATAGATGGATTCCAACCACCACTGTAAGTAAATTCAGATAGCACACAGCACAGATTGAATTGGGGAGCAAGACATCTTCTAAGTTGCACTCAAGAACATCAATAATAAGTTAACAACATAGTATGACCTTCAGTTTTCGAATGGTTAAGACATTAATTGTCCGGAAGAAATTGGGGGGAAAAGAGAATGGGCTCTATTAAATATGAGTCCATGTTTACATGACAAGGAATCAACCTGTTTTATAGAAAAATGCAAGTGATGCTAATGAATCCCGTGCACACAAGACATTAACAGTCCACTTCAGTTTCACCACCTAGCATATGAAGTTCGATCTGCTCCATTGCTTTTCCCCCCTACTGAAATGAAGCCTTACAAAAAAAATACCGCTCATTTCCTCAATTTACAGCCTCGAGTAACAGAATGTTGGCTCAAGGAAAGATTGGACATGATTAATGATTTACTCCATCCAAGAGATAGTACCCAGCAAACTCGTGCTCCATAATTAACCAATTACTGCCCTAGTCTTCTCTAAACCTACTGGTCAATGGGCACCCCTGTCGATTTTTATTATAGGGGTGGGGGTGGGGTGGGGGTGGGGGGTGTCCAGTAGTCCCGTACTACAAAGGAATAAATGTAACCGCCAAATAAAGATTTGGCAATTGGTATGTAGAGAAAATTTCATTTGCATAAGGAAGGGAAAAAAGGGAAAAGAGCCAAAGGTGCAGACAATTAGGAAGTCCTGTGATTTTTGATGACAACACAAAAATACCCTCCCAGTCAAGGCAGTTTAGTACCAGTATTCCAGAATTTATTTTTTTTTAAAAAGAAAGAAAATAAAAACTGTTGCTTTACTTGTATATGTAGAAGAGGTCTAGAAGGCTAGAATATATATAGAGAGAGAGATAAGACAATCAAGCAGAACACACAGACACCCAAAAGATAATAAGCTTTCTCAGTTAAGCCAATTTGGTCACATCCAAAGTCAATATTTTTCTCCAATCCTGATCAACCCAATAATTAACTATTTTTTTAAATGTACTTACAGAATTTATGTAGCATATTTCAACTTCTGTTCTCTTTAGCTCTTTCCAGAGAGGACTTCCTTGAAGCAGAACCAATTTTTGGTTATTGAAAAAAAAAATGCCATTCATGAACCACATGAAATGGCTTAAGCTAATAATATTGCTACATATAACTAAACAGATCTTAGTCACTAAACATATTTTACTTAGGCAACATAGGTGTAAAATTGCTCATCATACAAACTTGCTAATAGAATGGACCAGTAGCAAAAGGAAAGAAATGGCAAGATTGCAATATTATTCTCCTTACCCACTCTGCAGTACGCAGAGCAGAGGGACCCAAAATTCAATTACAATGGCTCTGAATAATTCGAGAGGTCCAGAATTCTCTCCTCACTCTATTTCCTGTCCAAACTCTTTCTCTCCTTCTCTCTAACTCCCTCTCTTCTATTTATACAAGTTGAAAGTCAAATACTAATGACTGACAATTCCAGTTACTTGTCCACTTCTATTCTAATATTCTATTCTTTCCTATTCCTTATTTCTCCTAACATACACCCTTTTAACTAACGGGTGGCTATCACTTGCATGTTTGATTGCTTATTTACTGTTATTTCATTTTCTGATTGCAATCATTCAAGCCTATAAATAGCAATAAAGCGCCATTGCAGGATTGCAGTTCTTAATGAGGTAGGCTTTTCACTTGCAGTAGCTGAAGACTCTCTCACGCTCACCTGTGTTTCCTGCACAAATCTGATATCTAGCCAAGCCAGCCAGCTTGGGTAAAGAGAGAAGAGTGCTTTGCATTAAATTGGGTGGTTGAGAGATGCATCAATCGTCAGCCTTGCTTACTCTGTTAGTCAAGACAGCCAACTGGGGCGAAGTGCAATTTCATGGGTAAAATGGGTGGAGTGTCATTTCCCAAGATTTTCAAAGTAATTTACCCAAGAATATAAACTCAGAATTCTTTTAGACACGCCCAGGGGCGGCTACTTTTGTAAGCTAAGGCCTCCCCAAATTTTTTTTAAAACATGGTATTTTATATGTAGATTTTTTTTTTTTTTTTGAAAATTTGTTTAAGAATGGCCCCCCAAACAATGAAATTTTTTATCATCTAGCTCCGCCCCTGGACACACCAAATCCTAATAGACAGCATAAGCCTGTTCATTTTATTGGTACAGATAAGCATTTCTTTTCATTACTTTTCCACATTACACTTGCATTTATTCTGGTGCCTCTGCCCCACCCCCAGCAAAAAGAATTTTCCTGTTTTTGTTATATATCCCAAATACATTATTACTTCAGTTATTTCATGCCTTTCTGGCAAAACAAAACTTTGGGTCATGTATGATTTTAGTAATTGCAAGTAGCATGTTATATATAGGATACAAACATCAGTAAAACCAAACTTTGCAGTATCAAGCATATGATAGAACAGAAATGTGAAAACATACCCAATCACCATCGGGCTCAGCACCAGGTACCAATACATTGATCTCACTTGACTTGGCCGTAGATATGGATGCTTCTAAAGAATCTTTACTCAGATAAAGCTGGCAGCCAGAAGTGTTGTCGACCAAAATTGTTGGAGCTGAACCCTATATTAGTGAACGCGAGCATAATTACAACTAAAACCATATTTGATGTATATTTAGGATTAAACCCTTATCCTCTGCGTCTCATCAATTATATCATTAGTAAGAATTTAAGATCACTACAGCTATCATAATATTAGGCATAATAATATCATATTCAACCAGACATGCCCACATCATTGGAAGTTGTTATGGAGGGAAAAAGTATAGGAAGAGGGAGTAGGTGTACCTGACACTGCACCTCAACCCCATTACAGTTTACGATCTCACAAGCTGCAACAACATCCTACATTTTAAGAACACAGAAAATGAACTTACATTTCATTCAACATGGATTGCTTCCATTATCTAATATTATTAAATCTCTATTTCCCATGCCTCACTAACCTTAAATACAACTCCCATCTTTGTGCATTTGTCAACAGTTATATTGTTGACCTTGCCTGCAAATTGTTTTGAAGTGATTAAGTCACTTGTAGCCTTCTCATCAAGTGATAAGTTGGATAGCAACAGCTCAAGTTTTAATATGCCAAACAGGTAAAGAAAAAAGCATGTAACAAAATTATGACTACCTTGAATCTGCAAAACAGAATTTTTGCATCCATAAATATATACAGACTGCTTTGCATCACAATCTTCAATGACCAAGTCTTTCTTCTCAATTTGATTCTCAACAACCCACCTACAGTGGCAGAGAATAGTTAGGTTAGGGAGATGGAATAGTGACAATCTGACATTGACTTTTATACACATCCACTTACTAAAACACGAAAACGCACATATAAACCTACTTGCGGCCCATTTGAAGTTCAAACTTTGGAGGCCGTACTTTGGAAAATGCTTGTGAACCTGCACGACTTTCTTTTTCACTACTGCCAACAATTCCAGTTCTATCTGTGCGATTCTTTGTCTTCATATCATCCGTAACCTTTTTCAAACCTAGAAGATAAATTTTATAATTCATAAATGCTGAGCATTCAATCAAGAATATAAGAGTACAAATAAGCTACCTGAGGTGACATTTCCTGCGCTGATTTGTTGAAAAACAGCAGACATCCCCTGTTTCGGCTGAGAAGATGAAGCCTGAGATGATTCAGAACTAAAGAGAGAAGCAGGAGGAGGAGGAGGGGCAGCAGGCGAAATAGTTGCAGGAGATTTTGATGGAGCAATTATGTTTCCTGTTGGACTCCATACAGGGCCTAAAGGATAAAAGCTCTTGACGTAATCCCTCAAACCAGGTACATATAACTCTTTCAGAGCTTTGGCCCACTCAACATGATTTGGGTCTTTGTTTCTATACTCTACAAGCACCTGATTATTACAATAAAAATAAGCCAAGATCAATATACTTTACTCATGAAATAGCAGCAAACCTGAGATAGAAATGTGCAAGGAAAACTCTAGGAGGCTAGTGCAAGATCAGTACACATCCTTCTGTATTTATTAGCAAAAGTAGATTGTAAATCAGATATTTAAAATCTCAATTACTGAGTCCCTACCATTACACTGATTTAACTCAAGTGGATTGACATATACATACTAAAGTAAATATGAAACTTTTTTTCAATGCAAGGATAAAGTACTGATTGCTAAACTATCAACGAAAAAAACCCATTTCACTTGCACCATTGCACGGGACTTCTTCATCTTTTCCTGCTCAATGTGAAAGGGAGGGGACCAGAAGCTCATGAAAGTTATCCAGCACAAATCAACAGGCTTCTGACATGCATGAAGAATACCTTGTTGCAGTAAAACTCAGCCATTTGCCAACTTTCTTCCACATGCGCAATGGGCAAACTCATACCTTGAAACAACAGAAGAAAATTAAGAAACCAAAAGATAAGAATTCGTCATAGAAAAGAATCATCCATCACTTACCACAATCCTTCCCCGTATATGCAATCCATGCTAGAGCTGAGAGACTGTCAACAGCAGCCTTCAAGTGATTAAAAAAATCAGATCTCCTTCCTTCTGTCATTGCAGTAGCTTTTCATGATCACTTCATTCAATGGTTTCAGAAATTCAGACAACCCAGCAGGGTCAGGCTTCTGCATAAGGAAGATGTGACAGATTAACACAGCATTCACAAACACCCGGACATATACTACATTGAACATCAACACTTACAGCACAAGCAATTATCTGTGCTTTTTTCTCCTACTAACTAAATTTAATTTCTCTAAGCCATAAACAGTCTTGTAATTCCTTTATAGAAACCCTACTTGACAACATTGTGCATGTTTGTTTTAAAAAGTGTTGGATGCAGCAGCCTGTTTGGGGCAATTTCATAGCCAACTAAATATATTTGGCTAATTTTACCCAATTGACAATCACAAGTTCCTAGACTGTAGAATCTATTCTCCCAGCTGCGAAGGTTTTGTCCTGTAGAAAATTAATTCTAGTAGCCGGGTCCCATTAATTATACGCAAATATCCTTAACAACAATTTCACCAGGTGGAGCCTCAATATTTTACTGCACACTTTTTAAACATTTCAGAATTGATTTACTTTACAATGCCCAAACAAACTCAAAATTTTAAAATCCTTTCAACATTATTATTATTTTTTTATAATAAGTTCTTTTACAATCTAACCCAAATGGGCACATTGTTCATCCATTTAGATTTCAGAGTGACACACGAATTTATCAGCAAAATTACACAAACATCAAAGAAGAAACGGTTTAATTCCAGGAAGATGGCAACCTCGACTGCATCAAAGGTTAGGGTATATTAGTCTATTTTGAATTCTTTCAACAACCAACATGACTATTTCTTTTACTCCTCTTTCATTCTTCTGGGAGCTGACTCTCAATTTGATTTTCCAGGAGTTATGGTACATCCAAAAATCCCACGAAGCATGGAACCTCACTCTTTTGTCCTACAATAATGACTGCTAAAAAATACAGCGAATCCACACAATCAATTGATCAGATTGCCAATAACAAATGAAAAATCAGAGATTTGAATCCGTATATAAATTCCCAGGAAAAAATAATCAAACCAAGCATGCCATTACATTCAGTTCCCTTGCTAATCAACTATCCAAACAGAGGGGGAAAAAAGCAGACTCTAATTGAGGACCAAAGTATCTAGCATGGACTATAATATTATCATTAACAATGCAATGATTTATTCACGTCGACCAAATGACGCACGTTAAATTCAAATAGGTTAATTCCACACCAAAATCAACTGTTTCAGATCAACATTTCCTCATCGCGCAGAAGCAGAAAATACAGCATTCACTTTTTCGGAAGAAGGAATTTATTTCGGGGAAGGAAAAAAAGAACGGAGAAATGTGGCGGAAAACACGAACCTGAGTTTGCTTGATCATAATCAAAAGCTGTTTCTGCACAGCGAAAGCTTCTTGCACAATGTTGGTGACGTCCAAGACCTGTCCTCGAATATTCTCGGCAGCACTGGAAACCCTATCGACATACTGTGCCATCAGATCGGCGAAGGCAGCAACCGAGGGATCCAGCACCACATCTGGCGCGTCGCAGCCGCCACCTCCCGGCAAAGCGGCAGCGCGGAATCGGGTGGACAGCGCCTCCAACCGCGCCACCGCCGATTCCAACCTGTGTATGAGCTTCTCCTCCATGGCCGAGAGGCAGTCCCTCTACCACTCACTCACTCCGTCTCTGGTGATGAGATGAAATGAAACAGATCTGGTGCCAGGTGAGGCCGTTAACGCACGCGTGTGTTTCTAAAAAAAAAAAAGGACGCGAGAAGGAGAGAAAAGAGGAAGTTAAAGAAAAGAAGTTTGGATTGGCGGTTCCAACTAGAGTTTGCGCGCGGGTTTGGAGATGGAGACGCTCAAAAGCGAATATTGGGATGCGCCACGTGTCAATTGTTCACCCAATCTTGGCTCCTATTGCGCTGTGAGCTGAGCACTTGATGCCATTTGGAGTCTGAATTGGGTTGGGAAAGTCCGGAACTGGGCTCAGCGGCCTCTTTGTTTTCGGCGTTGATGGTGGGCAAAGACAAGGAGAAATTTTCTACTTTCAATTAAAGTGTCTTGGTAAACCAAAAAATTAATAAATAAAGTGTCTTGTAAATGTAAATGATGACCCACCCGGCGTTGGAATGTTGGATGATGGAAAAACTATAAAACAAACATGCACTAACAAGGAAAACAACTCTTTCTTTTAACACTTTTAGATTATAGCAATAATTGTGTTCGTGATCATATAGATAACATTTGTGTCAATATTGTTATGATTTAGTATGCTTGAAATTATCGTACTGAGTCATTTTAAGGTATATAATTTTGGGTGGAATAATATTCAATTTTTCTCTAAATAAGTTGATTATATGATTTAAATTTTTGGACTAGTATGATAAGTTTATTATTGATCACGGGGTGTACACAGTTTTATATTAGATTAGTGTAGTTGGACAGTACTAATATAGGTCTTGACAACAGTGATTCGTGATGGAAGACCATGATAAATTTTAATCCTTTCCACACTTACAGATATTAGTTTTGAATTCACTATTTACATTGTGTTTGAAATTATTAAAAATTTAAATTGATTTGATTTGATTTGATTTAGATAATAATTTTTAAATTTTAAAACTTACTATAAAAATATTTTAAATTAATTTTTAAATCATTTTTCATATTTAGAATAAATATTTTTATAATATTTTATTTCTTTCCAAAGAATCCAAACAAAGAATTTATTTTATAAATCAATTTAATTCTCAAATTTTGTGGATCCAAACATACTCACATGTACGCATCTATCACAATCCGGATTTCAAGACTAACACAGGTATGATTTCTATGCTCTTACATTACATATGATGCCATGCATTTCATATAACATCACATTTTCATCTTACAGACTGGTCATAGACCCAAATAGGAATAGAAAAACTTAGAAGAATAATCATATCTGGCCTTGTAACCCATCGCATGGTGTTATCAAATAACGATATGATTGATAAAACTGATATATATCGTGAGATACATATTTACAAGCCTCATCTCTTCACAAGATTGTGCAATGCAACAAAATGGTGTTAAAGATAACAACTAAAGGAAGCCACTACACCGTATAAGAAGATGTGCACAATGACTCCTCAAGTGTTCATAAGAAATTGAAAATCATAAGAACATACAATTTGATCTCCAGAGTTGCATGACCAATATTACAAACAATCATCTCCACCTTGATTTTTCTACGGGCTCCGCATGCTTTGACAGATATGGAACTTTAATGGAAGCATCTGCATGAGAAGGGATAGGATCTTTCTCTCTAATTGTACGAAGCTCCTATTCAGTAAGTAAAAGTTAGTCGCATTTAAGGAAGTTGAGGTGAAGTCAGCAATTAAAACTCGCCAAAATAATTACAATTTACTAAGCATCTTATCAAAGATGTAGTGCATTATTATACTTTATTGGTGCCTTTGGTTTGAGCATTTTCTGTTTTCATTTTGAATAAAAACATAAAACAAGTTTGAAAACGTATTTGGGAGTCTTTTACCGAAAATGTTTCTTAGGAAACACTTCTTTCAATGAAACCAACTGAAAACAACATATATTCATTTTTATCATTTCCAGATGTCTTAGGATGTAGCATTTAGTTTCAAAAAGATAATTATTTGCATAACTCTGCATAACATAAATGTGCTGTCATATAGAGAGAGTGGCCGGAGCACAGTGCTTACAGAACGAAAGGGGAAATCATCTGCCTCAAGCATATGAACAATTTGACCCATCTTTGGTCGCTTACTGACATCCAAATCTATACAGCGCAGACAAACCAGTAAAGCTCGCTTCAAATATCTTGGAGAGGGCTGAATCTCAAGTAAAGGATCAACCAGTTCATCGCCACGACGGCTTGCTACCATTGCCTTAAACCAATCAACCAAATTCATCTGAAGCACATCAAACAAAAACAGAGGTAAGACTCGATGGTGTTTCATGGAATGCACTAATGAAAACCTGGAGAAATCCCGGAATCACCTCCCCAGGTGGTTTAGAATAATCAATGGGGCTTCTTCCTGTAACTATCTCCATGAGTAGAACTCCAAAGCTATACACGTCACTTCGCTCATTAAGCATACCCGTGCTTGCATACTCAGGTGAAACATATCTGCAGAAAATTAGTGGTAAGAAATAACAGACAATTATCGTACACCTCTCTATATAAGAGTAGAAGTTATAAGATAACTTATATGCTTGAGAAAGAGCTAACCCAAATGTCCCCATCACACGCGTAGTCACATGGGTTTTCTCAGATCCTAATAGCTTGGCAAGTCCAAAGTCTGATACTTTGGCATTCCATTTCTTGTCCAAAAGAATGTTACTGGATTTTACATCTCGATGCACAACTTTGGGCTCCAAGCCTTCGTGCAAATAGGCTAGCCTGTTTCATAACGTATAAACATTAATTGATACTTATGGAGCATGACAACATTTGTCAGAGAAATACTTATTGCACATATTATCTAAACTAGTCAACATCTCAATCGACAAGCATTATAAGTATAATACATTTAAAGGAAATTGTAGTGATACTTTAAGATGTATATGTCAATGAAACAGGAAACTCAATAAACACACCCTTTCGCAGTCCCAATAGCAATCTTCATTCGAATATCCCATGTCAAGGGGCTAACTGGCCCTACATCACCATGCAACCATTGCTCCAAATTTCCATTGTCAACATATTCATAAACAAGCATCCTGAATGATCAGCAAAAGTGCCATAGACAGAATTTAGAGGACCTTCCATCGTGACCTTAAAAGAGTAACAGTCATGTAAACAGAGTAATACCTTTGAGCACCTTCTGCACAATATCCGACTAAACCAACCAAATTCTTATGCCTTACTTTTCCAATGGCTTCGACCTCCACCTTAAACTCCTTCTCAGCTTGACCCCTAGTCACAATACAATAATGCATATGAATTTTCGATAGGACGATAGCAGGGGATGGGACACGAAGGGTTACAGTAAAACAACATACTGAAGACATGCTGCATTGCATTATTTCAGGAAAGATAAAATTGATATAGAATTGTAAAGCAAAGTTGCAATCGTGAAACAAACCTTTTGCAAATTTTAAATTAGTTCTTACTGTAGTTCTTGATTTATTATAGAAAATTCAAATGTTTGGCTAAAGACAATTTTAATATTCAAGCATCAATAGCAAGAAATTATTCAATTTACTGCATTCCTTATATTCTGCGTTTTTTGTTTGGAGTAACATGAAATTATTATTAAAAAAGGATTTCTATTATCACAAATTTGACTTCATCATGGACCCGAGATGTGATAACGTGTCTATAAACTGAACTTTATAATATGTATAAGTTTATAATTTTGAATTATCTCAAGCAAATAGACATGCTGATACATCTATAGTATATCATGGACCCGAGTCCATAGTAACACTACTCTATTAGTAGTTCTCTCAATGGCAATTCATCACAAGTTAGAAACCCAAAAGCACATATAAAGCGTGTTAATTAATGTAAGTGTGTAACTCATATCAAGACAAAGTATATTTTTTTCCCCGTTTTTTAGACTACAGTTTTCTCGGGATTAAGATAATATCTTATGTAAAGAAAAATGTTGAGATACAGAAATAATGAATAATATAATAAATAAACGAAAAGTAAAAGTAAAGAGAAGAGTAACAATACCGAGGCCAAAAAAAAAAAAAAAAGGTAGAAGAAGAACAAAGTGGCCATTTACTTTTCTTAGAACTGTTCGAAACAACTTGTAACAACTCACAACTATTCCGCCCCGGTCGATTCATTTTATGCCATTTGAAAATTGCAGCCCATTACATAAATTGAATGTGACATGAAGAAGAAACAGTTTCCTTATAACTCTTTTCTTTGGACATATAAATAAATGAATTTCTGTATGAACAGGAAATGGGTTAGCCAAATTTTGTTCCTGAAATCATCGAATTTGTTTCAGCAGGTTCAAACTAATTGCAGAAGCGCAGCAAATTCAGCAAACATTAATAAGCAGAACAAACATAAACAGGACCATAATCTGGCAAATTCAGATACAAAATTTGAAAAACTTTGGACATGTCACATACTTGTTGTTGAGAAGATTCTTCACAGCCACTGTAGAGCCGTCCTGCACTACCCCTCTGTACACAATCCCATACCCTCCTTCTCCGATCACATTCCCTTCTGCAAACCCATGCGTCGCAAGCTCCAGCTCCTTCAGGGTATACCAGCGGCCCCACCCTATGTTCGGATCCTCCACCGACGCGTCGCTGCGGCCCCCACCGGACACGTCACTCTCTTCGCCGCTCTTACTTCTTGTTTCTATTTCAACCTTGATCTCCGCCTCCTTCTTTGGATCAACGTCTTCAATGCTAAGCCGTGTTTGCTCGGAGACGTCGGTGGGATCCAAGGCTTTAACCACCATGATCTCCTTGGAGACCAGAGGGATTGTGCCGGAGCTGTGCTTCACTCGCATTTTGCGCTTCTTGCAGCTTCGGCTCCGGCGGACGCAGAGGAAGATCAGGAGCACAATTACCGCCACGATTAGAAGGAAAAAGCCAACTAAAACGTAGAGCTTCAGACCCAGAAAGGGGGTTCTGCTGGTCAGCTTCGGCATGCCGTCGCCGGAGGAGTTATCGGACACCGCCATTGCTCTAAGAAGAGAGCAGCGAGGTGTGAATTTTCTCGGGAAAGTGTGGCGGTGACAGGGAAAGTGGAATGAAGGAAAAACAGAGAACGTAGTCTAGAGCGTTTGGTTGCTGAGAAAATTCTATCAAGTCGTTGCAATTTGGAAAGTTAAGCATCGAAGAGAGAAAAGGAACGAGGCATTGAGAAGAGTGGGAGTGGGGTTTCAACGGATACAAATGCGAAAACAAACAAACAGAGGGGGTTCAGTTGTTGTTTTCTGGGTTGGGCATGGGACGATATTTACCGAAATGCCACTCTCACTCGCCGAGTGCTGTGCGTTGACGCTGGCGCACAGGGAAGGAACCGCACCCAAGTCAAATGACGAAAATATCCCGAGAGCTAGACTGTGACGGTGGGGGCTCGAGTAAGTAAAATCATAAATTAGAAGAATTAGATTAGTAATAGTAATGCATGATTTTATGAATGGTCCATATGAAATTAATTAATGTTATTATGAGAGTCGAAGTTATAATCATAGAGTTTGACATTTACGATAAATTTGAGGAACCATATCAACTCTAATGTAATCATACGTATAAATCTAACCAATTGTAATTATATATATATATAATGAGTTTAATATTAATTTATTATTTTATAATAAAAATTTTATACTATTATTTAATTATACATTATATATATATATATAAAAGAATTTAATTAATTGTGATAAAAAACTTAGGAGGTCAAATTCTTTTAAAAATGTTATAACAAATATATAATTAGTTGATAATATTAAAAAAAATTACATATGAATCAACATTAAATATTTATAAATTTTAATTTTGATTTATTCTTTTTTTAAAAAAAAAATTTGCTACTTAAAAGTGATACTAAGATATATTTGATGCATATTTTGGCAGCGTTTAACTAATTATTCTTTTGGTAAAGAAAAGATGCTAAGCCTATCGTTTAGCTAGTTATTTTATGTTCACAATAACGAATACAAATTATTTTTTTATTCTCTCTTGTAAAATAATTGTGTCTTACTACAATTCTACCAAACACTAATCTTCTAGATGTGTATTCGTTGTTGTATATTTAAACAAACAAAATATAAATCGACGTCATTTCTAGGAATCCCAATTTATTAATTTTAAGCTAGGGGTTATGAACTTGGAATGTAGTGTTAATTACCCAACCTCATTTTTTTCATTCCATGTTTCAGTATATATTTTGAACTTTGAATTGGAGCGAACAGCGAATGAACTACTTTCTTGGAACATAATCATTCAAATCATTGTCCATGGTTCGCATTTGGCTGTATTTATATCCCAAATTGCCTAGAAATCGGGGTTTCACGTGAACGTGATTATCCAACGTAACGTAACGCAACTCACCACCAAACGATTTGTTAAGGAGTGCAATATTCTCTTGCATGACAATTTATTTCACCAACTAAACATAACTCTTGACTTCAGTGTGGAAATGAAAGCAACTTACAATAAGAATGGCCTAAAAATACGTAGTGAGTTTTGGACTTGGTCCATTTGTTATTAATGTAATACTGGTATGGGAATATGGCATTTAGTTCGGTTACTAAAACTTATTACAATACTTGGGACGTTGCTTTTGTATCGGTTTCAATGGAAAACAAAGGGGAAGTTTAGAACAAATTTATTTTCACAAGAATAAGGACTAGAAAGGGCATTGAATAGGAGAGATTATGTGTGTTTGCAGCAAAAGCTAGCTGTGTGGATTGGGCAAGGGGTTGCGTTGCGTGGGGCTCCAAATGAATTGCAATACATTAATGGGTAGGTCGAAGTACGTGAAATATAGGATGCTGCTAGCTGCATGCTGCTGGTTATTGAATGTTTTCAGAGAAAAATGCACTCCCACTCGAATCTTATTTTCAAAACAATTCAAATGAGTGAATACTACAGTATGAATTCATCTTTTATTAATAACTTTGTATTGAAGGTTATTGACTGAAGAACTTTTTGATTTATAGTAATCCACGTTTGCCAGAAGATAAAGCCAATTAATCTCTTATACATTTCAAAAAATATATATCAGAAGAACACTTGGCAGAGGGTGATAACTTTAGAATCGTGAGCAATAATTAGTTTCACGCTTAAAAAATAAAGATATACTTTGTAAAGAAAAAAAAATGCAGTGAATAAAACTTTTTAATAAGCTACAGCTAAGTAAATACCCTTAAATCATATGTTATTCAAGTATTATTTTCTATTTATATTTATCAAGCATCTATGATGGTTGACGTTAGAGTTTTTTTTATTTTTACACATGTACAAAAATCTGTTCAAAAAAAGTTTGAGTGTAATTAAAGTTTAAATTAGTTACTGATTCTATATCAATAAGGATTAATTGTGATGATAAGCGAATTAAGTTTTTAAGGAGATTATCAAAGTTTGAATATTAAAACAAGTATTTATTGAAAGGATTTTTTAGTTGAAGACTAATGACGACAATACTCAAAAAATTAATATTGCAATAATGTGTGCAGAGATATCTTGGTCAAATAAAAAAATTTATATTACATATTTTAGTATGAAATTAAGTTATAAAGATTAATACGTGTGTGAAAACATATAGCTTGTATAGTTGTATTGTATAGTTGTATTGTTAATTTGTTTTGAACACAATATGAATGTTTTTGGGCGTGACCCCATGCCAAATGTGATGATTTCTAGTTGAGTGCATCGGTGCACGTTTCACTGTGTTGATATTGTTGTCGCATAATGGCGCAACTGGTCACCATGTGCCAGTGCCAACAAACAGTTAATGCGGTGAAAAAAATGATTAACATTTTGAATATTGAAACAATATAATCACAGTCCACCCAAATTACTGTGGCCGATCAAGTTCATTAGAAGAGACGCAAACCAGAAAATACGGCAACAAGTCGAGTTTCTTTCACCCAAAAGTCACGCCATGGTTTTAGCCTTTTATATTTAATGTTTGATGAACGTAATTATCCCAAGTGGGATTTCCTGTATATTACATTTTTTTTTTAAATAATCAAGTACTTTTGCCCTTTTTGAGTACATATAGAGTTAAGAATAATTTAGACGTTCTATCAAAATTATGACTTAACCTATTTTTAATTTTAATAGATTTTGTCTATTTATTATACAAGTTAAGTTTAATTTTTTATAAAATTTTATTTAATTAAATAAGTCAAACATAAATTATTAAAAATATTTATTTAATTTAATAAGTCAGACTATTTATCTTTTTTTATATATAATTAAAATTTATAATATTTATATCATTTATTATTATTATTTGTATAGTTTATTAATTTTAAATATAATTTAATAATTTTAATTAAAGACACATGTTATTTAAAATATTTTTAATTTAAAATTTTTATGTAATATAAATTTTTAAATAAGCTTACAAATTAGGTTAAATTTTTATGTTTTCATAAAAGGGTTAAGTCGAATCCATAAAAAAGCCTATGCCAATTAATAAGTTAGATTCAAGTTTACTATTTGCAAAATAGATTAAATCTATTTAAAAAATGTTTCATTAGATATGAGTAGAGATTTCAGTTTATAAATTTGAATTTACATATTGTCACTTTTCTTTTTGATATAAAAAAGTCAATAATCAAACTTAAGATTTGATAAAATATGAGTAGAAAGCCAACCAAAGTTAACCAACCCACTTTGGCTTTATTTTCTTTCTTTGTACAATTGTTATATGTTACTTGAACCAATTCTTTATTTTATAAGTATATGTTTGGTAAAAAAAAAGAATAGAATGAAATAAAAATATAATTTTTTTTTATATTTTGACTTTTAAGATATTATATATTTTATTTCATTATATTTATTTTCTTTATGACTGACTAAATATGCACCAAAAGTAAAAGACAAAAATGGATTTGGGATTGTTTTTTCTCATATGCCTACAGAATGACTAAGATCAAGGAGCAGGCAACAAGATTTCTTAACTTATCTTATTTTTATTGCATTAAAGTTTTCAGCGACTAGAGTGTTATCTTTTATTTTTTTGTTTTGGCAACTCGACTAGAGTATTATCTATAAACTTCAGGTTTTGTCATCACCAAACTATAGTTCTAGCTATCAGAGATTGTTTTCTATTGGACTTCTGTGCAGCCTAGTTTAGTTTGTTAGGCCCATTGGGTTACTGCCGCGCAATCCAAATCCTCATATAAGAAAGTTAGGGTCCAGAGGGAAGAAGAGTGGCAGAAGCCCATAAATTCAAATGAGTGGTAGTCCTAGAAAACTGCAGTATCTATATTGCTATTCTCATCAGTCTTGTTCTGTTCGGCCTTGAAAGTTGTTTGGGACACCCCACTTTCCTGGCCTCAAATTTGCGTATCTAAGTAGGAGAAATTGCTAGGATTATAAATTATTTAAATTTGATATGAATATTTTAAAATTTTATATGATTTTATGTTATAATATTAATTATATATACATGATTTAATAATTAATATTTATTACTCTCGCTTTTATTATAAGATAATATTCTTATATAATACACTCTATTTAATGAGATTTTAAAATAATCAATATAATCATAATTTATAGGCAACTTGGCCAAAGTAGAGGAATTAAGGCTAATGGAGGAAGAAAATAATGTAATTAACTCAAAGTTTAGAGGCATGGTCTCAAGGTTTGTTTTACAAATTTACATTGCTTAACAACTTAGAGTGTTGATATTTTTCAAAAATTTAGAGTAATAGTTTGCGAATTATGGCAATTGAAATTACAAGACAACCCTTATCTCTATTGTTATTTAAATCATGTGACCTGGCTGTTATAGTAATTATTGTTGCTATTTTTTATGTAAATTTCAACTGCAAAATTGTTACTGCGGAGTTGAGATATGGAAGTTTCATCGCTTTCATGTCTCAAGTGACAATGGAACATCGCTGTCTGTACGTGGCACCACGTGATTGTTTATTTCTTATTCTTTTATATCTTTAAATAAAAAATTAAAAAAATGAACCGATGAGGCACCGTCTAATGCAGGGTTTTGGATAAGGTTTTAGGTTTAGGTAATAAAAAAACTCAATAGGTCCCCAATAGATCCATTTCATCGTTAACTAATACTAGTAATCTTCGTTACTATCTTTCTCCTCAACCTTATCCACTTTGCTTGAAATTAACATTCCAAGATGTTGCATTTCATTGCCCATCTCGTCATCAATCATTATGTCTCCACCGCTGACAAACACAAAGCATTTTTACTCATTTTTTTTTTCCTTCTATGAAAAAAAGAATGAATTATAAAAAAATATTTTTTACACACTTTTTTTAATATTATTTTTTACATATTTTAGTTTAAAAAATAAAAAAGAATGAATTAAAATATATATTTTTATTTTATTAAAAAAAATATTTTTTATATTATTATCATTGAAGGACAAAGTAAAAATGTATCTATAGGAAATTTTCATATGTTATGGTTTTGATTTTTGAAATGGGGCAAATTTTAATTTTTCTTTTTTTTTTGTTAAAAAAATCGAAACCTCCCCTCGGTACGAACCACGTATCTGTAATTTCCTTTAACAGAAATTTTAATTTAATCCATTAAAAATAAAAATAAAAAATGTAGTCCATTAAAAAAATTTTAAAAAAGAAAAAATATAATTTATGATTAAAATAAATAATTAATCTTCCTAATTTAACTTAATTCTTATTTTAATTTTTATAATTATTTTTAATATATTAATTTTTATAATTTATTATTTAAATTTTATTTTTTAAAAAATTAATATTTTAATATTTTAATAATTAAAAATTATAAAAATTAATTTATTATATAAAAAATTAAACAGTTTAATAAATAAAAATTATAAAATTAAAATTTAAATAAAAAATATAAAAATTAAAATTAATTTTTATTTTTATTTTTATATTTTTTTTATATATTAATTTTTATAATTTTATTTATTTAAATTTTACTTCTTATAATAAAAATATTAATTTTTATATTTTTTAATTTAAATTTAAATTTTTATAATTTTTATTTATTAAACTGTTTTAATTTTTATTTTTATAATAAATTAATTTTTATAGTTTTTAATTATTATAATTTTTAATTTTTTAAAAAATTAAAATTAAAATAATAAATTATAAAAAATTAATATATAAAAATAATTATAAAAATTAAAATAAGAATTAAGTTAAATTACGAAGATTAATTATTTATTTTAATATGTAATCTATTTTTCAACTACATAAGAGGAAACCGTTCTCCCCGGCGTTCGCGTTCTTTCTTGGGAATTCCAGTGCTTTCATTTACCCAAACAAAAAATCTTCTCCCTTCATTTCAAATCCATTTCCCCCAGATTTCTGTTCTCTCTCTGGATCCATTCGAGAAATGATTCTCGGCGCCGGCGGCCCCAAGAAGAGGCAGCGCACCACTGCTAGCCGCCATTCCTCCACCGTTGCCGTTTTCGGCTCATCGTTCTCCGAGAAAACCCTAACCGAAGTCTCCCAAATCCGAAACCGTCGTTGCCCGAGCACTAACGGCGGCAGCGACGACGCCCTCTTCTTTAACGACGCCTCCACCGCGGACGTTGTCCTTCGCCTCTTCATCGACGCCGTCTCTCCGCTTGAATCCTCCTCCAATTCTTGCTCCGTCGACCCCGTGTCGGCCTCTGACCTCCACATATACCTCCACTCTGACATTCTCCGCCGCACCAAATACTTCTACGCTCTCTTATCTGACAGATGGATCGGCCAGGTCCATCCTCATCCGGAACGGGAACACTCCTCCTCCGACAATAATGAATTGTTTAGGCTCAATCTCGGCGTTCCACCCACACCGGGATCGATTCAGTGCCATCTCACGGTGCTGGAGTTGCTCTATACCAATGATTTTGCTAACACCATTGATAGCGCATCCACTGCTCTGGATCTCCTCCCAGTTGCCCTCGAATTGCTGTTCGAGGAATGCGTTCGTTCGTGCGTGGGTTTTCTGGAGGCAGTTCCTTGGACAGAAGAGGAAGAGAAGAGGGTGTTGAGCTTGATCCCTTTCCTCAGTGAGGAGGAGTCCAGGGAGCTTCTTGCCAGGGTTTCTCCCGTCGGGGAAGATTCGTGCGAAGTGATGCTCGAAGGATTGATTTCGTCGGCGATGAACAATTATCCGAATACGGCGTTTGTGAAGGCCTTTGTGGCCAAGATCTTGAGGGACTTCTCTTCGAGGGAATCGGCCAAGAGGGTGTTGGAGAAGGCGTTCAAGATGAGCTTGAAGACTGTGAAGGAGTCCTTGGAGGACTATTCCAGCCCCGATTTCAGAGGAGACCATAACGAAACCGAGGCGATTCAGAGATTGAATTTGCACAAGGCTTTGACGAATGGGAAGCATCTTCTGTGGTTGGTGGAGAGAATGATTGAGCTGAGGGTGGCTGATTCTGCCGTCAAAGAATGGAGCGAGCAAGCGGCCTTCACCGCTGATTTGCAGAGGGCGTTCCGCGATGATGCCTGGAGGAATATTGTGCCTGGTCTTCCTGCTGTCATACTTCGTTGTACCTGCAAGCTTGCACATGCAGTTAGTGCAGGCACTATTTTGGCTGCCAGACAGGTATATAAAAGTTTTACTTCTCATTGTACATCGCATTGCATATTGAATTTTTTTTTCCTTTCCTGTTTTACTATCAAGGAATTTATATGCATTTTTATAATTGTTCTCACTTCAAGGCTTTGTTCATTATTCTATATGAAATTCCTTTCTCTGTGGCTGTGTCTTATTATGGTATGATCCTATGACCATGTTGGCTAATGTAATGCTTCCATAATTCTTTGTTACCAAAGTGCTCCATTTTTAAGAGTGAGCAACTACATGCCTTACGAAGTCACCAATGTTGGTGCTTTGACCTTATCTGAATGTCATGTTGTGGTCTTCTTCTAGTTTGATTATCTCTCCGTATCTTCTTTTTTTTGTGGGGGGGGGGGGGGGGTGGGGGGGGGGGCGAAGCGGGAAGTGTTGAATGAATCTCTGTCTCCAGTTTATTTAATTGTTAAACAATCATCCCCATTTGTTACTCCTACCTGATGAAAGTGGAATCTCAACCAAATCATCTACTTGAGTATATATACGTGGGTTCGTTGCTGATAATGATAAGTTTCAATTTTGTGAGTGAGTTGAATGGATTAAGTATTTACTGCTTTAGTTCTCTGGATGTAGTTTTGGTGTACTTCCTATTCCTACAATATTTTGTGAAAATAATAGGGATTGATGCACGAAAAGAACAGATTAGTTTTCTAAAGAATGAATAATTTTAAAATGCAAGTCAAAGTTTGAGTCTCATAGAAAACTTCAGACCTCTTATCCCAAGTGTATTTGGATTATTTTGTTGAAGAACTACATATCTAGAAGTTCTACTCTATTGTGAATGAGGTGGAGACTGGATTTGCTTCATTTTATGTTACTGCCTGAGATCCTTACATTTTAGTTTTTCTCATGAAGTGTTGCAAGTAATGAGTATGAATTGCTTTGTTGTGATAAAAGCAGTACAATTTTGTTTAGTCACATTGTGTTTTTAAATTGTTACATGCTTACATAATTCTGGGTTGAAGTCCAGAGTTGAGAATAATGTGGGGACATGATGCAGAGCTTGTGCTAGGTATTAGGGGAACTGAGCATCCTCCCACCTCCAGCGGGGAAGTTAACACTAAGTTCTGCATATTGGGGAAGAAAATGCTGGCTGAAGAAATTCCTTCATGATCTCGGTTGGTTGTGGTGTAGTGTAATGAAATTGTTTTTGTTACCATAATTTGATGTTTCCATTTGAGATTGATTTTTAGTTATGTGATTTGCATGCCTTTTCACAGGTATTCTTTCTTAATTTCCTAATATGGTCATTTTCAAATTTGATATGCTATTATATGGAATTATATCATTTCCATCCGAACTCTTGCATATTAATGTGCTTCAGTCTCTAAAAGTTAATACTGCTTGATATTCCAATTTTTAGTTTAGACAGATGAGTAAGCTAGTGTGTTCATGTCCAATTCTTTGCACTGTCCAGGTGAGAAGGAAGCTTGTAGAAGATTGGCTTCCTGTTTTGGTTGTATGCAAAGACAATGTTTCACCAATATCGCCCAGCAACAAATCGTTATATCTAGAGCTGGAAGAAACATTTTTGCGAATTATCTCCACATTGCCTATGTCAGATGCTCAAGAATTGTTGCAGCGGTGCCTCAGCTTTTCAACCCGAAATGTTGAAGATTGCCCTCACTTGGTGACGGCATTCAACACCTGGTTCCGGCGTGCAGCTCAACCCCTGAAACGAGATTGTCTCTTTGATCAATGAGAGAGCTGTTCTTTTCCACCCTTGTTACTTTGTCAAATATTGTGCATATTGTATACTAACTCAATGTTCAGAAAGTTGAAGCTTAAAATTGCACATATAAATTGAAACTAACAGTCTTCTAGCCCAAATAGTGGCCCAGATACTCGCATGTTGTCCTGAGGCCGTTCTTGCGTCCTTCTCAGTACTATCTTTTTCTAATCTGATCTGACTGCATTTATAAGCTTATGGGAACTTGGGGAGGAAAGGTTGGCAAAAAATGTAAAACCTAAATGATTTTTCTTTTTCCTTCTACTTTGGCATGGTTTATGATGGATCATTGCCACAGAAAAATTTCTCAATTGGGAGGGCCATGAAACATAAAATTTAAAATACGATTCTGTTGGTTATTTAGTGACAATTAAACTTATTGGATACTTATCTTTCCGAAAAATTACTTATCGATTTTAGTTGGATGTCTCTGAAATGATCTTTACTATTACGCTCAACTGCAAGATGTGCATAGGCAAATATTCTTTAGTATTTCATGCATGTATTTCTGAGGCGCATTGGTGCTCAGGAAATTATAGGTCAAAATGAAAATATCACCTTTTACCTCCTTGCAAATAAGTCCCTGTAATATTTTATTCACTTAAGCTTTTAACATTTTACAAATAATGCATTCCGCCCAAAATATTTCAAATCTATGAACTTAACAAAAAATGAACTACGAAATTAAGAACAATTTCATCTAGGAATAATGTTCTTATTGAATTAAATTCCAAATAATTCTTAGACCAATTAATTATTAAAATTTAAATTACAAAAGTAATTAACTAAAAGATAAGCCTGAAGTGGACTATTTGTATTTTATTTAATGCTGTACAAGGCCAGGGACCGAAGTTGAGTTGAGCGCAATTGCCTGCCTAAGCTCAAATTTAAAAAGGATTATTGTTTGATATGAATGTTACTGTGCTTCACTGACTGGGTTACCTTATCCTGATAAGTACTCTACTAACTTAAGTTTACTCTTCACGTCTTCAATTGCAAATTCATTCAATTCGTTCAAGTAATGGGGTTTAGCCAGGGACAAGGTTGACCTGGACGCGTGCAGTGCTCGACGCCCAGTCAACTTCTACTTTCAGTTAAGAGATAATGTTGAGTGCTTGATCCGCAACCCGACATGCCATTTTTATGAAGATTGGTCACTTTTCGTCAGGCTCAAGATTCACAAGGATTGAATTGTAAGGTACCGATTGATAACATTTTTTTTTCTTTCATGGACACAATTCATTTCGAAGTAAGGCCAATCCCATGAAGCATACATTGTATAAACAACCCCGCAAGGGAGAGAGGGCATGATTTTAATGAAAGACAACAATGATGCTAATAATATAATCTATCAGTGTTGTTATTTTATCATATACGTGATTGTTTAGTTATAAAACATGTGTTTGTTATTCTTTTATATCTGTACCACTTTCACCAGATAAGGAAATGTTTTGGAAAAGAGAGAGTTAACTCCACTTGTGTAACCCACACCATGTAACCGAAAAATGAAAGTGAGACAATTGAGTCTTGGAGTCAATTTTCCTCCGGTAAATTGTCATAAAGGAAAATGCCAGGGTTATTTATTTTTCCTTTTCTTTTTCGAGACTGTAGATACTTATGCCACCTCTCCCCCAAGGTTGATTACTATGATCCTTAGGAAAATCAAAACAAACTAATTCCCCCTTGAATCAAGTTTTAGCTGACCAATCATGCCATTACCATCTGATTAAGTGGAGGAAATAATAGAAAATTCCTTCCTGCTTTTTATCTTTGTGTATTTGAGATCATACCTAGTTGAGAATGGCAGTAAAAATAAGCTATATTAAATACAACAAACAAGCCAAAAGAAAAAAAGAAAAATCACCAGCACTCAGTTGGATAAGCCACCAACCTGTTGTTTGTAATTGCATATATCAAGAACAAAAGGTTAGTTGTCTTTGGATCAAGAGGGAGATGGAAAAAAAGCAGAGAGGGTGAACTTTGAAGCTTAAATAAAGAGTAAATTAGAATAGCCGTCTTCTAAAGTGGCGAGCGGTGCCTTGGTAGGTTTTAACGAGCACGCCAACTCCAATGCCAATTCCAATGCACACACTGAGTCCAATACCAACACCAACCCTGACACCAGTATTAAACCATGAAAGCTCTCCATCTTCACCCTCCAGATATGCTGTTCTTGCGTACAGGCTGTTGTAATCCTCATCCTCAGGTTTGTCGCAAAGGTAATCTGGGCCCTGCAGGATTGGCATATAATTATTAAGAAGGATGGTCGATAATTTGCAAGAAAAAGGGATCTTCTTCAAATTCTAATTGGAAATTTTTCACAACTTGCCAAAGGAAGAAACTTCAACACCCAGTGGGTATGTGATGCTAATTAGCTAACTGCTAATACTCAAAGGGGGAACCAAACTTCTTAAAGGAAGATTGAAGGCCCCTGCATGAATGATAACCCTTAATTGACAGCTATCCCTCAAACACAATACAGTTGCTAAGAAGAAAGTTTTAAAGAAAGAAGGAAAATAAAACCTCAGACACAGACCAAGGATTAATTTTCAGTTATCTCATAGTTTCCTAATTTTCCATTTCCTACTCTCCTAAATCCTGACATCCATCAGATATGAAAGCTTACACCTGTTAAGCCATCTCATGTTTCAAATGACTCGACAAAAGTGCATTGAGGCAGTATAAACCAAGTCAGACAAGGCAAAACAAGCATAAAGCTAACTTGGCTGATGAACAGACATAGCATAAGAGGAGAATATAAGCACACAAAAAAGTGATAAAAAATCAAGAATAAATGAGCACTAGTTACCTGCAAAGAGAGTGCTGAAGAAGCATCTTTCCCATTTTCACTCGCTTCATGCTCCAGAATTGCATCCAACACACCCTTCCTTGTATGTTTTTTCTGAGAACTAAGCGGTAGGGTCTTTGTTAAGATAATTGGAGTACCCAAGAAGGACCCTGCAATGTAGACCTCAATTGTAGGTAAACTTGAGTCTGGCAACATGGATTGCTTCCCCTTAAAGAAGTTGGCGCCTGGAATTATATCTGAGTCACAGTTAATGCTCCACCTTTGTCCATTATAACTTGATTCCCTTACAACGCCATTGCTATTACATAATTCTACAACCCCAGAAAGCAGCAGAACATCTTTGTCAAACACCTCAAACTTCACACTACCACTCATCCTTATGCTGTCAGTGCTTACAAATGTCACTTCTTCTGATTTTCTATCTACCCTGTCTCTTTTGAGAAGGGTAGACACCCCATCAGAATATATATTAGTACCAACACCATTAACTTCAAGAAGGGTGTCAGGATTTAAAGGAATGTGGTTCAGAGTAAGAACCTCAGGAGTGGAATCATCAAGCTCACATTTGCAAACTCTTACATAAAATACCCTTATGTCAAGCCAAGGTAATGACCCCTTTATGGAGGGTTGATATGAGTGCCTCGAAATAATGTATCCATTATCAGTTGCCCCATTTCCATTAGCCTTGCAAGAATTCGCCATCGCCAGAGAGTTTAAAATTCTCCTCCTCACTCAAATTCTTCCATTTCAATTGGGCCAATGACTCGTGCCAACACTAATCCACTGACATTAAGTTAAATAGGAAGCACAAAAGCCTGCAGCAATGAAGTGAATTCAGATCAATTTACAGAACAAAATCTGGACATTTGGAGGACAAAACAAAAGCAATCAGCAGAAGTTTATACACCAGCATATGAAAGGCGAAGGGGATTAAATCTAACATGAATAGAGATAAAAGACATAATCCTCCACTAACCTAAGAGCACAACTAGATTCATGAATGAACCAAAGTAAAAAAAATAAAAAAGTATTAAAGTAGCAATTAAGTAAAGCTCACGGCTACAAGGAAACAAGCCTAGTTTTGACTCAAAAGAAGACACTTCTTGGAGAATTGTGGAAGATAGAGAAAAAACGGCTACCGGCACTCAATCAGATAAGATAACCATCAGAAGAAACGGATTCCGTAAACCAAAATAATAGATGAATCGACAAACCACAAAAGAAAAAAGGAATTATACAGTGGGCCGAGAAAGAAGTAATTACCGAACCTGGAGAAAGAACAGACAAAAAGAGGATAAGAGAGAGCCAAGGGGAGAAATCGAGAAACTCCTCAAACACATCTATTCGGTGGCTAAATCTGCAGAAAGCGGTCTCTCTCTCTAATCTGATTCATACCCATTTTTTGTTGAACTGAAAATTATACCGTACTGAAGTCAATCCACCAATTTGTTAAAGAAAAACAAGAAATTGAACCACATGCATGCAGAGAAACAAACTAGCAGCGACGGAGCAAAGCAAAGTAAATCAATCTCCTCTCCACGGACTCTGAAAAAAAAATAGCCGGCAATAGACGACACACGACAAACGTTACAGGAACCCGACAAAACTATCACTCGCATGAAAGATGAATTGTTACAACTGCAACACCACAATACATTATTTAAGGCCAAACCACCTCGGCACTCACCACAAATATCTTGGTGTCTTTAACCTTGCCAAAAGAAAATCGAATTTGATTATACGGTAATAGAACAAACAAAATGAAGCTTTTTGGCTCACACCCAGAATCGCTGCCACGCAGAGGAGAATCTACCAGAGTTCAAAGACCAACCCACAAGTCCTCAAAATCAAATCTCACAAACGCGAATTCCCCTTCTTTTGTTACATCTTACAATCAGTCAAAATTATATCGAAACACCAGAAAAACCCAGATTCTATCGAGAATAATCCCTCAAACAATCATGGGTTCTTCTCAGTTTTGCTATAATCTATTGAGGTTTAGATAGGTTGGGGATATCGTTATTTTAAAGGAAGAAGTGGGGTCACTCTGCAAATGATATTCTCAAGATCTTATCCTCAGATAGAAAGACAGAGTACGCAGTTTCACAGTACCTATGTGAATTGAAAAGGATGTGCGAGCTTTTGATGTTCGATGTGTTGTCGCACACGGGTTCTCAGGCTCCCTCTCCTTGCTGGTGGGTGGCAAAGCTACGTTTTGGCACACTTATTTTGTAGAAAAATTACATTGTCTCTTTCTTTTTTTTAGGCCAATGTCTCTTTTAAATTGTCTGGAAACTGAAGTAATTTTTTAAATAATTTTTACGGAGTGTTAATTTATAGAAATATTTGATTTATACATAACACTGCTTTTATTAAAAAGATATCTGAAAGCTTCCACAATTATTATTGACTAAGAAATTGAGGACCTGAATTCTGATTTACATAATAAAAGGCCAAATGTTTCCTTGACTTTTTCATGTCATTTTTTAATTTAATAGTTATCTTACTCAGTTTTTTAATGTAATAAAAGTTTGATTTTATTTAAAATAAAATAAAATTGAAAATAACTTTGTTTGATGTTATCCTACTCAATTTTTGCATGTGATAAATTGAAAATTTAAGCATGCAAAATTAAAATTAAGTTAAATTATTTGTCAAAGATAACAACATCTTAAATTTTAAATTGTACAAAAATTCATGAACAACTAATACTTTTTTTTGGTAAAATTGAATAACTAATATTTTATAGTTTCGTATGAAAACATATTTCTCAATCATTATAAACTAATCGTTGATAAAAAAAAAGCCATTATAAACTAATCACGCATTATGGGAAAAAAAAGGACTAATGTTGCGTGGGGAAGACGATTACCCAGAGAAGATGAGGCGAGTTGGGTTGTGCCAGTCCATGGATAAGAAGGGTATACATGGTTCGAATGAATTTTGAATTAGATAATTTATGAATGAATAAAAAATGAATTAATAATTTATTTAAAATTTATTTAAAATTATTAAAATTATTTAATTTATTTATAATTTATTTTAATATATAAATATTTAATCTATCTATTAATATATTTTAATAAATAAATATTTAATTTATTTATTTTTAACTAAATATATTAGATTCTTTTTATGTTTAAATATATTTTAACCTCTAAATCCTATAAATACTTAATATATATTTTAATTAATTTATTAATTATTTATTAATTAAAATTAATTTAATTATTAAATTTATTATTATAATTAGATAAATTAAATTAAATTTAAATATAAATAAATGAAACAAATTATAAATTAATAAATCTATTTGGCATCGTAATGAAAAAGGCGCAGGGAGTCGATACTAGATCGATTAGGCAAATGGGTAATGGAGGTTGTCCATATAATGGTCATCTCAAAGCCAGCAACAGCAAGCATGTGACGCGAAACAGGCACAAGATACACAGCGATGCTGTGATGGCGATTGTCACTCTTGACATCGGTGGTGAGGATGCTATATTCAGGGCCTTGGAGACCCTGCTGGGTTTTTTCCGGCACAATTTCTTTCTTTGCTTCATCCATGCAAAAAATTATTTCTCCCACAAGTTCTTGGCATGTCTAAATAAATATTCTTAGGCGGACATGATACACAATCAATTTGTGCATTGAACTAATTGAACAAACAATTAGTTTGACAAAATCTACCAAGTAGAACTCAAACCTAATGCTTATTTCCGTGAATAGCATTCCTCAAAAATTCCATTTATTTTTTCTGGAAATAAACATCAGATTAACAAAAAAAAAAATCTGTTCTGGTAGTAATTTCTTGACAGATGGCGTTGATCAGAGCCCTAGGCACCTTTTCTAAAGCATTAAAAATCTTGAATCTGAAAGAGGGGTGTGAAAGAAAATTCGTCAAATTTGAGAATAGTTACCTTACATCACAATGCGCTGGTAACAGATAGGAGGTTCACATTTCTAAAAGAATAATATTATATTTGAAACTAGATTGTGATGCTCCAGGCCATGACGGAAAGAGTAAGATGCGAACCAACATAAACCCAAATGCAAACCAACTAGGATTGAAATGATTGAATCCTTTAGTCTTTGTCACCGAGGAACTGCAAAGTCTAGGACAGATCAATGAAAAATATGGATTACAATAAGCAAAAGGAAGTAAAATCTAAAGGAATTAAGTTTGAAGGAAGTGTTTTTCCCCTCAGCTTCAACAAGAGAAAAATAAAGAAGGGCAATATCTAATCTAAGTAAAAATGAACAGAGTCCACTATGTCCTCAGTGAAAAACATAGAACACAATCAGTGGGACATGTTAACATCTTTGAATTTGAAATCTAACCTGAGAAACATTACAACTAGAATGAGATCATGGCACAAATTACTAGTCCTGGATCAACTAATATGTCAGTTTTCTGTTGGAAGCATAACTATTTGCCTCAATCAGAAACACTCAGAATGTAGCCTATATTAGATATGGTAAGAAATATATGCATCAACAAGCAAAATTTAATGGATGCCTAAGGTCCTTGTATCAACGTTGTGTCAGACCCAACATTCCTTTTTACAGCATAACGAAAAATACTGAAATTGTTGATGACTGGGAGGCTCAAAGATGACCAATAGAGGCTCCAATAAGAAAAGTGGATCAAATGGAAGATAGCCCTATTAAAAGAATAGAGGAAGACCTAAGAAAACTATAGGACAAACGATTAAAAGAGACCTTACTCTAAATTGTTTTTCTTAGAGTCCAATGGCGTTGATTGATCCATGTAGCCAACCTCACCTAATGGGATAAGGCTTGGTTGTTGTTGTATTAAAAGGATATTCAATTTTTAACGATGCCAAGAACCAGTGTATCTGTTTAAAAGCATCAATCCAAGTAACAAAACTATCACAGACCTGAAATAGCATTTGAACATCCCTAAAATAAGTCTTATTGCTAATCCATTCCAAAATTAACATCCAGTGACACTATTGAAGAACAATTATTATCACTAAAAAATGAAACACAAAAAAAAAATTGAAGGAGAAAATGTAATTATCAGCAACTTGGTCATCTATTCTTGGGCAAATAAAGAAATTCAATTATACAAGCCTGCTGTTGCTGCACAATACAATAATCAAAATTTCAATGTTTGAAGAAGTTATTTTCCCATAATAGGGTGAGACAGAAAAGAAAACATATAATTCTCTTTTTTTCATTCATCTTGAATGGATCCAGCAGGCCTTGTCACAATGTTTTTAAAAGTCCTATACAACAAAGTAAAAGAAGATGTCAGGATACATATAAAGAAGAGTAATTAGTAATTACCATAGCGGGATAGTGGATGCCTATCTGATAGTGAAACTACTACTACTACTAAGTAGGCGTTTTGTGTGCTGGTATTTTCAGACCAGTATGTAAAATAACCTGACACCTTGGATCCTGCATTTAGAATGTCTTTGAATCATGGGAATGTAGGATAACTGGCAAGCCAAGAACTCCTTATTCCAAGATGTCCCATATGGATTTTGAATTATTATTTTTAATTTTCATACCAAAAATTTAGAGTATCTCACATATGGTGTGGAAATGCCAACATACCTATTAGAAGTCTAAGCCCACATCGGACAGGAGAAAGACCTGAGGATCGTATTTAAGCTGGAGGATGCTCCTAATCCTTTGAGTCGACTTTTGGGAAGAGCAATGGGCGCCTCTTGACAATACCAAATGCTACCCCCCTCCCCAGAAGTTAAACTAGTATCAGAATGAAGTTCATATTTATGTACATGGACCTAGTTTTGTAGAGGATGACTAATTAGTAATTAAGAATACTACCCTGTATAATGGGTTCCAATTATCCAATTGATTTTCTCTTTTTTCTTTTTGTCAGAGGAAAGGGTAAGTTACAATTGGAAAGGAACTTGTTTATAAATGGCTAAAGAAAGAATAAATGGAAAAATTTTAGAAAAATGTACCCAGTCATTCGTATTATTTTCAAAAGAGCAGCAAGAATAAGCAGACACTAACAAAATTTAAAAAATAGATTGGTGACTTTTCTAAGTTTTGATCTCTTATTTGCACTCCACTCCATCCTTTACTTCATGTCTAAACAGGGATAAATTTAGGAGGAGCCAGCGCCTTGTGAATCAGTGATTTGAAAAAACTAAAGGAAACTGTGTCTTTATCAGAATATCTCCACCCCACCCACCCCCCCCCCCCCCCAAAAAAAAAAGTGGAGAAAGTATTGAACCTATGTCTATTTCGTCAACCGCACATCCATCTGATAATTATCTCTCCAAGTCAACAACAAAGCCTCTCATCTTTAATAGACAGCATGTATAACAGCCCATTATCATCAACAAAATGAAGTACATCAGCCAAGTTCAGAAACACCTTTCCTAGCTGTCTGGTAAGATGGGGTTAACACCAATCTTGGTTCTCTAAGGACAAAAGAAAACATAAGTTGGCTGGCTAAACAATAAGCATCAGCAACCATCATAGAAAGAGCTTTTAAGAGAGTTTACCTAGATCATGCACATTAACTGCAGTGCAGACTATTAACTATATAATTGTAATTTGAACATTTGTATTAAAATACTGTAATTCTTAGCTTATCTCTACTTCGTGTAAACATTTACAAGTATATGAGCCTTAACTATATTAAACAGTATTACAGTATGTATGAGTATGATATCAATAAAAATGCTTTTCACATCTTTTATTTGTCTTGTACTCTCCACTTTCAAAATTACCATTACCAAAAATATATTTATATAATAAATAATAAGTAAAAATATATAATTTTTTTTAAAAAAACTTGTCATATGATTAAAAAAAATTAGGCAATTAAACATGATCAAATTTTCATTAAATAAGGATTTTTGTTTAAAAAGAATTGCCAATAAAATGTAAGATATACAAGTAAAAATTATAATCAATAATCAAAACAATAGTAAACAATTGCAGTTTCTATCTTTTATCCACTAAGAAGCAAAGTTTGCACATCCAACTACAGAAAAGTTAGACACAAGATTTAGAGCATGATCCTCTCCAACATTCTAAATTAAAATGCTCGTTAAAAATTTATAGTTGTGCCAAAAATTAAAATGGTGATTCCATTCCTGCCTCAATTCCATATGAATGAGAATTCCTAGTTTGGCAGGGAAAAGAAAAGACATGGATTGATGATTTCATTTTGGGCCCTGATTCTGCATAGACAGGAACCACCATTGCTTTTTGAGGGGGCGGGATTGGTGATTCCAGCCAGCTAGGAGTAAATTAATTTTTATCTCGTTTGCTTATTTATCTTTTTAATTCATAATTATGATTACATGCCATGCTTATTCATTTTACCGAGTGTATTAGAGTGCTTACATTGATCTTACAATTACAAAAGAATTCAATATACATTCTATTATTGATGCATTTTATGATCGGAATAAATACAGTAAGTTGTCATAATGTATGATGAACTATACTTAATTCCGTTCCAGCGTATAACAAGCAGAGAAAATAGAAAGAGCAATAGTACCTTGAGAAAGCCAGCTCCAGCAGCTGGAATCGACGGCGATGCTGGAAGTGAGCCTAGCATTAGCAATAGCGCTGTGAAGAGGCATCATAGACTCAACGCTTCCCAAAACCGACAAAATCCTTTAAAACCCATTATACAAAAGGGGAAAAATAAACACTAGTTAACGCCAAAATGCAAATCCATATGCAGCAGCAGCAGCAATAGCAATACAGAGCACTAGTATGAGCATTACAGCGGTTCAATTTGTTTTTTAAAAAATAAACTTTTTGACTCCATTTTACTGTAACAATAGGTAAGAATAGCATCAAAATAATAGAAAGGAGCGGAAAGAAGTGCAACGGTGAAAAAAAAAAAAAAGAAAAAAAGAGGCCGAAGTTAGAACCTTGAAGCACGAGGGATGGCTGTTGAGGATGGAGAAGAGAAGAAAGACGGTAGGGATATAGGACTTCGGGATTTTTGGGGGAAGATTTTGGAACGATTTGCGAGGGACCTTGAGCCCACCCTCAACGCTGATTTACAGAGAGCAGAAGCCATTGCTGATTCAGAGGTCCGAGAGAGAGAGAGCAAGGTAGCTTAAACCCTACAATTGCGCGATTGAAGCTCAGACGACGTCGTTTGGGTTTTCTATTTAATTGATGCAACGATAAAATTTCGTTACAATAGTACATTTTAAAAAATGTATTATTTTTATAATAATATCCATAACTCTATATTTATTTTATTATTTTGTGATTAAAATTATTAATTTATTAAAAAATATTTTTTAAAAATAATTATTTTTAAAAAAATATCTATTTTCAAGCATACACATAATATCATAATAATTTATTAAAAAAGTATAAAATTATAATCGATTTTATATATTTAATTTTTTTGTGACCAACCAACCCGGATGCCCGACCCGGTTACCATATGCACATTGCGTGGGTGGGAGAGGAAAGTAGGAAGTGGAACCTATTCTGCTTATCTCTGCGACTGCGTTGCCGTAAGGGAGAGAGTTGAGAATGGCGGAAGAAGCAATTCTGAGTTACCTTCAAAACAACGACGAGATTTCAGATTCGGGTCAGTTTGCATCTGAGCGTCAAATTGACCACAATGAAATCGTCAATGTCATCAAGAGCCTCCACGGTTTTAGATATGTCGATGCTGAGGTACCATCTCCCCTCTTCCTTCTTCACACTTACCCTCATCTTCATCTTTCTATCACTGCTTCTCTTGCAATCACGTTTCTGCCTGTGTAGATTACCCATTTTCTTCAGACTAGGAACTCTTTTTCAGGAACTGTTTCTTTTTTTGTTTAATTTTTTTTTCTCCCTGAAGGCTCCTAAGTGAGCGAAAATTTGATACAATTCGAACCCTTACAAGGTCGTTGTGTGAGGCTTAGCAATCCAAATCAGAGACCCAAAAATCTCATAGAAATGCTTATGCAATAACAAAATGGATAGTTTAATGTAGTTAGGACGTGGGGCACTAGATGATTACTTTTCTAGACTTGTTTGTATTCAAAGTTTTGCTTTTTTTTTTTTTAAATCTCTTGTATTTAAGTTGTAGCAATCTGATTGAAGTTGCTAGAGGCAACTCTTATGCCTACCTCTCTAACTTTTTTACCGTACAGGACATTAAAAGGGAGACATGGGTGCTAACTGATGAGGGGAAGACATATGCTGCTGCAGGATCACCTGAAGTGCAACTGTTCTTAGCCATACCACCAGAGGGTATCTGCAAAGATGAAGTTCAGGTTATATTACGCTCTTTAGAAATCAATTTTACTCAATTTGTTGGACTTTCTCCCTGTCAAATCAAGGTCAAGCATTAATGACGTAGGCAATGATGATTTCCTTCTCCTAAGCAAGGGAATTGAGGATTTATTCAGTCATTGTGTAAAATTGGCTTTCCTGTTCTCTGGAGACATATTATAATTGTTGTTACTATATGTTGTAATGTCATTTTGGAGATTTATACGGAATTTTCTGCTTTTGTACCATTGTATTTTGGTTAAAACAATTGTTTGCTTGCAGAAAAAGCTAGACCCATCAGCCTTCAAAATAGGTTGTGCCCAGGCTGCAAAGAACAAATGGGTGGAGATGGGAAAACAACTTATATCTAGAAAGGTATGCTATGATCAAGTCTTTGTATTAATCTAACTCTGGCCAACTTCATTAGATTCCTTTTTTTTTCTTTTTTTGGTTGGGAATGCCAGGGGAGGCTATGTTAATTCTGATTTCCAAGACATACTGTTTTGGTCATCAATTTTTGAGTTATATAATGAAATTGAGAGTTACACGAAGTTGATTCAGTTGTTAGATGGTTTGGTCCCCTCTGTCTCTCTTGGAGCTGAGCCTATTTGCGTAAAGCCATTAGGAAATTTGGTTTCCAAACCCTGTCTTCTCTTTAACTTACTTGCACTCTTTATCATTTACTAAATGTTTTTTATAAGCCAACTTCTTGCTGCAGGTCCAACATGTGGATGACAGAGTCAAAGACCTGCTTCTTCAAATACAAGAGGGACAGGTGTGTACTAGTATGAATCTTTTTGTCGGTAAATTTCTTAATTATGTTAAAAGGAGGCATCTGGAGGAAGAACTGAGATCTTTCTTCTTTTTTTTTCTTTAAAGTTGGTGGGGAGGGGGAGGATTGTCACTAATACTAATATCTTGTTTTTCTTAGGATTCGCAGGAACTTCCATGACATTGAGGAGATAAATTGGAGAGCAATAGTCAATTATATAAAACTACTGTCACTAATTCCAAATCAGAAAATAGAAAAGTGTTAACATACTAACATGAAGTATTGGGGTTTTATAAAATCCAATTACCGTATCTTTACCCGTTTTACATTCTGTTTTTTAAATGGGAGCCTAGGTAGTTTCTATTCACGCTGGTTTCAAGTCTTCTATTAACCTGTCCTTTCACCCCTAAATTCCATAGAGAATTGTAAGCTCACATGACCTTTTAGTCCAATATTTCCTATAAACATGCATTTGGCTGCATGCACCCACTGATTAGGGCAGACTAGAGGGTAGGCTGATTAGTTGATATCAACCTTTTTAAAATTTTGTGTATTGGCTATGTTAATATAGGCTAGTTCTTGGGGTTGCATTAATACTTTTGGGAAAATGGCAAGGTTTTATATATAGCATCAGATTCAACATGTGAGGCAGTTATAGGAAGTGGGAACTTTAGTTGGTACCTTAACCTCTCCCCCCCCCCCCCCCCAATTGCTTTGTGTCACCTCTATTTGTTTGGAGGAATTATTGTTCTTGACCTTTTTAATTTCCTCCTCATGTTAATTTTTTCACAGGTTACTTATCATTTTCTTTATCAATTTTTCCTGTGAAATTTGCATATCTCATTAGAAATTTTGCCATATGTTTTAAATTCAGGGCATTGGCTCAGATGATATCAAAGCACTCAAAGCGCGAAAGCTTATTGTTCCACAGTAATAATAATTTTTCTTGGTTGCAATGGTTTGGATTTCCATATTGCTTGCTGCCTTGAGTTTTCCCCCTTGTGCTAGAGAGTTTTTCAGGCATTGCATGCACAGTGAATGACTTGACTATTCTTTTATTAGTTAATTTTTTCTTAATATCTTATGATCTAGGACATGGAAGGGTTACTCAGTGAAAAAGGGTCCTAACTATGCTCCAAGAAGAAAGAAGGTTGTCACTGATTTAACTCGAGATAACTTTCAGAGGTATTTTATTTGCTTAAATTTGATGTGAGGGGGTGGTTAAAACCTCTGCATTGAACCTGTTACTCTGTGTGAGTGTGTTTTAAGAATATTTTGTTGGTTATTTATTAAACAAGTGTAAGACATTTTTAGTGGATTTGTTCCATATCTTATGAAGTTTGACTTTATTGTATTGTTTTATATCAGTGGTGAGTGGAAGGAATTAGAGTTCAAAGAGTACAATTACAGTGCAAAAGGTCAGCCTCTCGAGGGTGGCCATCTTCATCCACTGCTGAAGGCAAGGAGATGTTTCCTCTCTCCCTTCTTCCTCCTTTCCAACCCATAGAAATAGAAAATTCCCCTTTGATATTTGGATTGAATGAATATCAAAATTGTATGCTATAGAAATTTTCCTGACAATCTACAATATCCATATGCAGGAAAACATAAATGAAAATTTACCTGTATTTTCACATATTTAAGCTTGCAGTTCGATATTTTGCTAACATTCCTGATGAAGTTAATGAAACCATACATGTGTGTGTGTGTGTATGTCTTTTGATGCATGGGTACTTAGTAATATTTATATATGCATCTATGCACTATATGTATATTGTTTAACTTGTAGTATGAATTTTAGTGTGGTGATGCTTTTATCCAAAAAGAAAAAAAGTAGTGTGATGATGCTTCATATGGCTAACACTTTTGAAAATCATCTCTATTTTCAGGTACGGTATCAGCTAAAAAAGATTTTCCTCTGCATGGGGTGAGTCTTATCTTTGTTATGTGGAGCCTGATATCTTTTGTAATAAATACATTTTGTTTCAAGTTTTAACATTTTGGAATGTTAATCTGTTGCTGCAGGTTTGAGGAGATGCCAACAAATAATTTTGTTGAGAGCAGGTATTTGTTGTTGCTATATTAATACCATTCAAGTGTCTCTGGTTGAGATGCAGGCTCAATTTAGTTCCACCCTGGCTTATCAATTCTTTTGTCATATGGAAAGAAGGTTCTTTCAGTAGTGAATTAAGACCTTGGAAGGAAAATCTTTTTGTTGTGTTCTAAACAATGCATCAGAAAATCATGAGTAAATTTATCTTCAAAAAAATTCTATTTTCTGAATCACTTGAATCATATTGTTAATCCACATGATCCTTTGATTCTTGCTTATATGTCTTCTTTAGATGCAAGAATTTTTTAAGTATTGAAATTCAACACATCATACTCATCACATGTCAACTCCCTCCATAAACTTTACATTTGAATGTTTTTAATTGGCAGCTTCTGGAACTTTGACGCCTTGTTCCAGCCCCAACAACACCCAGCTCGTGATTCGCATGACACATTCTTTTTGGAAGGTCAGTAAAACCTTTATTTTTTTCCATGCTAGTCTAATAATTTATGTTTCCATTCTGATTATATGTGACCCATCCATCTGCAGCTCCTTCAACCACAAAGAAATTGCCAGAAGATTATGTTCAGAGAGTGAAGGATGTTCATGAATCTGGTGGTTATGGGTCTAGGGGGTATGACCTTGAGCACTCAATATACTCTTACCATAGGCTATTTATTGATAGATGTATAAGTTCCAACATGTTTTCTGAGGGAAACCTTACAATTTGTTCTTTGGTAGATATGCATATGATTGGAAAAGAGAGGAAGCAAATAAAAATCTCCTGCGAACCCACACAACTGCTGTTTCCTCCAGGATGCTTTACCAGCTGGCACAGGTTTGCATCTGTGTCTGAATTTATTGGTATCATGTTTTCTTGTGATTTCATATGATTATGTAGTGTTTGATACCATTCAGGCTTCTTACTTTATCATTTTTCCTTACGATTTCAGTATGAAATTTCAAAGAATGTATATTTATGATTTTAAGCTGGCTTAAGCTATTTTACTGATGTGTCTCTGTTTTCTGTTCTTCCCCCATCCCTCCATCCACACAGATACGTGATTAGACTTTCAAACTTCTACCTCTGAATTATAGCTTGCATGATTCATTTCTTCATTTTAATGTCTTTGCAGAAACCATTTTCTCCAAAAAAATATTTCTCTATAGATCGTGTATTCAGAAATGAAGCAGTTGATCGAACTCATCTTGCTGAGTTCCACCAGATAGAAGGTATGTGAGAGCTAGTAAGTTACTGAGCCTTGGAGTATAATTCTTTTCATATTAGTTCTTATTCTCAAGGTATTCAAAGTTTTGATTGAAGATATTAAACCTGGGTACAAATTTTTCATCCTCTTGAAAATGAAAACAGTACACTTTGATGGTCATATCTCTTGAAGTGTTCCTGCTAAAACTTTTATTTCACAGCATACTGAAGCCTTCCTTATATTATTATCTACGTTAGTCTAAATCATATTAGCTTGTTGATGAACCATTACATAGGGAGAAAATAGGCTCCAGGGGTGGTAATTCAGGTCTGAACAGCTTGCGTTTTGGTTTGACCCACCAGGGCTTTAATCTCAGGATTTAAATTTATCAAACAAGTTATACTTGATTTTTGTGATTTTCACGTTTTCATGCTTTGATGCAGGCCTTGTATGTGATCAAGGACTCACTCTTTGCGACTTAATAGGAGTCCTGCATGATTTCTTCTCACACTTAGGTAATGCTTTCTCTTATACTGAAAAACTTTGTATTATTTAAATGTTGAGTGTAAATTGGAAAGTTAAAGGAATATGGCCCAAGGCCAAGTTTGATAGAAATAGGCTGGAGTAGCATAATTAATCTGTTATTGATTTTAGCTAAAAAAATTAATTCCGTTATTGAGTTCAGGCATGACCAAACTGAAGTTCAAACCTGCTTACAATCCTTACACTGAACCTAGCATGGAGATTTTCAGGTGAGTCTTTCTGTAGTGGGTTATTTGGCATGTCCTTATCTTGATATTATGATACATAACATATTAATCAAGTACTCTAACAGTTATCATGAAGGCTTTAAAAAATGGGTAGAGATAGGAAACTCTGGCCTGTTCAGACCTGAAATGTTGCAGCCTATGGGACTTCCTGAAGATGTCCAAGTTATTGCGTGGGGCCTTTCCCTTGAAAGGTAAGAAAAAACTGTGAACACCATCATCCTTTCTGAGAATAAAATGAAGTTAATTTGTAAAACTTAAATTCTTGGGTCTGTACAACATATCGATGGACGTCACTGAATTGATTTTAACTTGTTCTTTTACCTGGAAACAGACCAACCATGATACTATATGGGATAGATAACATCAGGGACCTCTTTGGACACAAGGTATTATTAATTGAGAATTATAAACACGGATCCATGTAGCAACTTTTTGACACTTGGGGACCAAATAAACACAAGTGTTATCTCAATTTTGAACTGAATAACCACACACTGGTTATTTGGTCCTTGAGTGTAAAAACTTGATTGATGAGTTCTTATTTATAATTATCCCTCTTATTAATTTTTTTTTCTTAAATTGACAAAGTGATATTATCCTAAGCCTTCTATTTTTTCATGTTTTTGGCAGGTGGATCTTGGCCTTATAAAGAAAAATCCAATATGTCGTCTTGGAATTGACTAACATGCTTCATTTATGTCTATTGGATTTCGCGTCATTTAGAATTTTTGTTCTCTAAGATCAAGCAGTACCTGTAGATTAGATCAATTTCTGTATGAAAAAATTTGATATGGAAGAGAAAGTTACGCCCTTTTTTTAAGGTACCTTAAACTTCTGGTAATAGCATTTATTTCCTAGTGTCCGCTTGTTCTATGGCTAGGCTACATTTGTTATCATTTTTTGTAGTAATTTCCTGGTTGTGTCTGTATGAAGTTGCCCAGAAAAAGGCATTCGGTTCAAATCATTTGGGCATTTCATTCATTTAACCAAGATCTGTGTTCTTCTATCTTCAATGAGCCAATTGGATTGTTGAAGCAGACAAGTTTCTCAGGTTACCAAGAGGATATGCAGAGATTTTTTCAGTGCTCAACGCACTAAATCAATAGTGCAGGAGTCTCAAAAAGTTCACGAATTGAAGAAAAGGGCAAGGGAGAAATTCCAATAAGAAAACATGGTAACGATAATAAGTAGTACAAAATGCACGTATAAAAGCAACTTATGAGCATACCTCAATCCATTTTAGTCATCAAAAAATTAGTTGGCAGTCTCCGATTACACTGGCACAGGCACTGAGTTAAGGGCTCAGCTCAGCATAAATATATATATATATATATATATATATATATATATATATATATATATATATATATATATATATATTAACTTATAATATTTGGAACGAAGACAAACATGTCAGGTAACATGATTACATGTTGAGATTATTCAGTTGCACAACACTCAAATATGCCCCTCCCCCTGTATTAAAAAAAAATAAAATAAAACCCTGAGTCCCAAAAATTAAATGAAAAAATAGACAAAATGCAGAAAGAACGAAGAATTACAACGTGCACATATATAAGCGAGTTATGAGCATATACCTGAAACCCTCCCTAGAGATACACAGGTCAGGTCTTCCCCATCCCTGCTCATTATAAACTTTGTCCGCAGTGGTAAATTTCATTGGCACACACTGCAGCTCTATCTTTACAAGTGAGCCTGTGGATGACAGATTGCAAGCTTCTTTTTGTTTATCAAGAAAAGGGAGCTCCTTTTCACCCACAGACTCATTAAGGTGTTTGTAAACTATATCACCTGTACAAAGTTATCGGCATCTCGATCTCTGAGAAGAACAACTATGAGTTTATGACAATTACTTGTCTGACCGATGAAGTTAAGACAGTGAAATTACTATATTGCTTTAATTCCCAAAAACTCAACCACCATTCTGTTGTTTCCAACAAGGCCATCAATTGTTTCTTGTCTGGGGTGTAGTAATATCCCCCTTTATTACAGATTGGGGGTTAGTAATATCCTTGTTCATGACAGCAGATTGAAATCTGTGGCGCTTTCTAACTGTAGCCTTAACCATTTTCTTGAATTCTTCATCAGTGCTAGCCAACATGTATCGCAGCTTAACATTGATCTGATTCTCCACCAGAACCTTGTGTCTCGGCATAATTCGACCATCAAGAGAATAGCTGAAAAACCTGATAGCAGCAAGGGACTTAATTAACTGAAGACAACCATGCAACAGAATAAAAACCATTAAGAATCAAACATGATTTTTATAAATTATCTGTGTTCAGAATATCATTCTGTGATACCTTGGAAACTCGATGAGATCTTGCAAAGGCCGGACCATGGTTTTCCGCAAATAACTATACTTGGGACGAAGGACATCTATATTGTATCTGAGCAGCATTGGGAAATCAGCAATCATCTCACCCAATTGCCAAAGACGTACACCAAGAGACAGAAAATATTTTACATTTACTTCAAGCTTATGGACTATGCTGCATCCCAAGAGCTCCGGTCCCAGAGCTAGAACCTGGGCAATGTCTCTCTCACTGACTCCAGCTTTGGTCATCAAGAATATGACCTATATGACATTCAAATTTCAGCAGATGAGTCAATAGAGCTCACTAGATGAGTCAATTTATTGACACATAATTGTTGTGATAAAATTTATTATGTATAAACAATAATTCCTCCTATCTGACAGGAAGAACAAGTTAGTAGCTCTTGATGCACAAACTCCCATTATTAACTCATTATATTTCAGGATGTGATTAGATGTGTATGAAGATAGGAGAGTGGTTACCGATAAATATACTTTTCTCACTGCACAAGTAATATATTCAAAATTAATTGAGGGCCCCAATCGTCTTGGCTGGTGTTGCTGAACACAATCTGAGAGAAGACTCTTTTTCTTCTTTTTTTTTCAAATATTAAAAAATAGACTATTTTAGTAGTGAAGAATTGGAAAAATAACTTTATGGTCGCTGTTAGAAAAGATGAGAAGAGAATTAAGAATAAGAATGACTAACACACTCCTGTTAGTCTCCCTATTTCTATATTTATATGAAAAGATAAAGATAAGTACAAGGAAGTTAGGCCTAACCCAATAACACACAATAATAATAAATAATAGTCCAACCCTTATTCTTTAACACGCCCCCTCAAGCTAGAGCATAGATGTTAATCATGCTCAGCTTGTTACAAATATAATCTATTCTATTCTTATTAAGAGCCTTAGTGAAGATATCCACGAGTTGTTCTCCAATCCGCACATATCCAGTAACAACAAGCCTCTCTTGAATCTTTTCACGCACAAAATGACAATAAGCCTCAATATGCTTTGTTTTTTTCATGAAAAACAGGATTAAAAGCAATGTGCATGGCAGATTGATTATCACACTACAATTTCATAGGCATTGCACTATTAAATCCAATCTCATCAATAAAATGATGTATTCACACCAATTCACATGTAGCTTGGGCCATAGCACGATATTCTGATTCAACACTAGATCAAGAAACAACACTTTGCTTCTTACTCCTCCAGGAAACAAGATTTCCTCCAACAATGACACAATAACCAGAAGTGAATCTTCTATATATAGGAGATCCAGCCCAACCAGCAGCAGAGAAACCTTCCACTGTAATATGTCCATGATCTCTGTACCAAACGCCATGACCTGGGGCCCTTTTTAGATATCTCTATATATGAAGAATAACCTCCCAATGTGTGGTCCGAGGAGATGATATAAACTGACTAACCACACTGACAAAGAAAGCAATATTTGGACAGGTGACTGTGAGGTAGTTAAGCTTACCCACCAGTTTTCTGTATCGTTCAGGATCTGAAAGAACATCTCCATCATCTACTAAGAGTTTGACATTAGGAACCATAGGGGTTTCTAGTAGGCTTGGCTCCAAGCAAACCAGTTTCTTTAAGCAAATCAAGGACATACTCTTCTTTGGGTGAGATAAGATGCCCTTCTTACTACTCATCACTTTCAATACCTAATAAGTACTTCAATGTACCCAAATCCTTAGTTTGAAAACTGTGTTTGAAGAAAATCTTTTGAGTTTTCTTATCCCAACCTCGTCACTCCCAGTAATAATAATGTCATCCACATATACCACTAGAAAAGATACAGTCATCTTGAGAACGTTGGAAGAAGACCGAGAGATCAAAATTGCTTCTTTGAAGTCCAAACTATAAACAGCTTGACTAAACCTTCCAAACCAAGCCCTTAGGGCTTCTTTAAGGCCATATAAAGATTTCTTCAATCTGCACACTTTACCACTCCCCCTCTGAGCAACAAACCCAGGTGGTTGCTCCATATACACCTCTTCCTATAAATCACCATGGAGAAAAGCATTCTTGACATCCAGCTGATGAAAATGTCATTGGTGAGTAGCTACAAAAGAGATAAACAACCGAACAGAAGCAAGTTTAGCTACTAGAAAAAAGGTTTCAGAATAATCAATACCATAAGCCTGAGTATAACCCTTAGCCAGCTACAAAACCATGAGGATTGACCTTCACAGCGTAAACCCATTTACAACCAGTTGCCTGTTTACTAGCAGGTAGAGAAACCAAATCCCAAGTATGATTGTGTTAAATAGCATGCATCTCATCCAACATAGTCATACGCTAACCCTCATGAGACAGGGCCTCAGTGACAGTGGTTGGAATAGTGAGAGTCAAGAGAAGTTACAAAAGACTTAGTAGTGCTAGATAAACCAGCATAAGAGACAAAAGAAGAAATAGGATAGGTAAAACTACGCTTACCTCTCCAAAGAGCAATCCGGAGATCAATGCTAGACTCAGAGGGAGCAAGATCCAAAGAGGAAGAAAGAGCTGTAGAAGGCAATGAATCTAAAGGCTCTGGAGCAGCAGGACTGGTTACAGCAGATTGCTGATTCCTCTAAACATAGTGGTGAGGGAAGGAGGGAACAAGAAAGGGACGAGGCCAAGAAGACACAAGAATAGTAGAACCTGTAGAAGTTGAAGAAGAGACAGGAAAGTAATATACCAGAAGAAGTCATTGTCATCACTAGTAAGAGAAGGAGAAGAAAATGACTCTAAAGAGAAAGGAGTGGTCTCAAAGAAGGTGACATCTGCAAAGACAAGATTGCGACGCAGATTAGGAGAATAACATCTATACCCTTTTTGACTATGAGAGTAGCCAAGAAAGATACAACTTAAGAGAACGAGGATCCAACTTAGAGACCTGAGGACGGACATCTTGGACAAAACAAGTGCAACCAAAAATTCTAGGAGGAAGAGAAAATAATGGTTGAGAGGGAAAGAGAAGAGAATAAGAAATTTGACCATCAAGGATAGAAGAAGGGAGACGATTAATTAAGTAACAGGCTGTAGAGACAGCATCAGCCCAAAAAGGTTTAAAAAACTTTCATTTGAAACAAAAGTGCACGGGAAACTTCAAGTAAGTGTCTGTTCTTTCTTTCAGCCACCCCATTTTATTGTGGGGTGACAGCACAAGATGTCTCATGAATAATGCATGGTTTGTCATAAATGACTTAAAAGAAGAAGAAAGATATTCTTTAACGTTATCACTTCCAAGAGTGTAGATAGTAACATTAAATTGGGTTTGAACTTCAGCACAAAAGGCACGAAATATAGTAAATAATTCAGAATGATTTCTCATAAACTAAAGCGATGTAACACGAGAGTAATCATCAACAAAAGTAACAAAGTAACGAAAACTAGACTTAGATTCAATGGCACAAGGCCCCCAAATATCAAAATAAATAAGAACAAAAAGGGATTCAACTCGTTTATTAACTTTAGGAGGATAATTTTCTCGACGGTGTTTTAGCAAACTGACACGACTCACAGTTCAAAACAAAAGAAGGACTCTAAAGTAGGACATAATTTCTTCAAAGTCTTCAAAGGCAGGATGGCCAAGACAACAATGAAGTTGAAATAGGGAAATGGAAGTGGAACAAGCAATCGACTTGTGGCTCTTGAGTTGCAGACTCCAAAACATATAATCCATTAGATTCACGACCCTTACTAATCACCTTCTTCGTCCCAAGATCCTGAAACAAGCAATATTTAGGAAAGAAATGAACACTACAATTCATAGAATTTGTAATTTTGCTAACTGACAAAAGATTAAAAGAAAAGTGAGGTAAATATAAAACAGAATTCAAAGGAAGAGAAGGCAAAGTATAGGCAATGCCACTTCCTATGACGGGAGTAAAAAAAACCATTAGCAAGAGTGACACTAGGTAATAAAGAAAAGGACTGAAATGAAGAAAGAATACCTGTGTTACCAGTCATGTGGTCTATTGCACCTGAATCAATGACTCAGTTGTGAGGGAAAGAAGTGAGACAAGCAGTGGGGATTACTTGACTGAACAAGGGTAGCAGTAGAAGAAGTGTCAATATCCTGTGAGGTTGGAATCGATTATAAGCATCAAAGTCAGCATCAAATAAGGTGATAGTTTTGAAGCCCTGTAACAAAGGAGCAAAGATGGGTGAAGGTAAGAGACCCTCGTAGGTGACTGCATAAGCATAACGCTGGCCTTGAGATTAGGTGGGTCTCCCATTCAAGTTCCAAAAATTTTTCCTAATATGACCTTCCTCACGACAAAAATAACAAAAACATGGTGTACCATCACGACCACCATCATGACCACCAGTACGCCCACCAGTTCTGCCTCGACCACTACGTCCACCACCTCTACCTGCTCTACCTCCCCCTCTACTAACCAAAGCAACTGAAGATTTAGGAGAAGGTTTAGAGGGCAACTCATGGTGACGTCGTAATAGACGACAATACACATCAGAAAGTGTCACATGATCAAAACTAGTCAAAATCTGGTCGCGGGTAGCATTAAACTCGGGGACACAGGCCAGACAAAAAACTTACAACTGCTAACTATTCCCGTTGTAAACACATCTGTTTAACATCTTCAGAAATAGGATGAAGGACATTCAATTCTTCATAGGTCCGCTTAAATTCAGTAAAGTATGCTTGGAGAGAATTCTCCTTCTGTACCAGTCGGTGAAACTCCTGTGTCACCTCATAAACACGAGACAGATTGGCTTTCCCAGAATAAATAAACTCCATATACTCTCACAATTCTTTCACAGTATTGCAATGAGAAACCACATGCTTGCCAGAGGTCTCAAGGGTCTTATTAATCATGCCAAACAACCGGTTATCCTCCCGTAACCACTTGTCTCTTGTAGCCCAGGACTTTGGAGGGTCATCTGTCAGATGATCTTCTTTCTCAATCCCTGTAAGAAATATCTTGATAGTTTTGCGCCACTCGGCATAGTGTTTGCCATCAAACTTATCATCAGTAATTCGAACAAAAGCAAAAATCACCTCAGGCATAACTGTAGGCTTCGTAGAAACCTCTGACTCATCAAAACTACTAGATCCGGAGTTGGAATGGTCGTCCACCATCTCAAAGCGCACACATTCACAAAGAAATTGTCACCGTTGTCTCCAAAACATCAAACGACAATAACCCAAAATAACAAACCAAAGCAAAAGACAAGCAAGGGGGCTAGACAACACAAAACTAGACCTGTTGAGCTTAGACCCAACCCGCAGAAACGTCACTGGGTTCGACTGAAACCCATCAAAAATTCCCAAAAAATCCCGTCAAAAACACCAACAGCAGCAAAAATCGCACTTTGGCCAGCCAAAGCTCCAAGAAAACGGAAGAACTCCACCACCCAGACTTGCATCACCCTGGGTCGCACCCCTCTGGCCGGCGTTGGCACCTCTGGTAGCAGGAAAAGCCCACCACGACACTCCTAGCCGTGAATCAACGCATCAGGCGAGAAGAACACCCCCAAAGCAGCCTTCAAAACCACAAAATCATGCTCTACAGTGCACAAAAAAAAAATTTGGAGCTTGGGAATGGGTAGATCGGCTCTTTCTAAACCAAGAAAGTAGGTTTTTTTTTTAATTTCGATTTTTTTTTTGGGCAGAGAAAGCTAAGATTAGGGTTTCTCTAACTAGCTCTAGATACCATGTTAGAGAAGATGAGAAGAGAATTAAGAATGGGAATGACTAACACACTCTTGTTAGTCTCCCTATCTCTATATTTATATGAAAAGAAAAAGATAAGTATAAAATAAGGAAGATAAGTCCAACCCAATAACACAAAATAATAAATAAATAATAGTTCAACCCTTATTCTCTAACAGTGACAAATTTCATAGTTGCAGAAAAGGACAAACCACTGGCCTAATCTTCTTGTGGAGGCTGTATGTGAGTAGAGTAGGAAACTTTACTAGCATGTTGCCAATTGCATCATCTCGAATCCCCAAGTCCTGAAAAAACCGTACCTTCATAATAAAATAGGTAACAAATTGTCAGCACTATCATCAGGAAACATGACAGAAACCATTGAAAAATTTATTTCTGAATCTATTATACATCTATATTTAAGAATATATTAAGATCAAGATATCTTGAGCTGAAGGAATGAAAGTAATGATAACTAAATGGAACAACACTACTAGATTGTACCAGTCGCCAGGCCCACCACCTTAATCACAAGTCTCCCTCAGCTGGTAAAAGAAACGAATAAAAACAATTTTTGCATACCTTTGGCACAATAGTCATCTGCAGATCAACACAAAAGACCATTGGTTTAATGGTAAGCATTCTCCTCATACCATCTCGGGTGATCCCATAATAGTACAAATACTTAACAAGAGGTTTCCATCCTTCATGAATGCTGCACCCCATCAATTGTGGCTTAAATGCTAGCAATCTGCCAACATCCTCACTTTGAAGCCCAAATTCTTTTAAGTAATTAACCTGAAAATTACAACAGCAGCATCATGCTTAATGTATATAATTATAGCAGAAACAGTTATCAACATGCCTATCAAACTAAACTTTAAATCTTTAAGCTTTTAAACTTCCTTTATGTTTGACTTGGGTACTACTCAAATTGTATAAACTATAAGAGAGTATATGAGCAGACAATGTGGATATATTTCAAGATGACTTTGATGCTTTAAAGTTTGTCAGGAACTAATGTACCTTTTGGTTCATTTCATCCAGAGTAAAGTAACCAAGTGCTTTAGGATAATCAAAAACCATTGTGCCAAAATCCTTCTCATTTAAACCCATATTTTGGTAGAACTCCACACGAGTCTTCACTTCTTCTAAGCTGTAAGACAACAATTGTGGAGATCGACTCATGACATAACCCATCCAATCCCTCCTGACCCCTTTAGTTTCTAAATATTCAACAATCTCATCCAGTTGCTCGGTACCGCATTCAAAAATATTCTCTCCAGCCTTCACGACTGCAACCCCAAGAAACTCCCCTCTGACGCGTACCGACTTCAGCCACTCAATAAGATGCCTTATGGACTCAAGTTTCCCTCTTGACCTCAAAATGAGCTTTGCTATCTGAGGATATGATAGTGAATTATGCTTCAACCATCTAGAGAATTGGAAGACAATCAAATAAGGAGCCTCCAAATTGACTGTAACTACAAGCATTTTAAATTCCATACAGATAATATATTAAGGAACAACTAATATGGAATTATGGATGATCCCACCAAGCAGATAAGTTGATCTCGCACGAACAATAAAACAAACAGCTTACCAACAACTTCAAATGGTAGCTACTTTTAGCAATCCTACCTGATAAGTGGCACAACTTGAGAGTCCTCTATAACGGTTTTGGCGCGTAAATTGAACATGGAGTGCGAATACTCCGGCATTCTTTTCAAGTTAGCAGCTTCAATCATGATATAATCGATAAAACCAGGCAACCTGTTAACCAAATTGGTAGTGTACGTGATTCCAAACTTGCCCTTTCGCATGGCTTCTTTGAAAATCTCCTCCGTCACCTTCCTGCGAATCTCAAGCGCGCGCATTATCACCTCCTCGTCGTCTTCACTGTCAGCTGTTTCTTGAAACAGAGTCCGCAGAGGCGGCAGAGAAGAACCCACATCGGGATCGCTAGGGGACTGAACATAGATGGACCCAGGAAACTGAGGGGTCCTTTTCCTCACAAGGGAAAGCTCCAAAAGCTTAATCTTTTCTTCATCAGGTATGGGGTCTTGCAGGTCACTGCGTTTGGGATTGAATTGCTGGGAGTGATGGTCATCCTGCCCAACCTTGTGGGAAAGCAGGTGAAGGAGAAAGGCTGTGGATTTGGAGTTCTGCTTGCGGAAAATGGGGTGCTGGTCATTTGGGGCATGTGGGTTTTGGCAGTTGACAATGGAGGAAGAGAAGGAGATGGTGCAAGTTGAGTTGCAGAGGGATTGGAGGGGGAGAGAGGAGCATGGACGGTAAAGGTTGTATCTATGACATGAAAGCATCTCTGTTTTGCTGAAGCTGAAGATGGTGGTGGCAGAGGCAATGGCCATGGATAAGACTATGAGAGTTAACAGTTACCAGTACCCCTCTCCAGTGTCTTCTCCTCGGCTATCGGCATATCAAAATTTCATTAGTTCGGGTTAATGAAGAAGTACAAGAACTAGAATATCTGCGAGAAGACAGACACCTTTAAACCTTTAAGTTGATTGTTACGACCCATCCAACCGACAAGGTCCCATGGTCTAGTGGTCAGGACATTGGACTCTGAATCCAGTAACCCGAGTTCAAATCTCGGTGGGACCTTTTTTAAAATATCAATCATATTTATATTGTTTAGTACCCTTCGGAATTTGGTGAGACCACGGCATAAAATTTAAGCCAATTATATTTTTTAAAACAGTTTAAACTTTAAACAAATCCAAACTGGTTAATTTATGCATTGTTTGCTGTTTATTATTGTGAGAAAGAATAAATGATTGTCAACTGCTAACCGAAATGTGCTTACTCACAAGACCGAACCAAGTTATGGTCACTGCTCTTAATTCAATAAGCCAACAAATTGATTCAGGGCCAAAAGAATCAGTATAACATTTTTCTATGCTGTCCCTTTTTTTCCAGAATAACAACAAATCTGATCTGAATGAAGAAATCTGATCATTAAAATTTACATTTCAAGAGAGGACTCGAGACAAGGGGTTGAAAAAATCAATCACATTTGAAAAAATTGTGGCTTGTTTCTATCCCAAACAAGCAGTCAAAGTATCCGTATCTACCACAGCACTCGGCCTTCTCGCTATCTTTATCTCTGTCCACCAAGTTTGTCTCCAAAACCACTGAAAAAGGAATATAATCCCCCTCTGAAAGGCAAGAATTTCAAGCAATTTGAATGCCACTTTGCCTGCAGAATTGTACAATATGCGCCTTCCAAAATTCCAATAACCAACCAATGCCCAAACCAACAAAAGCACAGGAGTATTAAGTGAACAGAAAGAGGAACGGAAAGCCTGTTGTATCATTACCAAAAAAAGATCGAAACTTGAGCCTTCTGCTAGGCCTGCTCCAGCGTCCCTACATCTTGAACCCCAGATGGTTCTGGGAGTATATCCTTCGAATGACGTCTGCGAGATGATGACATATCACCCCCGCCATTGGGGCTACCCTGTGAGCCAGTGGTTCCTGAATGCTTTAGACTACTCCCTCCTTCTGCTCTTGTACCAGAGGCTGCTGGAATTACTGTTACATCAGATGAACTCTGACGCCAACTACCAAACAAAGCAGCATTCCAAGAGCCTCTAGAAGAGGTTGCTCTAAGCCGTGCAGAACTGGAATTTTCTTCCCTTACGACTTTTAAAGGGTTTTCCAAAGCCTTGAGAACATATCTCATAAGGGGTCTTCTTGAAGGCTTGGGATTTAGGCAAGACCTGGCAACAATGGCCATTGCCCACACTTCCTCTAAGAAATCCTCGTCAACAACCAGAGATGGATCCACTATTTTTGTCACAAGCTCCTTATCGTAAATGCTAATGTAAGGTAGTGTCTGCTCCAACCATTCCTTTACTTCAGCATCACTTGATGCACTAATTCCCAGCTTACCAGTCACCAGCTCAAGTAACACTTTCCCAAAGCAATACACGTCATAGGCACAAACTGATGTTGATGAACCTGTTTTTCACAGTAAACAAAATTTATGTCACAAAATAATAGATTAAAATAACTCCTTTATCAGTCAAGGATTAACACCACCACAAGTTCAAATGATATAAATATAACCCCTTCAGCAAAGGGAAATTGCAATTGTAAGATTCACAAAATTCCATCACACATAAATATATTTCTGCTGCAAAGTGTTAAGAAAGAAAAAATCAATAAGAGCAATGCATAAAAGTCCAGCTCAACATATATTTCCCTGCCTCCACAGTCCACACACAAATCAGAGCAAACTAAAACAGAATTACAAGTATCACATCAATCTCCTAATCCAAATATAATAATCAAAATATTCTACATTGCAATCTGAGAGAAAAGCACAGACCACCCAACCTTTTATAACAAACTTTTTTTTTTGGTGTGTGTGTGTGTGGATGTACAAAACTACTCAAGTTGACATGAATCTGATATATGCACAATCACCACCATTTGTTGACCATGTTACTATTACTTCAGAAAGAAGAATGTCCTATAGTTCTAGATCTTCAGATCAACTTCTTGGGAATCTCAAAACGCATTTGCTCGCACAAGACATGCAGGACAAAGTGGGGAAAACAACAACTTGGATAATATTGATCTATGAGAAAATGCAATATTCACCGACCTCCCCCAAGTTATAGATGGCTAGGTCTTCACTATCAAACAGTTATAAGTAGGTAGATGATGATAACACATGCCCAGCATTTTTTGTGAGACATTAACAATAATGTTTCCACTCATACTCTTAGAGACTTCTGACCACACCTCACAGTGATAGTACACAAAAACACCATTTTATATCAATTCGTAGATGACAGATTGTAACTCTAAAGTGATCAATAAATGATATTTCTGCTGCACAAAATAATGTGATGTCCTAATCCCTCACAATATGGTCAAAAAGGCAAGTTGATATTTGTAAGAGGTAAAATGTGAATGATACAATGCACAATCAGTGCACACTCAAAAGTCAAGACATAGAACTAACTACAAATCCTTGCCAAAAAATAAACTTGAATTTCTACTTACCAGATGTGCCTTGTTCAGAGGACCTGCACATTAAAAAGTGAAATGAGATTTTAGATAAATGATTTTATAACAAATAATATGCATTTGCAAATATGGCATATAAAACTTGTCAAAAACTCAGAATGCAACTAAAGCAGAAGGCAATAAAGTAGAGGCAGAAAATGAGAAAGAAAGAAGAGAAAAAGAAACAAAAACTGCCATATGGAAGAATATGAGTATCCAACTGCATCACAGTCTCACCTAACTTCTTTACCAGGGTAAGACAGGAGTCCAGGACTCAGAAATTTGAACAGATTTTAAGACTTTACGAACAATAACTTCGCATAGACCGTAGAGGTTTTAGAGGAATCAGCTCTTGATATCCCCAAACCCACGAAACTTGTGGAACTACTCCAAATACACAAGGCTCAAATGTCCAAAAAAGAAAAAAAAACTAAAGTATTGCAGTCAAACGCAGATTTTGACCACACGCTATCACTCTAAGTTAGATATGGTACTACACCAAACCCAAGCCTATTAAGAGTAGAATATTAATTTGTTTCTCCATTTAAAAATTAATTCAGAAAAAAAAAAAAGGTGAAAAGGTGACAAATCCATGGCTACGATACCCAAGGGTTTCATAGTTACAAAGTCCAAATATGTCAATTAGGTTTTAAGTGGAAGATTATGAAAACCAAATAAGTGATTTCCATTAGAAAAACCAGCAGACAAGATGACATGACATAAATATATAAATAATTCTAAAAGCAGTAGATAAATTCAAAGCATAAGTAGTTTCCAATAAACAGCCTAAAGGATTGAGTCAAAGGAAGCACAATACTGTTAATACATAATGAAAGACCGGACAGACATAATTTTTCATGAGATTCATTAAATACAATTGTTAGTGGAGTACTTACTGGGGCAACCGCAGCAACCGAGTGATTTTGCTTTGATGAGTACCCCCATCTTGAGTGCAGACTTCACTTAGACTGCCTAATCGAACTTCATATTTATCATCCAGAAGTATACTGCTTGCTCGAATATCTCTACAATAGTTAAAAGATAGACTTGTCACTACAAGCATACCATTTAGCTTCAACTTTTTGTTATGTAAACTAGTGATTTACTCATTTCATGAAGGATAAAGATGGCTGAATGGATTAGCGGGAATGCACTACTGATTGGACTTGTTCCCAAACTTCCTATCTTTTTCAATTCCATTAAAGAGCGCATAGTCACACTCAATAATAGTGACAAAATTCAGTTACAAAGCAATATTTATACTTAAGCACGCAAAAGATATAGAAACAACCACTGATATTCATGACCATATGTATTGATTTAAATAGGGCCAGTTCTTCAATAACCACGCAGTCCCTGCCTACCAACTTGTGCCTTGCTATAACTAACATGATATGAAGAAAAAAAACTTCCAAATTAATGATCAAGCCTTTTACCAAAAGCTCTAACGTATATAAAGAAGCAGGAATAAACCATTGAATCAGAATTCATAGCGTACACTTTATCCAACAAACGAGCAATATGGACAAGAAATTACAGATAGAAGGGCACAGGTCAATCATGCATCATATCAGGTTTTACATTAGAATGGCTTGTCAAAAAGAACAAGAAGTAAAGAAAAATGTCAAAATAGAGCAAGAAGGAAATCTGGAGATACCTGTGAACAAAGGGCGGATTACATTCATGATGCAGATAAGATAGGGCCTCTGCTGTTCCAATAGCAATTTTCAATCTAGTTATCCAATCCAATGACTGCAAAGTTCCATCTTCAGATGCAGTTTTTTTGTAGTACAAGCAATTAGACAAGTCCCCATTTGGGATATGTTTATAAACCAGGAACTTCTCATTCTCCTTTTCTAAGCAATGACCCAACAGGGGAACAAATCTTGGATGAGAAACCTTATTGAGAAAGTCCAATTCCAATAAGTAAGAATCCTTTTTAGTTGAGCGAGTGTCGATCCTTTTGATGACTATAGGAATCCCACTTTCCAAAACACCATTAAAGAGATCCCCGGCATGGCCATGTTTGATAAGATTTGCATCATTGAAATCACCTGTGGCCTGGAGCAGCTGATGGTATGTAAATGAGTCCCCTGCATTTGAAAAGTTGATTGATACACCAGGATGTGGAGGACTGCCTCCAGCAGGAGCAGGGCCCACACCGTTTCCCCTTTGATTTGAATTGCCCTTCTTACAAGTGCACAGAAGCAACAGGACGAGTAACAACACCAAAAGTACAATTAAACCCAGTCCACCCAAGACTCCTGCCAATATAATCTTTTTTTTATTGCTCTTCCCAGAGCCTATTGCTGCAGGAGCTCCTGTTGGATTTGGACGCCCAAAATTATCAAAAGTGAGGCCCCTCTCAGCATAAAATGATGTACATTCTACTGGTGTTCTCTGATTTGTCACGTTTTGGAGGCAATTGCTATCTAGAGATGCATTAAGCATGAAGTCCAGGACCCTGCCCTCAAAATAATTGCTTGTCAGATCCATGAAACTGAACCTTCTGAGCAGAGGACTGAGGCCTCCATAAAACATGTTATGAGAAATATTGAGCTCCCCAACAGTGGCATTAGCAACGGAACCAGAATTAGGAAGCAGACCAGTGAAGTTATTGCCAGAGATATCGAGGAAGCTCAATCTTGGCAGAGACCACAACTCCTCAGGCAAAGCACCAGTAAAATTGTTCTGTCTCAGCACTATGAACTGCAACTGCGACGAAGCAGTAAACAGGTTGACCGGCAGAGTTCCATCAAGTATGTTGTTCCCAAGCATTATTCTCCGCAAGCTCCTCAGCCCTTTTAAATCCGGAGGCACAGAACCAGAGAAAGAATTCACACTAAGATCAAGGTCAACTAAGCCACTAAGATTCCCCAGTTGGGCTGGTATAGAAAAAGTTAGGCCATTGCTGGAAAGATTCAAGTATTGTAACTTGGAGAGGGCCCCAATGCCCAGGGGAATCGACCCGGACAAAAAATTGGCAGAAATGTCAAGCGAAGAAAGATTCCCAAGAAATGCAAACGATGATGGGAGGAACCCAGTAAGAGAATTCCGGGAAAGATCAAGAACCGAAAGGGCTAACAGTTGACCCAGACTATCAGGAAGTATTCCGGTAAGATTGTTATCAGACAGATAGAGGCCAGTCAGATTGGTTAAATTCCCAAGACTGGAAGGAATAGCACCATTGATGGAGCAAGAACGAAGATCAACCACACCTAGTGAAGGGAGCTGCAGGCCAAACCAGTCAGGAATAGGACCAGGGAGCAGAAAATTGGAGGCATTGAAGGACTGCAAGAGGGTGAAATTGGCCAAGGCGTCCACTGCAAATTGTGGGTTTTTCCTCCCAAGTCTGGTTCTTCTAAACCCAGAGATATTGATCCCAACAACTCGACCATTCTGGCACCGGACACCGCTCCAGATTAAGCAGGGGTCTGCCTTTCTCGGCCATTCCTTGCTCCTCAAGCCCAGCGAGGACCGAAGTTCGAGTAGTGCTGCTCGCTCAGTGGGTGAACTCAGTGGCTCAATCTGCTCCAATGTGAAGTGAAACAGTAACAAGAACAAGAACCCAAACGACACTACGCTATGCCGATCCACCATGTCTTATGAGCGCTGACCCAAAGATCCAAACATTCCCATCTTGCTCTCAAATATGTATGTGTGTTTGTCTGAACTCACAAATAGATATACCCAATACAGAAGAACACATTTTTTGATTTCTCTCTCTAAAAAGTCTTCTGCTTTCACTTTCACTTTCACTTTCCAATAGGAAAAGAACCCAAAAAAAACAAAGAGCAGAACAACTCTTACCTCAATCACAAGGCTTTGATTCTTCAAACTTTTGATGACAAATCTGTATCGCTTTCTGTGCGCCCTTTCTTCTGTGTCTCCTGTCTCCCTAGTCTCTAGTCCCTATATACTCTCTCCTTCTCTTTCTAAATCCTTCAGTTTCTTCAGTTGACGGAAGCCAGAGGGACAAGGGAATTTTTAAAATTTAGAGAAAATTAAAAAAAGATATTACGGGTTGAAATAAAAAAATAACAACTTGGGAGAGAAAGAGAATGGTTAAACATGAAAACTATAGGAGTGTGGACTATCACACTAGCTTTGCTTCTGCCACTGCTCGAAGCCCCACAAGAAAGAAAGAGAAGAAAACAATAAAGGCAGTGTCTTTTTTAAGTGCTGAAAATCCTATGCTATTGCCATGTATGCAATGACCATGATGCTTTGTGAAGCTAAACTCTGATGAGATAGGGAGGTGCAGAAGTGCAGAGCGCTTAATGGGCAAGAGCCTGAGCCATGGATGGGACCATTGGCTCGCCGAGCTGGAGGGTCTCTGAATCCGGCAACGGTTGGGTTCTATGCCGGGTTTGACCACCGCTAATCCCGCCCAGTCCAGCTAAGCCCACAAAACTATTGCTTCCAACCTCTTTTTTTTTTCTTTTTAACTCTCTCTCTCTCTCTCTCTCTCTCTCTCTCTCTCTCTCTCGCTGTGAAGCGTAAACTTCTGTTTTGCAGATTGTCCCTGTGTTGTTTTACTGCAAAGAGAAAATTGGCTTGGATTATGTTCTTTTTGGTTCAGGTGACCTGAATTTGTGAAGGTGTTCCGTGTAATTTTGTTTACCTTTACAATAAAGTGTTTCGTACACGGAATCTTTAATACATATTATGACATGTTTGATGTATAGAAACTCTTGAATACATTTTAAGAAACGTTTGGTATCTATGGAGATAAAATTTTAAATTTTTTTTATATAGAAATGGTTAAGAAAATTTAAATTTAGGATTTAAATATTTTAAAATAATTTACCATGTTTAGTTTATTATCAAGCCAATTAATATATTTTAAATATATTTTTTAATTATCATTGAAAAAAATATCACAAATATGACAGCTCATACGTTTTAAAAAAAAAAAAAATTATTGTAAGGGTTTGTGCCTTTGTGGCCTTGTACTAATACTCCCTTTCTTGAACTGTTGGCCTTGTTCTACTCTGGTGTTTAATATATTCATAAAATTTTAATCTTCACTCAAGTTTATTATAAGATGGGAAACAAATTGTTTATGATAATGATGATTGTAAGGGTGATCATTTAAACCATAGAAACAATAATAATGATGATGTTGGTGATTGTAACAGTATCGGTAATGACCATAAAAAAGAATGGCAGCATGTATATATATATTTACAATGATTATAGTGGTTCTAGTAATGATGATGGAGAGACTTTCTTGGTAGAATTGTGAGACTTATAGCTATTGGTATAAATTAACCTTTTCTATTATTAAATTTTATTTTTAGTAAGCTAAAGAAATTAAGAGTCCTCTTAAAAATCTCATATGGCTTACTACTATTGTGGTCTCTCCTTAATTTTATGTAATTAAAAAAATTCAAATTAATGGATGTCTGTGACTGCTTTTTCAAATATCTTTTGAAATTAAATTCTAAATGAGAAATACTCATGAGTAATCTGTCCCTTTTTGTATTGTCAATGAAAATTTTAATATTTATGTCTGATTGTATAATATATAGATAATATAATATAATTAATATTATTTATTTTTTATAATATTTAAGTAAAATATTATATAATATAATATATGATCAAAATAATGTATTTAATTTTATAGTATAACAAATAAGAATTAAATTTTTTTATCTTATATAATTTTATACATCTAGAGTTTACTATCTACCTCTTATATAATATAACAAACGAAGCCTTAGATGCCAAGTAGCATGTTTTTTTTCTCTTTTTTCATACTTCTAATATTCTACCTTGCAAACCAGTAATGTAAAGGGGAAAAAAAATCGCAACATGTGTCTAATTTACCCCAAGTGTTCAGTACTTGAAAATTTCGCTATAACATTAGCAGTAATTACTTAAGGAAATTGAATTTGAATAATTTAATGCCCAACAATAAAATTATCATATTATTTTATCAAAAAATGGTTTCTGGCAAGGTAATTAATACAATAATGAATAGCGATAGTAATAATTAGAACAAGACAATGATAGTAATAAAAAAATAATGACAATAGTAATGATTTTATTATTATAATAATAACAATTAATAATGATAGTAATTAAAATTGCACAATTAGATTTTTTGATAAACTTTTTTTTTATAAACAATTGCACAATTAGATTGTAACATAATACATGAAAAGGTTGGATAAATTGTGATAACTACCAGTGAAATATCGTCAACAAACACTACTACGCTTTTACTTTTTGATATTAAAGTTGAGTCTCTTAGGGTTAATTAGATGTCATTGACTTTCATCTACGTTTTCAATATTATAGTCAAGCCAGAGTTTCTTATTAACCAAACATGTATCCAGGGTTAGATATTAGAGTTTAATTTTAATTTATTAACAGTGTAAAGTATAAAAAATTTTATATTATCATTTAATTATATATTCTCTATCATAAAAAAAATGACTTTTAAAAATTTTCAAGTCATGATTTAGATAAAAACTTATCTCTTATAATTTTTGTCTAAATTATAATTTTGTGATTTCAAAAATTAAACCAAATACACTAATTCTCTTAAGGATATTTCCATACATCAATGGATGATATCGTAAATATATTTTACACTTAAGGACAATTTGGTATGAAAGTAAGATTTTTATAGGATAAGTTTTGTAAATTGTATATAAAACTCATCTAAAAAAAAATTAATCCTATTTATACTCTTGTATAATCAAAATTAAATATAAATATTATTCTTTATTTAAATATAGACAAATTATGTCTTCATATGGGTCTAGCGTGTCACAGTTTTTTTTTTAGTACAACGAGGCCTAAAGACATAAGAGAAAGAAAGCAAGGCAGAGATTGGAACCCCCTATCATCATGCCAATTCGAATACTTTTTATGTTTTCATAAAAATGTCATATATATTAGACCTAAAAAAAATCTATGTTGAGTAATTAATAGATCAAATTAAGGCCGGTGTTTTATAAAACAAGTATATATGACCTATTTAAAGCAAAGCCTAATGTTTTTCCACCCTGAAGTCCATAATTCAGAAAAACATTATTATAATTTTCCTATTACCGTGTGATTTTTTAAATTTAATTTTATTTATAATCTTTTACCTAATTACTTAAGCTGAATTTTAACACAAGATAAAGTATATCTATGCACTGTCCATGTTTTATGTGAGGGGATAATATTAAATATAAAATTATTTATAAATTTTTACTTAATAACTTAAACTTTTAAAATAATCATTTCTTAACTACTTCATTTTACTATTGTTTCTTTTAATAATTCTAAACTTTTAAAAGTCTATTTCAAATTCTCATGCCAAACATAATTATAATGGTTGTTACTTGTTCCTACGAATTTTTCAAAATAAATTTCCAAGTTCAAGTCCTAAACACTAGTATATGATGTTTTACCATGATTTAATAATCCAGTTTATGGTATCCCGACATTGGGATTGGTGCTATACGTTACTAGGAAAGAAAATAATCAGATCTTCAACCCACCAATGTTTACTCTAATTAAGAAATAATTATCCTTACCCTACGTGGGGATTAGTGCTTGTCACGGACACTAATGGAAAAAAGTAATAATATATTCTCCTAAAACTTTATCATAATAATCATCTTATTATTATTTAATAAGACAATTATTAAATAAAAAAAATAAAATATTTAATATTTTTTAAACATAAAAATATTTAATACTTATTTTATATATTACATGTATAGAGTAGCGTTTGTTGCTCTTAGAAGCCCATTCGAAGGCAAATAGTTGTCTTGTAATTTGTATTATTATGTTTAGCAACTGTTAGGCAAAATTACTTTTTATTTTAAATTAAAATTTTGATTGAAGTAAGATTTTGTTATTTCTATATTAAAGTAAAAGTCAATTAGAAAAATTCAATATTTTTAGCCTAGATATTTATTATTTACAGTTTATTTTATCTTTTTTCACTACACCTTAACTTATATCATTTTCGATAATTATATATTCAGAAGTAATTTTGATCAATACTATTCAAATAATATTTATTTTACTAAAATTAATTTTTAAATAAAATTTTTTAAACATATATCAGTTCACTCTAAATTCACTTCTAACTAAAATTAAATTTATTTAAAATTAAATTTATAAAATTTAATTTAAACACGTACATTATAGTTAAAAAGATTATTATAAAGAAAAGTTAAAAGGCTATAAAATTATTCACAAAATTGTTATATCTTCAAAATCTGTGTGGTATAGTTCTGCACTAAAATCCTAGGTAACATGATCTCCTTTTATAAGCCCTACCCTACTTTTTGTACTAGCTAAGAAGGTGTAGAAGAAAATGCAAGAAAATTGACGAGGCAATAATAGTGATATTTTATTGTTTAGCTTGGCAAACACAACAGAGAGATTGGCGAAAAATTATCCCATTAACGAATCACTGGTACATGGAGCAACTTCATAATGGAGGAACGCGTATAATTATTTTCCTGTAGGATATGTCTGACATAGGATAAATAAAAGATAAATTCTTATAAATAAAATTTATATATAATTATTTTTATTTCATATCAACATACACTTAATAGATGAGCAATTAAATTTTTGCATTACGGGTATGGTTCGTAGATTTGGGTTATAGCCTATATAACTTACAGTTACGGGTAACATTTATGTTCTTTTTAACAGCGCAAAAGTAAAAGGCATTTTAATTGTTGCAGACTTGCAGTCATGGTATTCTCTGCAAGTGCCACAGAGCATACTTCTGTTCTATGTGATAAGCAAGAAAGAAGGAAAAGAGAGGTTTTACCAAAACCTTGAAACCATTGCCCATGCTCCAGAGACAGTGATTCACATCATTTCAGACTTCAGTTTTACTCTCTGTGCTCAAATAGTTCAAGGCACTTCACCATTACTGCAAAATCAAATCAAGTAACATATATTCTATTCCCCTTTTGGATGATAACGAACGTGTAATTCCCAGAGGAAAACTGAGTGAAAATAGCAAATATAATGCATCCCCCAAATTTTGCGCAAGTGCATTCATTGTTTGCATTCATATTAGAAAAATTCTGAAAACTGTTCACTTTCTTTTTTTGGTGTTGTGCAAAAGTTAAGGAGATAGCTTACAATGATATTTAGTTATTTACATATTGTTTGTCAATGAGAATCACTGGTAAGAATCGAATCTAAGATATTTGAATTAACTCAATTTGATCGTGTTAGTTGAATCAACCCACAAAAACTGTTTAATTTGAAATAGTTTCTTTTGAAAAAAAGTGTATGATTAATATTTATAACAATGTTATTTATATACTATTTTTTTTATTATTCTTACACTGCTTTTTTTTAGATAATAAAATAAGAAAAATACACATTTTAATACATTCCTTCTCTGTATTTATTATCCAAACAAAAATGGTGAAAAGGGAAATGGTGTGTATCTAACATTTTTGTATTTATACCACGATGGTTGAAAATGACCAAAAAAAAAATATATGTAACATATCTAGGCATATGATGCCACGTTGAGAGTTGAGGAAATACTCCCAAAAGAAGAAAAAAAAAATTGGTCATCCAATGTCACCAAATAAAGTTTCCATCCTGGAAAAAATAAAGGGATTACAAGCGTAACTTGCTTTGATAAGAAGCATTATAGCTTAACATCTGTTTGTTTTATTTTATAAACACACCTTAAGAAACCTTCTCTCCAACGCCCGTTGGTAACCAACTTAAATGCAAATAATTTGAAGTTTAATTTTGATTTGTTTTATAATATCATATAATTATATGTTGTCACATCCTTAATATAATTCACATTAATAATTAAAATTAAATCCAGAATTAAATTATACAATTTCATTTTATTAATACAATGATATTGCTTTTCTAGTAGTCTTGAGTCACTAATGCATGCAATATTAGTTATTATTTTCGTGTAATGTACATGTTTATACATATTTTAGATTGTTCAAAATAATATTTTTTTTCTCATTTAAAATAGGTTCATTGAGTGTATCTATATTAAAAAATAATTTAAAAGAGTGAGATGTGAGAATAATAATTTTATTTCATGTAGATCATATTAATATTTAACATACTATTCTTAAAATCATGATAGAAAATTTAGCAAAGTAAAATTTGATAATAACACTCTTTTAGGATTGGATTATCGTTCAAGTCAAATTTTTTGGAGTAAACCGATAATATTTTCACAAGGTTCAGCCTATTTGAACCATGGCCTAATATTTCTGGATCAGGAATGATAATAGTATGATCATTCCAATGAAATGAGACTTTCAAAAATTAAATTGTAATTTTATACCTGAGGACATAACTTACTTTCACTACACTAACACCTCATAGATAGATTCAAGTCAATTTTACTATATGTATAAATATGTCTCTACATTAAAATTTAAAATTTTACTTTTTTTTATGTACCAAAAGGAAAGTAAAAAAAGTTTGAATTTAATTTATTGTTCATATAAAAAAGTTTATATTATCTTTTAATTATATATTATCGTACCATTAAAAATTTTTAATTATAATAAAAACTATTTAAGAGTCAAACACCTTTAATATTACCCTAATATATGATTGAATAATGATATAAAAAATTATACTTGATAGTGGATAACAAATAAAATTTTTTCTTTAAGTTAAATTCAATCTATTATCAAATAAAACTGTGTATATTATCAGTAAACTAAAAATTAACATATTATTATAACAATTTTATTAATAATTAAAATTTTTAACAACTTTTAAACAAGTAATACTATGTAATACACTAATAATATAGAATTTTATTGCACCTAACAATAAGTCAAATCTAATCATCACTTTTATTAATGCCACTTCTATTGCACTGTCTCAGATTGAACACTGGATAAGAATTTGTTGGGATTAAGGAAAGTTTGAGCTTTAATTTATCTTACCGTTTTATAAGATTTGATTTCGAGATGAAACAATTTTTAAAAGACTTAATATAACTTGAGTATGTCTATTCAACATCAAGCGAGCTTTATTGGCACTTTATGTAATAACTAACATATACAATGGAATTTCTTTTTATAATAGATATTTGTAAATCAGCTCGATCAGATCTAGTTTTATTAGCCACGGGAAGAAATGAGATTCAAACTTTTGACCTCTAGCTTTAATGGGAGAGTTCAACGCGAGTGACACTATGAACATATACAACACAATTCAATAAAAAGGAAATAGGAATACGTATTAAGACAAACATAACTCATAAATACGAGAGTCAAAGCACATTTGGCATTCAAAGCTACTCTGTTATTGTCGCTGACCTCTTTTTTTTTTTTCATGTTGACCTAGTATTTCAATAAAGTTTAAATTTTGATTATTTTTTTAAAAAGTAGTTTACTTACAATTACGTCTAATCTTTTATTAATTATTGTGGCTAACATCTCCTTGTGCATCTTCTATTATGTCCGAATCACAGAGAGCATTATAGGGATGAAGATATCCCATAAGAAATGCCCAACTATGGTTATTGGAAGGACTATTTGATTATTGAGATATTTTATTTTGCTTTCGTTCAAATCCTCCAAATTTGGATGTGATTTTTTTTCTACACAAAATATTCAAAATAATGTGATTCGATTAAAAAGAAAAACTCTTTCTAACGAGTTAAATATTTTAAAATAGTTTCTTTTTTAAGGAGCAAATTGGATTTTTTTTTTCTAGGTCAAACAAACATTTGATCAAATTTATAGAGCGTAGCTTGCGAAGAGAAACCCTCCTGAACGTCTTCGAAGACAATGCTACTTTTCCACCCAAGCTACCTTTTAAAGCGCTGTAGCAACCAACCAATTTCTTTCGGTCAAATCATTGAAAAGAAAATCAAAATAATTAATCACCGATAAATTAAAATAGTATAGCTGTGCCCGTATTGGTTGATTAAATATGCAAACAGTTAAACACGTGCAAGGAGAGAGTAATCTAATATTGGAAAGGCACTTTCGATCCACGCTATTTATTATAGTCTAAACTCTAGAGTGAATCCCGCTATACGACTTATTATTGGTTTAGTAAACTACTACTTTGGTCTTTTTTTTTTCTTTGTCTTTATCATAAATTAATTGATTTTTTTATGACTTTTATTATTTTTATATCTATTTTTTACACTAAATTTTTACACTATTTTTATTAAAAAATAAATATACTTCACAAAATTTAAATATACTTTTCAATACATACTCTTTCTTGTTTTTCTCTCAATAAAAAAAGTATATAAACTTTGTTATAGAATATAAGTGTAATAATAACAAAATTCCTTTTTTATAGACAAGATCTATTATTTAAGAGTATTTATGGAATAAGTTGGGTCAAATTTAATATAGTTCAGTCCTGACCTAATATTTAGAATGGGTCATTTTTTTTAATAACTTTATATTCTTTTAATAATTTTTTTAATTATTAAATAAAATAAGTATTAAATATTTTTTATATTTTTAAAATATTAAATTTTTTACTTTTTTATTTATTATCTAATATTAAAAGAAATATTAAAAAAAATTTAAAAAAGTATAATAATTTTTTTTTTACTCAGCTTCAAATAGATTTGTATATCACTCAACTAAGATTGAATTGAAATCAAGTTAGTCTAAAATAAAGTGATAAGATAAAGCTTTATTCCAAATAACAATTTCAAGATTTGAAAGGTTTACCTAGAGTATAATCTATTTCTATTTCTACTGTTCCAACCACGTTAAGTTGATGATAAATTAACTGCTCTCTTACGGATAAGACCAAAATTAAAATTCTTGACATTTGTCGGTTGGGGGTAGCACTTGTTGTCTCCGCCTGAACGTCGGCTGCCAAGTTATTTTCCAAACAACGGACTTTCAATTTTCAAACATTTCTCCATCCTCCGCCGTACTCTTCAGGCTTCTCTCAAGGAGTGGGTAAACAAAATTCCATAACAAGTTTGGAAAAATGAAAATAAAGGTTTCGTGTCATAAAATACATGATCCTTTGCTTGGATCAAGAAGAAAAACTAAAAAAAAAAGAAAAAAATAATAAAAAATTTTATTTTCTCTTCTTATGTTCGGACAGTGTAAAAAAGTTTCTCTTATTTAATTATGTAAAAAAATTAAGAAAAAAATATATTTATATAAAATAATAAATATATCTTTATTCAAAGCCAAATTATTGGAAAAGAGGGAGAAAAAGATGTATAAAATTATAATTGTATAATTTTTCTTCTCTCCATGTCAGTTTTCTTTTCAAATGTGGAAAGAAATTTTTTTAATGGGCCCATGTCTTGTATTTTTCTTTCTTTGAAGGGTTCTTCTCCAACCAAGCATGAAAAAATTTATTCCTTATCTCATTTTCTTCTCTCCGTCTTTCTTTTCTCCCTCTTCTCCACCTATTCAAACAATGTATAAATGATGGTGTAACTCAAAAATAAGTAAATTAAAATTTTAAAAATTTTTATTTATAATATTAAAAATTTAAAAATATTTTATATAAAGAAAGAGTCTTAATACTTTTAATAAAAATTAGTCACAAATTCAAGAAGTATATGAATATCTTAAAAGAATAAAAAAAAAGTAAAAATTATTATATTGAATATCTTCTCAAAAAAAATTTCCTTATTACATTTTATTTAACATTTGACCCAAAAAAAAAAAATGGAAGCGTGAAGGTTTTTATGTTGTGGGCAATTTCGGCAGCTACGGAACAGTTGAGTTTGGAAGAAAGGTACCCAAAACTATGAGGTCATTTGAAAAATAATAATAAAAATGGTAATGTTATTCATATACTTTTTTTTTTTACATTTCTTTTTTACACTTTTTATTTTTGAAAAAAATAAAGAAAGAAAGTTCACTTCTCAATACTCTCTCCTTTTTTTTCCTCTAAAAAATAAAAAATATAATAAAGAGTGTGTGAAAAATGGCATATGAATAATATTATTTTAATAAAAAATATGGTAGGATGAGCAAATACAAAATCTTATGTCATTTGTTACAGAAACCAAGAAAAACAGGGAAGTCTAATGCCCTTGACATTTTGTCCAATTTTGATGAGCATAAGCAATCTTATTAAATTAGGAAAATTTTGTAGCTGGAAGTACTTAAATCATTGCAGTGCTGGTGCACGTTAGGTGAAGCTATAATTTAAAAACCACTTGTTAATGTTGCAGAGCTTTCGAATAATTATTGCCTCAATTATTTTATTTCACACAAGCAAACTCTTCTTTACAGAGTCATTATATTTATACATAAATATAAAAAATTATAAATATGACATCATACATATTTAAATATTATTTTCACCAATTCTTTAAGGAACTATAATATTTTGTAAGGAGAAAAATAGTAAAACTAAAAATACCTTGTAATCTACATCTAAATTCTAAAAGTGAGGTTACTAGGAATCGGCTAGTAACGACAAGTTTAGTTAGTTTGTAAAAAATTATAAGTTTAAATTTTTGTATTATCATTAAATTAAAAAAGTTTCCAAAAGTGAACAAAAAAAAAATAAAGGAAAAAATTGAGATAATAACCTAATATAATTAGTAATGCTATATAAATATTTAATGTATACAAAAATTTATATATCTTTTTACACATTAATTATTTAATTTATATAGTGTCACGTTAAATTTTTTGTACAAATTCATATACAATTAAAAAAAGTACACATTATTTAATTATCTCTTATAAATATCTATACAAGAATTTTCAGATACAGATGCAATGGATATTGAGAAAGCAATTCATGATTTTTCCCTTTTGTGATATTTTAATACACATAAAAGCTAGCAATCGGCAACACTGACAGAAAAACTAATAGTATAAAACTTGTAGGTACTTGGGAGGGGAAGGACCAAGGAGTACCAAGCCATTTCCATGATTAGGGCATAATGTGGGCGTGAGAGTAAGTGAGACCACAAAACCATTGAGGCATGGATAATAATAATAATAATAATAATAATAATAATAATAATAATAATAATAATAATAATAATAATAATAATAATAATAATAATAATAATAATAATAATAATAATAATAATAATAATAATAATAATAATAATAATAATAATAATAATAATAATAATAATAATAATAATAATAATAATAATAATAATAATAATAATAATAATAATAATAATAATAATAATAATAATAATAATAATAATAATAATAATAATAATAATAATAATAATAATAATAATAATAATAATAATAATAATAATAATAATAATAATAATAATAATAATAATAATAATAATAATAATAATAATAATAATAATAATAATAATAATAATAATAATAATAATAATAATAATAATAATAATAATAATAATAATAATAATAATAATAATAATAATAATAATAATAATAATAATAATAATAATAATAATAATAATAATAATAAATAATAATAATAATAATAATAATAATAATAATAATAATAATAATAATAATAATAATAATAATAATAATAATAATAATAATAATAATAATAATAATAATAATAATAATAATAATAATAATAATAATAATAATAATAATAAATAATAATAATAATAATAATAATAATAATAATAATAATAATAATAATAATAATATATAATAATAATAATAATAATAATAATAATAATAAATAATAAATAATAATAATAATAATAATAATAATAATAAATAATAATAATAATAATAATAATAATACATAATAATAATAATAATAATAATAATAATAATAATAAAAACTTTTCAACAAAGTAAACTATTCAAAAACGCAGCCCCCACTTTATGCAAATATTTCATGAAGGACAATGTGAAAAAAAGGCATAACATAAATAGTCCAAAAGGACATGCATTTGAGGTAAATAACTGAGTTTATAATCTTTAAACAAGCTGCTCTGCCTAAGCTTATAGGGTAGAGATTAGAGGTATGCATATATAATCAAGCCTAACTAATGAGGACCAGTCCAAATTCCATTGGCTGACAAAAAGTGCAGCACTTCATTTATATCTTAAGAAACACAAATAATGCAGGGATGACGTCAAAGAATCATTAGAATTATTGTTTCTATGGAGATGGGAAATAGTGAAATTTTACATGCTTGATTATACTATTAAGTCCTTCTGGTTTTTAATTTAAACTATCTCTTCCAAACTCAAACAATCAACTATGCAGAAATAATATTCTAGTACACCAAATTCTGGACAAGGAATTAAATCAAATAATTTACAGGCGAAAAGACTAGCCAATGGTTCACCACAAACTCACACAAATACCCACAATGCAAATCCTATGCTTCACTTAAAATTAAAAGTCAACCTAAATCCTATATGGTAACCAATCAAAATACGTTCCGAGACAAAATAATGATAGCATCAATTAGCCATAGGAAATTTAAACCAATACCCAGCCAGAATACTACTTCATATAAAATCAAATAACACCCCATTAGAAAAACTATCACAATATGCATCTCACAAACCATATGGGATTATGTAACATCCCCATTTGCTTATGAATTCTAACACTTTAATCAGCCCTAATGGTCATTTATTTATTAATTATTGTTTATTGTCCTATTTGATTTTTAATAATTGTGTTGTTCTGTCCAAATTAAATAGAGCACTGAAAATTAGTTAGAGAAACTAAGCACCAGTTGAAATGCTTAATGGAATAGTAAAATTTTAACAGTAACAATTTAGTAATTTTAAATATGTAAACAGAGACATTTCTATCCAGTAAAAAATTAGAAAACAGTAATTAGCTAAAATTATTTATTGAATCTACAAATATATTTTTAGTAACTTTAGAATCTAATTAGATGAGAATAACATAACAAGATTAACAGAAAAGTAACATTTATAAAATTAGCCAATTATAGCATGACATGTGGAAGCATGTCATTCGATAAAAA